>JAXLNO010001085.1:250229-430755 GCA_038087875.1 Malacoraja senta | reverse complement strand
CCAACAGGATGACAAAGCACTTAAAGCTATATTAATGGTGCTATAACTGAGCCCCTCATCATCATAGAGGGTCAACAGGAACTCTAAAATATCCACAATACCTGTAGTATTATAGTCAATATTATTTTGTACACAATATTGCTCCCATTTTTTTTACATAAGTAATATACCCCGTTTGAGTACTCTTTCTCCAGGCTACAGTGAGCATGTCCACCATAAACCCAGACAGTCCTTGCTCCAGGTATGGCCTTCTTAAAAACCTGCAAATTAACAAGTCAATACACACATAACAGATGACTTTCCCGTGTTAGCCGATGCTCCAGTCAATTCCTACGCTTGGGAATCACCAAAAAGAGGTTGGATCCCTAACTGTAACATCAAAGGGAAACCATGCTTGATTCGGCCAATTAGGTATTACAAGCACCCCCAAAGTGGCATCCTGCTTGATTTCTTGCAGACTCCGACCTATTAGGCAAAATGGTAGGAAAATATATAAAACATACCACCTCAATATCAAAGTGTTAATTGCAACTGCCACCTGGTCTGGTTCTCATGAAACCTATTTAGGCATCTGATGGTTGACCTTGATGCAAAACAAATCGATATCTGGCATTCATATACAAGTACTATATTGTTGAACACCTCCTTGTTGAACATCCAATCTGTGTTGTCATGGAATGTTCGTGACTTGGCGTCTGCTACTATGTAGAATCTACCTGGTAGATAAATAGCTGAAATATCTTTTTCAATGCACCAGGCCCAATTTTGATTAGCCAATCTGTCACAAATTACCGACTTGATTCCACCGATGTGATTAATATATATGCCACTTGCGTTGTATTGTCAATCTGAAAACTGAACATGCAGATACATTTGTTAGAGCAATAAGCCTTGTCCTTAAAACCTCTTAATAGTTAATTGCCCATGTCTGCAGAAACAATGCCTCTTGCTCAGTCCATCTGCCTCCACAGTTGAAACTCGTATCCGTGACACCCCACCCGAGTGCACTGACATTCATCTGCAAAATCATGGAAGGCTGGTCAAGCATTACCTTGCTATAACTCCTGGACACATGGAGAAACCATTGCAAATTAGCATAGTCTTTACTGATAACTGCATAGGTCTATTATAATGACCCAATGTATCCTTAATGCCTCAATTAGCTTGATACAGCTGTCAATTAGCTCTACCCTTTTTTCCCTGGGCAGAGCACTTAATTGAATCAATTGTGACCCAAATAGTCAGGTGTTAATTTGGATTTCTCTGGATGGATCAGCAATCAGCGACTGAGCAGCAATTTTGAGGCAAACGTCCACTGCTTACCTCATGCATTCAGCATGGGGTCCCAGCACATAGCCATGTTTGGATTCCTGTTTGGAGTTAATCCATACTAACCTTAGACACTCTTTTAGAGTGGGACTTATCGAAGCTGAAGCAGGTATCATCATCCATCTCCTCCATTTTCTTGTACATGCCTCTGTACCAAGCATGTTGTTCGACTCCATTCCCCACAATCTTATCACATATGTGTGTGGCTCATCTTCATCCACTATACATCCACGTGGGAGGACTTATGCAACCTGCAACAGGAGCTGCCCCAGGCCTGTGTGCATGTATTTTAGCACCATCTCGACCACTACGGAGAAACCGAGTGGGAGTAATGGCAGCCCTGCAAACAGGTGTTGCTTCAGGCCCATGTGCATAATCCTGTAGCACTCTCTCGACCACTCTGCCATTTGAGTGGGAGAAATTTTGGCAACCCTTACTAGGCGGCACCTTAGGCATGTGTGCATGTATTTTAGCACTATCTCGACCACTGTGGTGCACCAAGTGGAGGATTGACAACCCTACAAACTGGTGTTGCTTCAGGCACATGTGCATCCTCCTGTAGCACTCTCTCGGCACTCCGACCCTTGAGTGGGGGGGACTTTTGCAACCCTTTCTAGGTGTTGCTGCCTGACATGCCTTACGATGGAGCGTTCTTGAATTGCAACAAGACGCAATGTTGTCTGACATTGATACCCCTGGCTTGGCGCTCACTCTGAGTTGGGGTTATCAGGTAGCTGCCTACAGTAGCCGCCAGGACTAGCCATGCAATTTGATACTCTGTTGGTATGCTCCTTCCCCAAACAGGCTGCACGTGTTAGCGACTCCAAATCGTGCGCCTTCCCGATGCCAACTACGTCTATAGGGAAGAATTTGGAGCGCCTCTGGCCCCCGTACATCAGACATAGTGGGAAATGCTGGAACAAACTTAATAATTATTGTCATAGCCAAAGACATTTATGTGAATGAAGACGCCCATCCCAGTTAAACCTGGGCTTTATTTACTTTTACTATGAGTAAACCAGCATCTTGGGAAGAAACCGTGCACAGTCCCTTTTAATGACCAGCAATTACTATGACGCCACCTGGTGTAACTCCCACAGGTGACTGATAATACAGCTCTACAAGGCTTCCATCTCCTTAATTGAATAAATGATAATCATCTATCTCAGTATAATAGTCACAATGTGACCAAGTGGTAACTATGTCTACCCTTTTGAATGCTTCTCAAAATTGCGTTCGTCTTTAATTTGGAGGGCAACCTGAAACCTCAGAATTAGCAGAAATTGCTACTTTTTCACCTCGACAGATAAGGATGATAAACCACTAACCTCTCTTCCTGAGTTGGGGTTGGAGTCAGCCACACACTGACCCTTTGTACTCCTCTCCACTGAGGAATTGATAAGCAGCCCTGAGCCTTACTCCTCTCCACTGAGGACATACACATATAACAGAGGGGACCCTCCTGGCCAGGCTCCACATATTTCAAACATATATGGGCTGCCAAAGTCGGGTCCTTCCTCAATGAGCCGGGTAGTAACCCGACGACCATGCTCAGTCTGCACCCCCACTCGGGAGTCGCTGACCTTACTGTCAGCGACTCTCTCAAGAAGTCCGACGGCCACCGGCTCCTCACTTTACCGTGGACCGTAGCCGGTATCCCCGCGGTCTAGAGAACCCCGCAGCCCCTATTTAAAACATTTCGCTGTAGTCGCTGACCTGCCTGTCAGCGACTCGAAACAACAAGCCTAACAGCCACCTCTATGGTGACCGCAGCTTGCTTCAACCTGCGGTCTATAAATAACCCGCGGCCCGAATTAAACCTCGGGAGTCGCGGACCGTTCTGTCCACGACTCCACCAGCAAAACCCACCGGCCGCCTGCTACCGCACTCCCGCGGTCCGAAGCCGACATCCGCGCGGTCCACAATTTCTCCGCGGTCCACTGGGTTTTTACTGAAATTTCCATGTCCAGCAGGAACCTGGGAAAATGATTCCTGCAATGGACAACCTGAAAAGTAAGTTTAAACTTACCTGCAGGATTTTTTAAACTTACCGCTGGAGAACTGTGTTCCTCCCAGCCTGTCTGCGCCAATGCGACCGACGTAATGACACGCATGCGCCCTGACGGGTCTTCTTCACGTAGTCACTCACGTGACTCCGAAGTAAAATTCCTGATTCAGCCTTGCATTATACTAATCTCCACTCTGAAGGAAAACGCTACGTATTCATTGTGACTCTTAAGTCAAGAGTTGACAGGGAACTAGTATTCCCATATCTAAGAGAGACTGTGGTTTCAGCTCTAGTCATTAGCTGCTGATTTTACTTCGGAGTCACGTGAGTGACTACGTGAAGAAGGCTGTCCAGGCGCATACGAGTCATTACGCCTATCGCATTGCGCAAAGTCGGACTGGCAGGCGCGCTGCTCCTGCCAACGGTAAGTTTAAACTTCAAGGTAAGTTTTAAACTTATTCCCAGGTTATGTTTTCTTTTGCAGGATTCTCTGCTTACAGAGTTTTCCTGCGGAATTTCGGGGCGAAGTCCGGACGGGCCGCGGGGGAACCTTTATGGACCATGGGGAACCCCAGTCACGGACCACAGGGAATCCCGGTCATGACCTTGGGGAATCCCGGAAACGGACCGCGGGGTACCCGCTACGGAGACCGCGGAAGTGCGGGTAGCGGGTGGCGGTCAAATTCACCTTCCGAGTCGCTGGCGGTGGAGCCAGCGGCTTCAGACTGGTGCCGGTAGCACCTAGGCAACCCTGCTTGGAGGGTAGCCACGTAATTATATCTCCCTCTCTGAGGAGGGGAGCATAGGGAAGAGGCCCGTTGACTCAAATGAGTTGGGCCAGGAGGATTCCTGATGGAAAGGATCCCCTCCTTCATGGGTAACGTCTTTGAACGTTCAAACCCACATGGAGCACCTGCTGGAGAGGTGCTCCACAATGATATACTCCAAAGGAGGGAATAATCACTGCGGGTCTCCTCGGGGCCCACGGCAACGGCACCTATTACAAGGCTGCACAATGTCTCCATCTCTGTGGAAGGGAGCATTTGGGGTCAGTTCCTGTCTGACTTAGAGCAAAAATCCTGATATAGGTCCGTGGGAGCGGCCATGTCAGCGCAGGTATCCTCAGGGGCCTGCGGCAGCACCTCTTTTCAGGGCTGCCTAAGAATCTCCCTCTCTGTGGAGGGGAGTGCGAGGAAATACTCGCAAGCGAAGGGGTTACTGCCGGATAAATTGGTCCCAGCCGTTGGCAGAATACCCGTAAGGGGCCAGAGTTCCCCTCACGCTACAAGTGCCGGCAGTGAACTACGCTATCAGGGGTGACATTGGAGGATATCAAACCAGCCGCCGAATCTTCTCTTCAGGTAACACTTATCCAACAGGTATACCTGGATGAGGAAGCAAAAGCTGTCGGCCTAATCAACGTACCGACACACCCCACGCCTCATCGGCAGTAAGCAGTTCACAGAAACTGGTCGCAGCTTGAAAGCTGGGTGGAGGCCAAGGTCCAAGCCGGTCTCAGGAAATATGGAATCCACATACACTACCATTCCTACTCTCGAATCAAGGATGGGAATAGAACCCACATCAGGGGCCGTTGGGCTTACCATAGACCACCGGTAACCATGGAGGTAGGTGGGTCTGGTTCTTCCAAAACATGGGGTAGTGGACCATTTACAAGTTGGTAATATTTACAATTGGTTTGTACAAATGACAATGATAACATGAGATTCAGATCAGTTATATACTAAAATGATAACATGAGATTGGGTTATTATTGCACAGTATACTAGGGTACCAAGCTTGGCTTGGAATTGGGGCCAGAGTTGTCTTTCAAGGCAGGCTCAGTATTACGGCCAGGATTGCCTTCCGAGACAAGCTCGGAAATTGGCCAGAGTTGTCTTTCGAGGCAGGCTCAGATTTATGGCCAGAGTAGCCTTTCAAGGCAGGCCCAGTATTATGGCCAGAGTTGTCTTTCGAGGCAGGGGCAGTTTTATCGCCAGGATCACCTTTCGAGACAGGCTCGGGAATCTGGCCAGAGTTGTCAATTCAAGGCAGGCATGAAATTATGACAGGCGTGGCCTGTTCATTGTGAAAGATGGAGGATGTCGGTTTAAAATTGATTTAACTAGCATGTGCAACCTAGATTTTTCAGTATATGGAACTTTGTTACTGTCTAACAATCTGATTTCCTTAGGATCTTTATGGCATGCATCGATTTCAAAGTTGAATACTTTTCAGGTCCCATTCACAGGGATCCCAGAAGACATTTTAGAATTTATCTGGATGGGGCAATGATAACAGTTAATGTGTTGCAAATGGGCTCCCAGCTCCCAGGTCATCTACCAAATTACTAAACCGGTGCTGGGACTGCTCAGAGCTCAAAAACACTTGTTATGGCTTAACTGGATGATATTCTAAACGCTGTGTTTTCCTAAAATCAACTGTTTCAGCCGCAACTATATTTGAGAAATTTAGGTTCCTCCAGTTAAATTTAAGTTGATACCAACCACAGTTATTGATTATTCGGTTTTACCTTTAACTATTAATTATCTGTGACTCCGCCCTGGGGCAAGAGATTGGAATCAATAGAAGCCTGTAACAACCTTGTTATCAAGCAGACTTCTATTCGTCAAGTGTAATTGGCAATATAGCAGCTGTGTTTCAGCTGTGCAATTGGGTCTTTGCTTTATCTGAACTTTCAACATGCAAAGTAGTAACCTCTCAAGTGCCGTATAGGTCATTGTTAACGGATCTATGCTTTTACCAGCTGAAGCCACCAAAGTCACAATGGTGGACGAACAATATTCAGCATTGCTCCAGTAGTTTTGGTCAATAAATCTTCAGTTATTACAGACTGATGCTAGTGCTCTAAGATGGGAAATTACGAATGCCATCTCTAGTTACGGAGGCGAATGGGATTTGCATGAATTACCAATTCTTCAGTTATTGGTATCAACTACCTATAGACACTAGGTGCATACTATGGGTTAAAGGGTTATTGTGTGGATATGCATGCTCAGTTCCAGGTTGATACATTGTGGAGGTGGCATATGTTGGTCACATGGGTGCTATCAAGCCAAAGTATCCTGTCATAATTTACCCAACCTTATTTGGTGCTGGTGTTTCATCACGTAAAATCAATGACAACACAGAATGGATGTTGGATCACAAAGTATTTTATGACATTATGGCTCGATGGAACACCGAATATCGATATGTTTGCATCCAGGCTCATTCACTGGTTGTAAAGACATGTGGCATCACAGTGGCGAAAGATACATTCTCGCTACACGGGGGAGGAATGTTCTTTTATGTCGTTGCTCCATTTTTGCCTCATCAGTCGGGTCTTGCAATAAATTCAGCAAGATCCCACTTCAGGGTTTTCGTACTGTCTGACTGGCCTATGTAGCCATGGTTTCCTGCAAATGTTGGGAATCATAGTAGAACCTTATATGGGGTTTCTAAACATAAAACTTTGCTGGTTCAGCCTGGGACTGGGGGAACCAGCCTCTGCATGATTAATCAATTCATTGCCTTACAGAATCTGAGAACACAGCTCCTGCGGCTTGGGTTATCAGACCGATCCATGTCTGTGCTCACTGCAGAGTGCAGGGATAGCACCAAAAAAGCAGTACATTTCCTCTTCAGGAGATGGGAAACGTTCTGTTTAAATGTTATGTTACATATTATACGGCATGGACACTGACGTCTTAGAGTTCATTTTCTATGGACCCTTGACAACAAATTAAGTTATAGTCCCATTAACTGTGCCCAACCTGCTTTCTCATCATATTTGCTGCAGCGAGCGGGACCCGCTCTGTCGGGTCTCACCCTCTGATATCCAGTTTATTAAGGATATCTTTACACAAGTTCTCCCAGACCCAAGTACACGGAAGTATGGGATATTGACATTGTGTTAACACTACTTCACCAGGGGGCTCCAGCTATATTCCTATTTTTTGGCTCGGCTCTCATAAGGTAGTTATCCCCTTGGCGCTGTTCTCAGCGCAACGGGTCCAGTCATTACATAAATTGCGACTGGACAGGATGGTTATACCTTCTTATATAATATGTCATGTTTACGATTTAGTTACGCAGGGCAGCCCAGGGGTGTCGGGTCTCAAACTAGTTCTTATGGCATACCCCATGCACCTTCGGTTATGTGTGGTCACACATTTACAACATTACGTCAAGGTCACCTAGATAAGGCTCTCATACTACTATGTAGTTAGTTACTAATAACCTCATAAGAAGGTATCAGTTCAGACCACCTCCAGGTGGTTAAAACGGGGTTCTAGCTTATACAGTTTTCTAGCAGATACTAATTTTCTAATCTCACTCCACCAGGGCTGCTACTACATCAGCAGCAAGGGTTATGTACGGTCCTCTGGACCACATCCTGCCCACTGCAGGATGGTCTAACGTACGAGTTTTCCAAACATTTTATTTTAACCCATTGCCAGACAAGGGGTATTTGCCTGGTTCTATTTCATAGTTTTCCCCCCAGATGAGAGGGTTACTATTGTTATTATTTGTTCATTTATCAGCATCAGCATGTTTTAAATCTATGTCATATCTGTATGCATTATTAATGTTTTCCCTTATCTGTGGTAAACTGATGCAGCCGTGCTTGTGTGGACTCGTTTATTCCATGGCATGAAATCACAGAGCTTCAAAGTCTTCACGTAGTCACTCACGTGACTCCGAAGTAAAATAGTAAGATTAAACGAGAACTTACCAGTTTGAAGTTTGATCTTTATTTTATGAGGAGTTACAATGAGCGATTGTGTGCCCTCCTCTCCCAACCCTCGTATCATAAAGATCATCTGGTAGTTCTAGTCATCTCTAATCTTACTATGTTAGTTCAACTACTGTTATCTGTGATTTCACACCGCTGCTTTGAAGATTGACGCACATGCGCCTGGACGGCCTTCTTCACGTAATCGCTCATCGTAACTCCTCATAAAATAAAGATCAAACTTCAAACTGGTAAGTTCTCGTTTAATCTTACTATTATATATTATCAGCGATATGTATGAATAACTATATAATGCATCTTCCGCGGGTCGGAAAGCCAAAAAAATTCCGTCCGTAGGATCAACAGAGGAACAGCGGTTCCAAGTGCAATCAGTGACAACTCATCCGAGGATGTGTGGTCTGACCAAGGACTAGAGGGGTATATTTCTCAAGATTATAGAAATATGGTGCAGGCAGAATCGGGTTAGCATTAGGCTAATCATATTGTGGCTTTACTTACCCAGTTTAAGATGGATGATTGGGTGTCTGCAATTTAACTGTCTCAGAGAATCGAGCTTGTAGTTGCATACTCTGTCATATCTATACCCATAAGGCACAGATTCAGCTGTTTAATAACAAAGCTGAAGCAACTCTTATTTACTCAGTCACGAGTGACGGCTGGGACAGCCTGTCTTCTCGGGCAGCTAGCTCTGCACGATTGTATGAGAAGCTTGTGAACAACATATGTGAGTCAATTTTATACGGAAGTAACAGAGGTTTGTGTGGCTTCCAGTTTGAGCCTAGAGAAACTTTATGGGATAGCACACAATTGACATTGCTTGTGCTGCTTTATCATTTCTGTAATACCAGAAGTGGGACATAAATGATTGGTTCTTCATACACTATTTTCTAACGTTATGCAGGGTGTCTTTTATTTGACCACTCTAATAGCCCACACTCATTGTAATGTGCGATGTATATCAGTAAATTGTCATGCAAATATTCCTCAAAATTTTCCTAATGGGACCAGTATCTTAAGATGATTATGCTTTCAGCAGCTGATCTCAGCATAAAGAACACAGCCTTTACTCAATCTCTAGCTTAGTCTCCACGTCATACTGAAATAAGGGTAGCTTGTTATAGAAATAATCTCATAAGCAAATGAGCAGGATTGCGTACATTTGAGGTTGACAGCATACCCACCAGAGCAGAGATCAGGGATGTCATTGAAATGGAAGATAGTTCTTTTGTTTCAATAGGCTCAAGATATTGCTGATGGCTCATTAGCAGCCAATCCAATGGATTTCCCTTTCATCATTAGTGCGCGTTAATAAATTATAAAATGTTGGTGGAATATGTCTGGATATTTGCAGATAGAATTATGCACGTTGTTGCATAAGTTATTGTCTAACTCAACAGTCTATTGGGACTACAGGCCAGTTTAGAGCAATGGCCATGTATGCAAGTTAGCATCATGATATTAATAACTCATGTTTTTTCCTACCATTAATGGTTTATCTGTTTAAATGTTTCACACACAGATTGTCTCACTGCATGAAACCACAGAGCTGTGAAATCTTCACGTAGTCACTCACGTGACTTCGAAATAAAATAGAAAGATTAAACGAGAACTTACTGTTTGAAGTTTGATCTTTATTTTATGAGAAGTTGCAGTGAGGGATTACGTGCCCTCCACTCCCAACCCTACTTCTCACAAAGATCATTCGGTAGTTCTAATCTCATTAATCTTCCCATAGCTTAGGTCAGCAACTATTCTGTGGTTTCATACAGCTACTTTGAAGATTGATGCGCATGCGGGCTGGCGGGCTTCTTCACGTAATCCCTCACTGCAACTTCTCATAAAATAAAGATCAAACTTCAACGGTAAGTTCTCGTTTAATCTTTCTATTAAACTTGGCTCGAACAAAACTCTGAACATTAATAGTCCATTATCTGTTATCTGCACTTTATCAGTTTATTTATTCATGTGTGTATTTACGTATATAATGGTATATGGACACACTGATCTGTTTTGTAGTCAATGCCTACTATGTTCTGTTGTGCTGAAGCAAAGCAAGAATTTCATTGTCCTATCAGGGACACATGACAATAAACTCACTTGATTCTTGATTCTTGATTCTCTTGATTCCCTCTCTCTGTCTCTGCCCCTCTCTCTGTCTCTGCTCCCCTCTCTCTACCCCCTCTCCCTCTCTAGACCGGCCTGCGAGGTGGGGGCTATGCAGCAGCGGATTGGGGGGGGGGCTGTGGTGTCATACACACACTAACCACCCCCCAAACACACACACACTAACCACCCCCCTTGATATTCTATTAATATTATTCATTTGCTCCTTTTACCCCATCCCCGCCCTATCCACTGCCGCATAGCCCCCACCTTGCAGGTGGTGTATATATATATATACCCACAACATACCCACATATATATATATGTGGGTATGTAGTGAGTATATGTATATTTACACTGAGCTTTTCTTTTCTCTCTCTCGTTTGTCAAATCATACAATGTTTGTATATTCTGTTGTGCTATAGCGTAAGCATTTCATTGTTCTATTTGGGACATATGACAATAAAACCCTCTTGACTCTTAGATTCAATCCCTAAAGGGTCTATCCCACTGTACGAGCTAATTCAAGAGCTCTTCCGAGTTAAAAAAAAAACCAAACACGTGGTAAGCACGTAGAATGTACGGAGCAGGTACGTCGGAGCTCGGGACGTCTCTTAGCAGCACATAACACTAACGGCAGGTAGTCGGGAAACGCGGTAAGCTCGGGAAGACTCATGAAGAAAATGTCCACGAGAGCCCCGAGTACCTACGAGCGGCTATTACCGTAATTCTCCGAGTTCGAATCAGGGGAGACTCGGGAGAACTCTTGAATTAGCTCCTACAGTGGGACAGCCCCATTATTCTCCGTCTACCATATGAGCTCCCAACATGAGCCTTTCCACTCTTGGAGATTACCTCTTTCTTCAGTAAACGTGGTCACCCAGCCTTTGTTGTGCATGGATCCCTCGCCCATATCTCCTGTGCCCTACAGTTCTGCTCTTACTCCCTTTGTCCCTGGATGGAACAAGAATATAGTTCCGTGTCGGAAGGAACTGCAGATACTGGTTTAAACCGAAGATAGACACAAAAAAACTGGAGTAATTCAGCGGGTCAGACAGCATCTCTGGAGAGAAGGAATGGGTGGCGTTTTGGGTCGAGACCCTTCTTCAGACCTTCTTCAGAGTCAAGGCAAAGGAAAACAAGAGAAATAGACGGTGATATAGATATAGAACAAATGAATTAAAGATAGCAAAAAGTAACGATGATAAAGGAAACAGGCCATTGTTAGCTGTGGCCTAGGTGAAATCGAGTTTTCACCTAGGTTTTCACCTAGGACGATGAGACCTAACGGTTTGGATGGTGAAACCCTTCTGCTTCCTTTGAAAAGTCAAACCCTTCCTATGGTATGTCAACCAGTACTACATACAACACTCCAAATGTAACCTAACCAAAGTCTTGAGTATACAATGGAAGAGAATACATCTGAACACCACAAAGAGTTCACCATGAGGCAAATGCTTCCAGCATGCAAGTATGTGAATAATGAGGAAAGCTAAGATAATGTCATTGTTTATTCCAAGGTGAATTGGAGGCTCAAGTAGTCATACAATACTTAAACTGACCCTTCAACCCACTGAGTCCATGTCAATCACCAAACACCCATTCCCATGAACGATGCTTGAAGTTAATGACTCTTCTTCCCACATTCCAATCAACATCAAAGTCAACAATTACCATGGTTGGATAGAGTGGATGTGGAGAGGATGTTTCCAAATAGTGGGAGAGTCTCAGACCCAGATGCCATAGCCTCAGAATTAAAGAACGTTCTTTTAGGAAGGAGATGAGGAGGAATTTATTTAGTCAGAGGGTGTTGAATCTGTGGAATTCATTGCCACAGAAGGCTGAGGAGGCCAAGTCGGTCGATATTTTTAAGGCAGAGATGGATAGATTCTTGATTAGTGCAGGTGTCAGGGGTTACAGGGAGAAGGCAGGAGAATGGGGTTAGGAGGGAGAGATAGATCAGCCATGATTGAATGGCGGAGTAGACTTGATGGGCCGAATGGCCTAATTTTGCTCCTACCACTTATGGCCTAATGCCCTGATGACTATCACCCACTTGCACACTGAAAATTATTTACATTGGACAAATAACCCATCAATATTTGAAATGCTGGAGGAAATTTTGCATCATGAGGAAAGCCATGAGGAAATTTTGCATCATGAGGAAAGCCACGAGGGGAATGTGCGAAATCGACATAGGCAGATCGAAGGATCAGGATCAAATCTGGATTACGGGGGCTGGGAGGCAGCAGCACAGCCTGCTTTATCATTTTTGGTGAGACCACAGATAAAGTGCTATGTACAGTACTGATCTCCCCATTGAATGAACATGGTACATGCAATGGAAGCTATTTCAGAAAGATTACTAAACTTACTGCCATTCTTAAGGCCAGTACAGTTGTCCAATTGGCAGCTCGGAGTGCCAGCACCAACATTCTGAACGTTGTTTCTCAGTGAATGGACCAGCACATTTCAAAGCAGCAGATGTGAAGCTGCCAGAATTTAATGGTGAGTTAGGATGTCCACAGACCTCCATTCTGTGGGCCTGCTAGGGTTTGTGGCGTTCAGAAAAACATCGCACAAGCTCAGATCAAAGAACCGGAATTCAATACACTCTTGATGAATGACTTAACATTTAGATTTGCGGCCTGCCTATTGTGAGGCAGTTCTCCAGTCACTGCTAACAAGGCTTAGGTTAAACCAGCAGTAAGCAGATCTCCAGACTACTGCCTCGTTTCATGGATTGATCCCCGTTTCAAAAATCCACATGTTCTCTTGTTTTTCCTCTGTGGTAGAAATCTGCCAGCAGTAATTCTTTTTGCAATTAAGTGTGCTTTGTTCCCTGTAGTTTGTCTCATTTGCAATTAGTTTGTTTCCTTTTAACACAATTTACCTGTTTATTTTTTAATATTTTAAAACAGAATAAAAGCTAAGCTCAAATGTAAAGGGGCTGTCCCACTTGGGTGACCTAATTGGCGACTTTAGAAGAGTTTGAAAAAATTACATGTTGAAGACCTCCTTCGACTATATAGAAGACCTCTTTCGACCTCCTTCGACTATGTTGAAGACCAGCTTCGACTAGCTACGACTAGCTACTACTAGCTACGACTAATTTCAGGAAAATTGGACACCGAATAGTGGAGAGTGAAGACGACCTCCTTCGATCTCTTTCGACCTCCCTTCGACTATGATGAAGACTATCTACGACTACCTTTGATTACCTTCGACTACCCTCGATTACCTACAACTAGCATGACGACCTACAACGACCTACTATGACTAAACCTACGAGTAAAAACAGTATCGATTTTTTCCATGGCAACTTATTTTTACTCGCGGGCATTTTTTAACATATTGAAAAAAAGCCATGACCTAGCTGAGGCCTCGAGTACATGGAGACCACTCTCGAGCATGAAGGAGAGTTACGAAGACCTCCTCGTGTCGACCGTGCTGTGAGTATGAGTCGAGGGCAAACTCGCCAGAACTCGCGGATTAGGTCGCCCAAGTGGGACAGGCCCTTAAGTGTGCACAAATGCATGGCGGTATTTACTCTAGATCACTGCGAAAGATAAATGTATATCAGAGTCAGCCGCTTGTGCACAGTCTGGAATATTTGTTCTTGTGTCCTCCATACATCTGATGTTCAATGTGCAGAGATGTCTTGCAGCATTTACCAGTAATATCACACTCCTTGAAGGTAGACACAAAATGCTGGAGTAACTCAGCGGGACAAGCAGCATCTCTGGAAAGCAAGAATGGGTGACGTTTCGGGTTGAGACCCTTCCTCAGACTCCTTGATGCCACTTCTGGGATCTTGGCTTGCAAATAAGTCATCCACGAGTTCCACAGGACTCTTGACTGAGTAAATGTAAATTAAAGATACACACAAAAAACTGGAGTAAATCAGCGGGTCAGGCAGCATCTCTGGAGAAAAGGAATAGGTGACGTTTCGGGTTTAGTTCAGTTTAGAGAAACAGCATGGAAACAGGCCCTTTGGCCCACCGAGCACATCGACCAGCGATCCCCGCACATTAACACTATCCTACGCACACTAGGGACATTTTACACATACATCAAGCCAATTAACCTACAAACCTGTACGTCTTTAGAGTGTGGGAGGAAACCGAAGATCTTGGAGAAAACCCACGCAAGTCACGGGGAGAAGGTACAAACTCCATACAGACAGCACCCATAGTCAGGATCGAACCCGGGTCTCCGGCCCTGCAAGCGCTGTAAGGCAGCAACTCTACCGCTGCTCCACCGTACCCTTCTTCAAGTCGGTGAAGAAGGGTATTCCTTTTCTCCAGAGATGCTGTATGATCCGCTGAGTTACTCCAGATTTTTGTGTCTATCTTTGAACCACATAAATTTAAATTAAATTGAGAATTAATTTGCACACCCTGGCCTCCAGGCATCTTGGTCCCTCTTGCCACTGGATCAAGGCCTTGAATTGTCCAGGCCTTGCAATAGCTGTGTGTAACGTCAACAGAAACACAGACTTCATTATTTTTGCAAAATGAAGTCCAAGACCAAGAATATTAAGATCTTCATGGGCAACCCCAGGTGTGATAGACTTGGAAATCTGCTTTGAGATCAATATTGCAATGCTGTCAGAGTGGTAGTCATAAACCATAGCGACAAGCCTTTCAGCCCATCTTGTCCATACTGTTAAAGGTCAGCTAGTCCCAGAACTTGTCCCATTTGCTTCTATTTGCCTCCATTTGGCCCATTTCTCGCTAAACCTTTCATTGCCATGAACCTATCCAAATGTCTTTTAAATGTCATAATTGTTGCCACCTCTACCACTTCCTTTGGCAACTCATTCCATATTCCACTGTTAATGAGGAGCAGGAACTGAAACACAAGAGGCTGCACATATTGGATTCCAGAGCATGAAATCAGAGTCGTGCAGCAAGGGTGGAAGACCGTCAATCTAACTCGTCTATGCCGATCAAGATGCCCCATCCAGGCCAGCCCCATTGGCCCTAATTCTTTCCGATCCATGTACAGGGCAGCATGGTGGCGCAGTGGTAGAGTTGCTGCCTCACAGCACCAGGGACCCGGTTTAATCCTGACTACGGGTGCTGTCTGTATGGAGTTTGTATGTTCTCCATGTGACAGCGTGGGTTTTCCCCGAGATCTTCGGTTTCCTCCCGCACTCCAAAGACATAAAGGTCTGTAGGTTATTTGGCTTGGTATGAATGTAAATTGTCTCTAGTCTGTGTGGGATAGTGTTAGTGTGCGGGGATCGCTGGATGGTGCGGACTCGTTGGGCCGAAGGGCCTGTTTCCTCGTTGTATCTCTAAATTAAACTAAACTAAACTACTTTTGCAATAAACATTGCAATTATACCTATCTCAACTACTTCCATATTGTTCCATATGTTCGCTACCAACCGGGTGAAAAAGTTGCCCCTCAGTCTTCTGGTTTACCATTTCCTCTTGGCTGAAACCTATGCCTCTAAGGTGTAGAACGTAGAACATAGAAAAGTACAGCACAGGAACATGCCCTCTGACCCACAATATCTATGCCGAACATGATGCCGAGATAAACTATTCTCATCTGCCTGCACGTGATCCGTATCCCTCCATTTGCTGCATATCCATTTAGTTTAGTTTAGTTTAGTGTAAAGATAGAGCGCCCATCGGCCCATCGACTCCTTGCTGACCAACGATCATCCAGTACAATAGCACCATCCTAAAACTAGTGACAATTTACAATCTTTACTGAAGTCAGTTAACCTACAAACCTGCACGTCTTTGGAGTGTGGGAGGAAACCGGAGCACCAGGAGAAACCCCACGCTGGTCACTGGGAGAAGGTACAAACTCTGCACAGACAACACGTGTAGTCAGGATCAAACCCGGGTCCCTGGTGCTGTAAGGCAGCAACTTTACCGCTGCACCACCGTGTTTTACTTATCTGAAAACCTCTTAAACATCACTATTGTATCTGCTTCTACCGCCGCCCCTGGCGACACGTCCCGGGCATCCACCACCAAGTACTTTGCTGGAGTCCGAATCGTCTAAGAAAGATGAGCCTGTTTATTTTGCTCATCTTTTCCCAAGCTCAGGACTGCTGAGGCCAAGTGCAGCATCTCAAACGCTATCCACTGAGCACTGGCAACGGGTCACGGACAGTCTTGCTCTGTTTTGAACATTCATGCACGGAGCCGTTCAATCCTGCAAGAGCAAGGAAAACACGAGAGAACGTTGTCTTAAAATGAACCCCCCCGTCAGAATTGGGAAATGAATCATGAGAAAGAATAGGATAGAATGTCTTTTATTGTCATTCAAACATACAAAAGTTTGAACGAAATTTCGTTCCCTGCAGTCATAACAGCAAAAACAATCAAAACAAAAAACCACACAATTAACACAGTTTCACACAAACATCCATCACAGTGAATCTCCCAACACCTCCTCACTGTGATGGAAGGCAAAAGTCTTCAGAAAAGTCTTCAGAAAGAATAAGACATTATCAAACGGGATTTGTATGTGCAATTTTCAGATTTGTATTTTCAGCTTCGTTAAACTAATTGGCTCATTGGAGAAATCTCATGGTGAGCTATTCCATAGTCAAAATTACTTTTCTATGGCACTTGGACGTTTGGATCTAGCGTTGCTTACTCATTGAAGACAGAGGGTTGTGGTGGAGGGTGTAATTCTGGCTGGAGTTCTGTGTCCAGTCGAGTTCTGCAGGGATCTGTGCTGGGACCATTGTTTGTGATATATTTATATATTAATAAATCTTGGATATAAATATAAATGGGATACTTAGTTCTTAGGCCCCCTTCGGTCATGGCTGACCATGGGTGTCTCCAGGGTTGGAGGACGCCTGTGTGTGACTTTATTTAACGTGGGGAGACTGGTGCACAGACAGACAGCTCATGGTCCTTGACAGATCTGGGTCAGGATCCAGTGGCATGGAGTCCAAGACGACCGGAGACCCTTTCCTGCTGCAGCCTTCATCCGTCTTCCCAGCCGTTGTAACGCTCCACTAAGGTCAGCCATCATCCTCCGCCTGGTCCACCGTTGAGGTCTTGGTTGGATTGCTCTTTGTCAGAGACCTCCCCCTCGACCTTACCGCCATGGGTGGCCCCACCAGGAGCGTAGCTCCAGACGGCATCGCTCTCAGGATCTCAGGTCCACACAAGCTTCTCCATCACGACAAGGTGACAATCTGCGGAGAAGTAAGTTTGCAGATAACACCAAACTTGGTGCAGTTGCAGACAGTGAGGAAGACTGTCAAAGTATATAGCGAGATATAGATCAGCTACAGGGAGTTTAATCTGAGCAAGTGTGAGGTGTTGCACTTTGGGAGATCGAATGTAATGGGAAAGTGCACAGTTAATGGCAAGACAATACTAGCATCACAGGGAACATAGAACAGCACAATAGAGAAACAGGCCCTTCAGCCCACAATGTCAACCCAGAACATGATGCCATGTTCAACTAATCGCCGCTGCCTCAATGTGATCCATATCCTTCCATTCCCTGCATATCCATGAGCCTATCACTTAATGGACACTATTGTATCTGCCTCCACCACCACCCCTGGCAGTGTGTTCTAGGCACTCAAACCTTTTGTGTGTACAAAACCTGCCCCGCACAACTTTAAACTTTGCCCCAATCACCTTGCAGTTATGCTCTCCACATTGATGCTTGGAAAAGGATGTTGATTATCTATGTCTCTTGTCATTTTATATACTTCCTTCAGGTTTCCCCTCAACCTCTGACATTCCAGAGAGAACAACCAAATTTGTCCAACTTCTCTTTATACAGAGCTCTGAAGAAGGGTCTCGACCAGAAATGTCATCCATTCCTTCTCTCCAGAGATGCTGCCAGTCCTGCTGAGTTACTCCAGCTTTTTGTGTCTATCTTCGGTTTAAACCAGCATCTGCACTATCCTCATACCTAATACCTAATTTAAGCAGCATTCTGGTAAACATCTCCTGCTCCCTCTCCATAGTCTCCACATCCTTTGTGCAATGAGACATCTAGAACTGTACACAATACTCCAAACACGGCCTAACCAAAGTCCCATGAATCTGCAGCATGACTTACGGGCAAAGAGCTCAAGCATATCACATGCCTTCCATCCCATTTTACCTACTTGTGCTGCATTGATGTTCACGGTTCTAGGGGTCCAAGTCCATAGCTCCTTGAAAGTGGCAACACCAGTAGATAGAGTGGTAAAGAAGGCATATGATATGCCTGCCTTCAGTGGAGAGTGGTGGGATCTTGGAAGGTTCTGCCGGCAATGGTGGCAGAGGCAGACACAACAGTGGCAAGTAAAGGGCCTGTCCCACTTGCCGAATTTTCCGGCTACTGCCGGCATCATTGACCGATGTATCAGGTCACCAAAAAAGTTGCGGCGTGATGTGGAGTGACGCGGCGTGATGCGGCGGTGACGCTGCTTGATGATGTATTGACGCGCGGTGTTTCCTCAAGTGTCCCAACATTTTTATTGTCACCACTGGATTTTGAAATGTTCAAAATCTTTCAGCGACCCTGATACGTCAGTCAATGATGCCGGCAATCGCCGAAAAAATTGCGGACAGGCCCTTTAGAGACATTTAGATAGGCACATGCATATGCAAGGCATGGAGGGATGTGGATCATGTGCAGTCAGTGGAGATTGGTTTAACTTGACGTCATGCTCAGCATAGATATTGTATGCTGAAAGGCCGGTTTCTGAGTAGTAGTGTTCTGTGTTCCATGTTCACTTAGACTTTTGAATGCTCTACGTCTTTACTGTTCTTCAATACCACGGAGCATACTTCACAGCCCTTGATGTCTTTTACATTCTGTCTTCTACCAGAGGAGCTAGTCATAGAGTCATGGAGTGATACAGAGCGGAAACAGGCCCTTCGGCTCAACTCACCCACACCGGCCAACAATGTCCCAGCTACCCGGGTCCCACTTGCCTGCGCTTGGTCCAAGTCCCTACAAACCTGTCTTATCTATGTACCTGTCCAACTGTTTCTTAAACGATGGGAGTGCCCCAACCTCAACTACCTCCTCTGGCAGCTTGTTCCATACACCCATCATCCTCTGTGTGAAAAAAGTGACCCCTCGGATTCCTATTAAATCTTTCCCCTTCACCTTGAACCCATGTCCTCTGGTCCCCGATTCCCCTACTCTGGGTAAAAGACTCTGTGCATCTACTCAATCTATTCCTCTCATGATTTTGTACACCACTATACGATCTCCTCTCATCCTCCTATGCTCCATGGAATAGAGACACAGCCTACTTCAACCTCTCCCTATGGCTCACACCCTTTAGTTCTGGCAACATCCTGGTAAATCTTTTCTGAACCCTTTCAAGCTTAGTGACATAGAAACATAAGCTTGACAATATTTTTCCTATAACATGGTGCCCAGAACTGAACACAATATTCTAAATGCGGTCCAACCAACGTCTTATACAACTGCAACATGACCTCCCAACTTCTATACTCAATAGGTACACAAAAATGCTGGAGAAACTCAACGGGTGCAGCAGCATCTATGGAGCGAAGGAAATAGGCAACGTTTAGGGCCGAAACGTTGCCTATTTCCTTCACTCCATAGATGCTGCTGCACCCGCTGAGTTTCTCCAGCATTTTTGTCTACCTTCGATTTTCCAGCATCTGCAGTTCCTTCTTGAACACTTTCTATACTCAATACTCTGACTGATGAAGGACAATGTGCTAAAAACGTTTTTGACCACCTTATATACCTGTGACTTGACCTTCAATGAACCATGCACTTGTACTCCTAGATCCCTCTGTTCTACAACACGACCCAGAGGCCTACATTCACTGTGTAGGTCCTGCCCTTGTTCTGCGTCCCAAAATGCAACTCTGTATTAAATTCCGTCAACCATTACTCCACCCACCTGGCCAATCAATCCAGATCCTGCTTCAATCATTCACAACCTTCTTCACTATCTGCAAAACGACCCACTTTTGTATCATCAGCAAACTTACTAATCTTGCCCTGTATGTTCTCATCCAAATCATTAATGTAGATGACAAACAGTAACGGGCCCAGCACCGAACCCTGAGACACACCACTAGTCACAGTCCTCCAGTCCGAGAAGCAACCTTCCACCATCACCCTCTGCTTCCTTCCATGGAGCCAATTTGCTATCCATTCACCTATCTCTCCTTGGATTCCATGCGATCTAACCTTCCAGAGCAGCCTATCACGTTGAATCTTGTTGAACGCCTTACTGAGATCCATGTATACAACATCTACAGCTCTGCCCTCATCAACCTTTTTGCTCACGTCTTCAAAAAAATCAATCAGATTTGTGAGACACAACCTCTCACATTAAAACCCATGCTGACTATCCCTAATCAGCCCTTGCCCATCCAAATGTCTGTATATCCTATCCCTCAGAATACTCTCCAGTAACTTTCCAACTACAGATGTTAAGCTCACCGGCCTATAGTTCCCAGCATTTTCCCTGCAGCCCTTCTTGAATAGAGGCACAACATTTGTCACCCTCCAGTCTTCCGGCACCTCTCCTGTATTTAAGGACGACTCGTAAATTTCATCCAGGGCTCCCGCAATTTCCTCTCTAGTTTCCCGCAATATCCTCAGATATAAATGATCAGGCCCTGGAGATTTGTCTACCTTCATACACGATAGTACCTTCAGTACTTCTTCGACGGTAACCCTGACTCCTCTCATGACACTTCCAGTGACGGCTCCATTTTCCTCTGTCCTACTGTCTTTCTCCTCGGTAAATACAGAGGAGAAATACTCATTTAGGAACTTGCCCGTCTCCTGTGGCTCCACACAGAGGTGACCACATTTATTCCTGAGAGGTCCCACTCTCTCTCTAGTTACCCTTTTCCCCTGATGTATTTATAAAATCTTTTGGGATTGTCATTTATGTTACCCGCCAGAGCTATCTCCTGGCCCCTTTTTGCCCTTCCGATCTCCTTTTTTAGTATGCCCCTTAGTTCCCGAAACTCCTCCAGGGATGCACTTGATCAATTTCCCTCGTCAGCCAAGCTTCTTTACGTTTGCCTGCTTTGTCCTTCACTCTAACGGGGTCGTACACATCCTGAGCTTTCTTCAGTATACTTTTAAAAACATCCCACTTGGCTGATGTTCCTTTCCCCCCAAATAACCAGTCAACTTGAACGAGACCTTCTCACATACCCTCAAAGTTGGCCTTACCCCTGTTGAGCATTTTAACACATGGACCCTCTCCGTCCCGATCAATAACTATCTTAAACCTAATCGAACTGTGGTCACTGGTCCCAAAAGGCTCCTCCACACACACTTCATTAACTTGCCCTTCCCAATTTCCCAATACTAGATCCAGCGTTGCCCTCTCACGTGTGGGAGCCTCCACATACTGTTTAAGAAAACTCTCCTGAACACTTTTGAGGAATTGAACCCCATCTAAACTCTTCATGCTATGATTTTCTCAGTCAATATTGGGAAAGTTGAAATCCCCTACTACAACAACATTATTTGACCTGCAGCTGTCTGCAATCTCCCGACACATTTGCTCTTCCAATTCCCGTTGACTATGTTGCAATTCTAGTGCTAGTTCAAAAATTTCTGCCATCACATCTGGTAAGCCAATTTGGTCCCAAATGACTTGCTGTGATGTCTTAAGAGGATTACTTGCTGGGAAGAGCTCCTTTGATATATTTGCATACAAAATAAGTAATTCCCCATCTGGACAGGAGCTACCTGGCTTTAAGTACAATATATTTTAAGTCTCGAGAGGAATACTTATGTTTGAAAGAACTTCATCAGGCTGTGTAAAAATTCTCCTTAGCAAATTAACAATGTAAAAGTCCTGCCCTTCTGGACATTTCAAGAACTTGTCTTCTCTATTTGTTTATTAAATAGTAATTCAATTTGTTGAATGCTGACGTCAATATGGAATATATTTTCCATGCACATAATTTTTTTGTGTAAATCTGCGAATTGCCAAATCTGTGGGAATGCAGGGGCATAATTCCCCCCCCCCCCCCCCACATATCACTCCTACATTTCCTCCTGTTCCTCCTGGGTATCTTTAAGATGACTACTGCTCAAGCAATGACTCTTTTCCAGTTTGTGCAATAAAACACTTAAATCCTGAGTCAAAGGAACAACATCCTTCTCCAAAGATAGACCCAAAAACCTGGAGTAACTCAACGGGTTAGGCAGCATCTCTGGGGAAAAGGAATGGGTGACGTTTCTGGTTGAGACTCTTCTTCAGACAGTCATGGGAGAGGGAACCGAGAGATATGAAAAGGTACATAGAACAAATTGATGCAAGATATAGGCAAACAATAGATCAAAGCCAGCAAAGAAGATCAAGAAGTAGAGCCAACAATGTTCCGTTGCTGGCTGTGGAGAAGGTGATAACGAGATATGAAAAGGTACATAGAATTAATGCAAGATATGCAAAACTAGATCAAAGCCAGCAACGAAGATCAAGAAGTAGAGCTAACACTGGTCAGTTGCTGACTGTGGAGAAGGTGATAACGAATAATACAAACAATGAAACTCTGCAGGACAGCAGTGAAACTAGTTGGAGAACAAGAGTGGGGTTGGGACGGAGAGATACGGGGTGCAAGAGTTAACTGAATATTCAATAAATCAATATTCAGACTGCTGGGGTGTAAGCTGCCCAAGCAAAATATGAAAAGCTGTTCCTCCAATTTGTATTTGGCATCACTCTGACAATGGAGGAGGCCCAGGACAGAAAGGTCAATGCAGAATGGGAATGGAAAGTCAAGTCAAGTCACTTTTATTTCTATAGCACATTTAAAAACAACTCTCGTTGACCAAAGTGCTTTACATTGGTGGAGGTATTAACGTTATACAACAGTGGTTCATAGATTAAGTACATACATACATATAGCCCTCCCTCAGAGGACGTCAAGAAAGGCTTGAGAGTAAAGATGAGTTTTAAGTCTCGACTTAAAAGAGTCGATGGAGGGGGCAGTTCTGATGGGAAGAGGGATGCTGTTCCACAGTCTAGGAGCTGCAACCGCAAAGGCGCGGTCGCCCCTGAGCTTATGCCTAGACCGCGGGATGTTCAGTAACCCCAAGTCGGCCGATCTGAGGGACCTGGAGGTGGTGTGGTGGGTAAGCAGACTTTTGATGAAGGGCCGATAAAGTGTTTGGCAACCGGGAGATCAGGTAGGTTTTCAGCAAAACGAGCGGACGTGTTCAGCGAAACGATCACCCAGACTGTGCTTAGTCTCGCCGATGGATAGGAGTCCACACCTGGAACAGCGGATATGGTAGATGAGGTAGGAGGAGGTGCAAGTGAACCTCTGTCTCACCTGAAAGGACTGTCAGGATCCTGGACAGAGTTGAAGGATGAGGTATAGGTGTAGGTGTTGCATCTCCTGTAGTTGCAGGGAAAAATACCCGGGGTGGAGGTGGTTTGGATGGGAAGGGATCAGTTAACTAGGGAGTTGAGGAGGGAACGGTCTCTGCAGAAAGCAGAAAGGGGTGGAGATGGGTAGATGTGGATAGTGGTGGGATTCTGTTGAAAATGTTGGAGGATGATGTGTTGTATGTGACGGCTGATAGGGTGGAAGATAAGGACTAGGGGGACTCTGACCCTGTTGCGACTAGGGGGAGGGGGAGCGAGGCGGAGTTACGGGATACGGAGGAGACACGAGTGAGGACCTCATCTATGATGTAAGAGGGGAAGTCCCGTTCCCTGAAGAATGAGGACATCTCAGATATTCTAGTATGGAACACCTCAGCTTGTGCGCAGATATGGCGTTGACGGAGGAATTGGGAGTAGGGGATAGTCTTTACAGAAAGCAGGGTGGGAAGAAGTGTAGTCTAGATAGTAGTGGGAATCAGTAGGTTTATAATAGACGTCAGTCGATTGTCTATCTCCTGTGATGGAGACGGTGAGATCAAGAAAGGGGAGGGAAGTGTCGGAGATGGTCCACATGTATTTGAGTGCAGGATGGAAATTGGCTGCTAAGTTGATGAAGTCCATGAGTTCTGCATGGGTGGAGGAGGTAGCACCAATGCAGCCATCAATGTAGCGGAGATAGAGTTTGGGGATAGGGCCAGTGTACACCTGGAACAGGGATTGCACGATGTACCCAACAACAAGGCAGGCATAGCTGGGGCCCACGCTAGTGCCCATGGCTACGCCTTTGATTTGGAGAAAGTGGGGCCCACTCCCCTCTCACCTGCTGCTGTGGCTTTGTCCGCTTCCTGCTCAACCGCCACCCCCTCTTTGGTTGGGCAGGTGGGCGGAAGAATGGTTGGTTAAATTTAATATAGAGAAATGTGAGGTGTTGCATTTTGGGAAGACTAACATGGGCAGGACCCACAGTGAATGGTAGGGCTCTGGAGAATGTTGTAGAGCAGTGGGATCTAGGAGTGCAGGTGCAAGGTTCCTTGAATGTGACATCACAGGTAGATAGGGAGGTCATAAAGGCTTTTGGCACATTGGCCTTCATCAGTCAGTATTGAGTATAGAAGTTGGGAGGTCATGTTGCAGGTGTATAAGACGTTGGTGAGACCGCATTTAGAGTATTGTGTTCAGTTCTGGGCACCGTGTTATAGGAAAGATGTTGCCAAGTTGGAGGGTACAGAGAAGATTTACAAGGATGTTGCCAGGACCAGAGGGTCTGAGCTATAGGGAGTGGTTGAGTAGGCTAGGACTATTGTTTGGAGCGCAGGAGGATGAGAGGTGATCTTATAGAGATGTATAAAATCATAAGGAATAGATCAGGTAGATGCACAGGGTCTCCTGTCCAGAGAAGGGGAATCGAGAACCAGAGGACATAGGATTAAGGTTAGGGGGGAGGAAAGATTTAATAGGTACACAAAAATGCTGGAGAAACTCAGCGGGTGCAGCAGCATCTATGGAGCGAAGGAAATAGGCAACGTTTCGGGCCGAAACCCTTCTTCAGACTGATGGAGGGTGGGGAGAAGAAAGGAAAAAGGCGGAGGAGGAGCACGAGGGCTGAGGGAAGGGAGGAGACAGCCCGAGGGCTCAGGAAGGGGAGGAGACAGCAAGGGCTAGCAAAATCGCGTCGATCTATACAAAGTTGAGGCCACGCGCCAACTCCCGGACACCTCCTACTTACCCCTGGACCATGAGCCCACTGACGAGCACCAGGCCACCATCTCCAGCACCATCACCGACTTCATCAACTCCCACGCCCTGTCCGACCGAGCCTCCAACCTCATCGCTCCCCAGTCCCGCACGGCCCGATTTTACCTTCTCCCCAAAATCCACAAACCTGACTGTCCCAGTAGACCCATTGTCTCTGTCTGTTCGTGCCCCACCAAACTCATTTCCACCAACCTTGACTCCATCCTATCCCCCTTGGTTAAATCCCTTCCTACCTATGTTCAAGACACCTCAGACAATCTCCGTCGTCTCTGCGCATTCCACTCTCTAGGCCCTCACCCCCTCATCTTCACCATGGACGTCCAGTCACTCTACACCTCCAGCCCCCACCAGGATGGTCTCAAAGCCCTCCGGTTCTTTCTCGACCAGAGAAGCAACCTATACCCGGCCACTGATACTCTCCTCCGCCTAGCGGAGCTGGTCCTTACCCTCAATAACTTCTTTTGACTCCTCCCATTTCCTCCAAATACAAGGCGTAGCTATGGGCACACGCATGGGCCCCAGCTACGCCTGCCTCTTTGTCGGGTACGTAGAACAATCCTTGTTCAATACGTACCAGGGCCCCATCCCCGACCTCTACCTCCGCTACATCGCGACTGCTTTGGTGCCATCTCCTGCACCCACACACAACTGACTGACTTCATCCGCTTCACCACTAACTTCCATCCGGCACTCAAATATACCTGGACCATTTCCGACACTTCCCTACCATTCCTTGACCTCACTATCTCCATCGCAGGTGATAGACTTCTGACCGACATTCATTATAAACCTACTGACTCCCATGGCTATCTGGACTACACTTCTTCCCACCCTGCTTCATGTAAGGACTCCATCCCCAACTCCCAATTCCTCCGTCTACGCCGCATCTGCTCCCAGGATGAGGCGTTCCACACCAGGCATCCGAAATGTCCTCATTCTTCAGGGAACGGGGGTTCCCCTCCTCCACCATAGTTGAGGCTCGCACCAGGGTCTCTGCCATACCCCACAACACTGCTCTCTCTCCCCATCCCCCCACTCGCAACAAGGGCAGAGTCCCCCTAGTCCTCACTTTTCACCCCACCAGCCATCACATATAACAAGTGATCCTCCGTCAGTTTCGCCACCTCCAACGTGACCCCACCACTCGCCACATCTTCCCATCTGCCCCCATGTCTGCCTTCCGCAAAGACCGCTCCCTCCATAACTCCCTTGTCAATTCTTCCCTTCCCACCCGTACCACCCCCTCCCGGGCACTTTCCCTTGCAACCGCAAGAGATGCAACACTTGTCCCTTCACCTCCCCCCTCGACTCCATTCAAGGACCCAAGCAGTCGTTCCAGGTGCGACAGAGGTTCACCTGCATCTCCTCCAACCTCATCTATTGCATCCGCTGCTCTAGATGTCAGCTGATCTACATCGGTGAGACCAAGCGGAGGCTTGGCGATCGTTTCGCCGAACACCTCTGTTTGGTCCGCAATAACCAACCTGACCTCCCAGTGGCTCAGCACTTCAACTCCCCCTCCCATTCCGTGTCCGACCTCTCTGTCCTGGGTCTCCTCCATGGCCAGAGCTAGCAACACCGGAAATTGGAGGAAATGCACCTCATATTTCGCTTATATTCTGCATCCTGGGGGCATGAACATTGAATTCTCCCAATTTTGCTAGCCCTTGCTGTCTCCTCCCCTTCCTCAGCCCCTCAGGCTCCTCCTCCGCCTTTTTCCTTTCTTCTCCCACCCCCCATCAGTCTGAAGAAGGGTTTCGGCCTGAAACGTTGCCTATTTCCTTTGCTCCATAGATGCTGCTGCACCCGCTGAGTTTTTGTGTACCTTCGATTTTCCAGCATCTGCAGTTCCTTGTTTAAGATTTAATAGGTACCTGAGGGGTAGCATTTTCACACAAAGTGTGGTGTGTGTACTGAAAGAGTTGCAAGACGAGGTCGTTGAGGCAGGTACTATCACAACTTTTAAGAAACATTTGGACAGGTATATGAATAGGACAGGTTTAGAGGGATATGGGCCAAACACTGGCAGGTGGGACCAGTGGTAGATGGGACAAGTTGGTTAGTGTGGGCGAGTTGGGCCAAAGGGCCTGTTTTCATGCTATTTGACTCCATGACTCTATGAGATAGTTTGCATTTGTGAGTTGATGGGTTAGAACGTCATAATAACAAAGGGCTGGTGCCAATATAAATTAAAGGAAAGGCCAGAGAAGGTTCTTTAGAATCCTCTCTGTGAGGTCAGTAGTCAGCGGGGCTATGCTGAGTTATAGTTTGCTTCAGAGGAAATGTTTAGTTTATTTCAGAGGTACAGGCCGGAACAGGCCCTTTGGCACACCGAGTCTGCACTGACTAGCAATCACGAGCAGACAATAGACAATAGGTGCAGGAGTAGGCCATTCGGCCCTTCAAGCCAGCATCGCCATTCAATGTGATCATGGCTGATCTTCCCCAATCAGTACCCCGTTCCTGCCTTCTCCCCATATCCCCTGAGCTCTATCTAGCTCTCTCTTGAAAGTATCCAGAGAACCGGCTTCCACCGCCCTCTGTGGCAGAGAATTCCACACTCACCACTCTGTGCGAAAAAGTGTTTCATTATCTCCGTTCTAAATGGCTTACCCCTTATTCTTAAACTGCAGCCCCTGGTTCAGGAATTCCCCAACATCGGGAACATGTTTCCTGCCTCTAGCATGTCAAAACCCTTAATAATCTTATATGTTTCAATAAGATGCCCTCTCATCCTAAATAAGCCCAGCCGCTCCATTCTCTCAGGATATGACAGCCCCGCCATCCTGGGAATTAACCTTCTAAACCTACGCTGCACTCCTTCAATAGCAAGAATGTCCTTCCTCAAATTAGGGGATCAAAATGCTTACTTTCATTGACTGATGAACAAGGATCCCCAGATCCCGTTGTACTTCCCCTTTTCCCAACTTGACACCATTTGGATAATAATCTGCCTTCCTGTTTTTGCTACCAAAGTGGATAAGCACACATTTATCCACATTGAACTGCATCTGCCATGCATCTGCCCACTCACCCAACCTGTCCAAGTCACCCTGCATTCTCATAGCATCCTCCTCACAGTTCACACTGCCACCCAGCTTTGTGTCATCTGTAAATTTGCTAAAGTTACTTTGAATCCCTTCATCTAAATCATTGATGTATATTGTAAATAGCTGCAGTCCCAGCACTAGTCACTGCCTGCCATTCTGAAAGGGACCCGTTAATCCCTACTCTTTGTTTCCTGTCTGCCAACCAATTTTCTATCCATGTCGGCACTCTACCCCCAATACCATGTGCCCTAATTTTGCCCACTAATCTCCTATGTGGGACCTTATCAAATGCTTTCTGACTCCATCCTGTTACTGCTATCCAAATGTGCCGCTATTTCATCTTTTATAATTGACACCAGCATCTTCCCCACCACCGATGTCAGGCTAACTGGTCTATAATTCCTTGTTTTCTCTCTCCCGCCTTTCTTAAAAAGTGGGATAACATTAGCTACCCTCCAATCCACAGGAACTTTATCTTTTTTTACTTATTTTCTTGTTTTTCTCTTCTTGTTTTTTCTCTTTTTTCTCTTTTTTCTCTTTTTTTCTCTTTTTTCTCTTTTTTCTCGTTATTCTCTTTTTTCTCATTTTTCTTTTTTCTTTTTTTCTATTTTTTTCTTATTCTCGTTTATTTCTCGATTTTCTCATTTTTCTCGTATTTTTTTCTCGTTTCTATTTTCTCTCTATCCTTTTTCACTTTTTTTCTAGTTTCCTTTTTCTTTTTTTCTCTTTATATATTTTTTCTTTTTTCTCGTTTTTCTTTTTACTTTTTTTTCTATTTTTTCTATTTTTCATTTTCTTTTTTTTCTCTTTTTTCTCTTTTTTCTTGTATTTCTTTTTTCTTTTTTCTATTTTTTTCCTTTTTCTCTGCTCGTTCTCTTTTTTCTTTTTTCTCGTTTTTCTCTTTTTTTTCCCCTTTTTTCTCTTTTTTCTCTTTCTTTTTTCTATTTTTTCTCGTTTTCTCTTTTTTCACATTTTTCTTTTTTCTTTTTTCTCGTTTTTCTCTTCTCGTTTTTCTCTTTTTCTTGTTTTTCTTTTTTTTCTCGTTTTTGTTTTTTCTCTTGTTTCTTTTTTTCTCTTTTTTTCTCCTTTTACTTTTTTCTCTTGTTTCTTTTTTTCTCTTTTTTTCTCCTTTTACTTTTTTCTCTTTATTTTCTTTTTTTTCTTTTTTTCTCTTTTTGCTCGTTTTTCTCTATTTTCTTTATTTTCTTTTTTCTTTCTATTTTTTTCTTTTTCTCTTTTTTCCTTCTCATTTTTCTCTTTTTTCTTTTTTCTCTCTTTTTTCTCCTTTTTCTTTATTTTCATTTTTCTTTATCCTTTTTTTCTATTTTTTTCTTATTCTCGTTTTTCTCTTCTCGATGTTCTCATTTTTCTCGTAATTTTTTTCTTTTGTTTCTATTTTCTCTCTTTTTCACTTTTTTTTAGTTTCCTTTTTCTTTTTTTCTTTTTATTTATTGTCTCTTTTTTCTCTTTTCTTTTCCCCTCTTTTGCCTAATTTTTCTTTTTCTTTTTTATCTCTTTTTTCTCTTTTTTCTCTTTTTTTCTCTTTTTCCTCGTTTTTCTTTTTTTCTCTTGTTTCTATTTTTTCTCTTTTTTCTCTTTTTTCCCTTTTTTCTCTTTTTACTCGTTTTTCTTTTTACTTTTTTCTTTTTTCCTTTTTATATTTTTTCTTTTTCTCGATTTACTCTTTTTTTTCTTTTTTTCTCTTTTTTCTCTTTTTTCTCTTTTTTCTCGTATTTCTTTTTTTCCTATTTCCTTTTTCTCGTTTTTCTCTTCTCGTTTTTCTCTTTTTTCTCTTTTTTCTCTTATTTCTTGTTTTTTTATCTTTTTTCTCGTTTTTCTTTTTTTCTATTTTTTCTTATTCTCGTTTTTCTTTTCTCAATTTTCTCATTTTTCTCTTTTTTGTCGTTTCTCTTTTTTCTTGTATTTTTTCTCTTGTTTCTATTTTCTCGCTTTTTCTCCTTTTCTCCTTTTCTCATTTTCTCATTTTTCTCGTATTTTTTTCTCTTGTTTCTATTTTATCTCTCTTTCTCCTTTTTCACTTTTTTCTAGTTTCATTTTTCTTTTTTTTTTAAATTAATTTTTTCTTTTTACTTGTTTTTCTTTTTCCCGTTTTTCTCTTCTTTTTCTTCTCTTTTTTCTTTCTCGTTTCTTCCCCTCTTTTCCCTATTTTTTCTCTTTCTTTTTTTCTATTTTTTCTTGTTTTCTCTTTTTTCTCATTTTTATTTTTTATTTGTTTCTATTTTTTATTTTTCTCGTTTTTCTCTTCTTGTGTTTCTCTTTTTCTCGTTTTTCTTTTTTTTCTCATTTTTCTTTTTTCTCTTGTTTCTTTTTTTCTCTTTTCCTCATTTTCTTTTTTTCTCGTTTTTCTCGTTTTTCTTTTTTTCTTTTTTCGCTTTTTTCTCGTTTTTCTCGTTTTTCTCGTTTTTCTCTTTTTTTTTTATCGTTTTTCTTTTTTCTTTTTTTTCTATTTTTCTTTTTCTCTTTTTTCTCTTCTCGTTTTTTTTCTTTTTTCTCGAGAAAACCTGTGCTTTGCATGCTATCCATTCAAGTCAATGGTACTACACATAAATACAATCAAGTCAAGCTCAATTACAGTAGACAATAGCCAATAGGTGCAGGAGTAGGCCATCCGGCCCTTCGAGCCAGCACCGCCATTCAATGTGATCATGGCTGATCATCCCCAATCAGTTCCCCGTTCCTGCCTTTTCCCCATATCCCCTGACTCCACTATCTTTAAGAGCCCTATCTATCTCTCTCTTGAAAGTATCCAGTGAACCAGCCTCCACCGCCTTCTGAGGCAGAGATTTCTACAGTAGGTAGAGCAAAAGAGAAGATACGGAGCATAGAATATAGTTGTCAGCATTGCAGTGCATCTGTTATATAGGCAAAGTCCACTGCGCACAATGGAGAGGTGAATATCTCAGTACCCTAACGTATGGAAGAAACATTCAGAAGCCTGATAATAGAAGAGAAGAGGTTGCTCTTGTGTAGCTAGTGTAGCTGGGACATTTTAGCCGGTGTGGGAAAGTTGGGTCGAATGGCCTGTTTCCAGGCGGTATCGTTCCAAGACTATGACTCTACATGGTGCGTGCTTTCAAGCCACATTTGTTCTATATCTCTCTACATCACCGTCTATATCTCTCATTTCCCTTTCCCGGGACTCTCAGTCTGAAGAAGGGTCTCGACCCGAAACGTCACCCATTGCTTCTCTCCAGAGATGCTGCCGGTCCCGCTGAGTTACTCCAGCATTTTGTGTCTATCTTCAATCGTCTTGGCCTCGCTCTGGGAGTAGGAGTGGGGGGCGGATCTGGATCCGCAACGGCAGTGAGCCCCAGGCCGAGCTCGGCGAAAGTTTGCCTGCTTCTGCTGCTGTTGGAGGTGAGACATTGCGTCGCGCCAGGGTCTTGGGCTTGTCCCACTTTGGCCGTCAGTTACGCGACAGGCCAGTGGCGCGCGAGGATTTAGTGCAGGACGAAGTCCACACTCCTCTACACCACTCCACACTCTTCCACACCACTCCATGCGCCCGTCCCCGCGCTACCCACGCGCTACCCATACGCTAGCAGGTCACGTAAATGGTGCGCGAAAGACAGCCAAGTGGGACAGGCCCTTGAGGATATTTGTCCACTTAAGCAAGCACATTTTGGGAGAAACAAATTTGCTTTCACAAGCAAAACTAAACTCTGATCAGAGATTCTTTCTCCTTGGTTTCTAATACACAAGGAAAGCAGATTTATGGTGTGCAACTGGAGCCAAGTTTTGTTAACGAGCAGGCCAGTTATTTTATTTCATTTTCCATTAGCTACTACTCTGCATCTAAAAAAAAAAAAATCCAACTTTTTTACATCTGTGCAAGACTCGCGACTGTTTGCCGAGTGCACTCATTGCTTAACTACTGAGCTGAAGCACAGGGAGCCAAAAATAAACTGGTCTTGACTGAGAAAGTAGAACCTAACAAGAAAAACAGAACCATTAGCTGCAGTCCTTTTAGCGGTACAGCAGTAAATCAGCCGGGGACCTGGCTTCTGGAGGCTCATTTTGCTTCACACTCTACACTCAAGGTTTCAGGTTTAAGGTGAAGGGGAAAAGATTTATTAGGAACCCGAGGGGTAACTTTTTAACACAAAGAAGTGGTGGGTGAACGGAACCAGCTGCCGGAGGAGGTAGTTGGGGCTGGGACTATCCTGACGTTTAAGAAACAGTTAGACAGGAACATGGATAGGACAGGTTTGGAGGGATTTGGGCCAAACGCAGGTAGGTGGGACTAGTAAGCTGAGACATGTTGGCCGGTGTGGGCGAGTTGGGTCGAAGGGCCTGTTTCCAGGCTGTATCGTTCCAAGACTATGACTACACACACAGTGAAATATACCCCTGACTGCTATCTGGTACTTGTGGTGGAAATTTGTATGTGTTAGCTGGGAAAGAGCAGGATCAAATTCGGCAGTTGCTTGCTTAATTGTTGCAGTCTGTGAACATTCATTTGTCTCTACGCTACATTATGTGGTGTGTAAATGAAAGAGTTATGCCCCTGTCCCACTTAGGCGATTTCTTCGGCGACTGCCGGCGACTGCCGGCGACTGTCATAGTCGTAGCAGGTCGCCGAAAAACCGGAGACTGGACCCCCCCCCCTACGACAATGTCTACAACAACCTACCACCTAGTCGACGTCAAGCTACCGACAACCGGTGACCCGTTAGGATGCCAACCTACGACCACACTTACGATAACATATGTCCACCCGTGACAAGCTACGACAAGCTAGGACCCTGTCGGCGACAACTGAAGACAACTGACGACAATTCAGTCGCCGGTACCTGTCACCGGTTGACGTAGGTTGACGTAGGTAGTCGCCAATGGAATTCACCGAAGTCAGCACCGGCGACAACCAACAACAACTGGTGACAACCTACGCCACCTGACGACAAGCTACCTCATCCTGGCGACAACCTACGACAGCACTTACGTCAGGAGAAGTCAAGCTACGCTCATTGGCATCAAGCCAACTGTTGCCAAAAAGTTCTAAAATTTGGGTGACTTGAGGAGACTACTCACGACCATACAGGCGTCACCCCCAGACCATGTAGCGAGAGCCTAGACGCTTGTAGTCTCCCCAAAAAAAATCGCCTAAGTGGAACAGGCCCATAAAGGCTTAATTGTGGTTGCAATGAGCATGACCAAAGACAGGCAAGTGAGAACAAAGAAACAGAGTACACCATGGCCCAGAGTAGGGGAATCAAAGGCCAGAGGACATAGGTTTAAGGTGAAGGGGAAAAGATTTAATAGGAATCTGAGGGGTAACTTTTTCCACATAAAGGGTGGTGGGTGCATGGAACGAGCTGTCAGAAAAACTAGTTGATGCTGGGACTATCCCAATACTCAAGAAACAGTTAGACAGGTACATGGATCGGACAAGTTTGGAGGGATATGGAGCAAACGCAAGCAGGTGGGACTAGTGTGGCTGGGACATGTTGGCTGGTATGGGCAAGTTGGGCCGAAGGGCCTGTTTCCACACTGTATTACTCTATGACTCTGTGACTCCTCTTGTCCTTGGTCAATAGATCATGGTTGGTCTTCAACTTCAGTCAACTGACTCCTTGATACCAGCCTTTCAATCTAAACTTTAAAGGGGCATGGTGATTATCAATACTACGGGAGGAATGGGAAGGGGAGGTGAAATGTTTAGCAACATACAAATGCTGCTTCGGAAAGGTTTCAAAGAGTGTTGCTCTGTAATTCCACTCTTTGGTCCACATTTGTCACAAGGCTGCGATGAAGTTTAGAGTCAATGGTCCTTTTGTTGTCTCATGTACTTAGGTACAGTGAAATTTGATTTACCATACAGTCATACAAAAAAAAGCAACAAGATACATAACTACATAAAGATTAAACATAGACTTAAACAGGCACCACAGTGGCACGTGAGAATCCCCAGGGCACACAGCATAAGCAGAGACCCACAGCCATCGGTTCCATGTCCGGGCCACACACACGCTCCTTCACCGTGACCAGAGTTGTACCGACCGTTGTCACTCTCTCTGCAGTCCCTGTCAGAAAGCCGTCCACACTCGCACCAGACTCTGGGATGTCCACGTGGATTGATGTCCCCGCAAAAACCGAGATCACTGCACTCACGGCACTCCGAGCCCTCACCAGCGCAGACAGCACGTCCATCTTGTTTTTCGGTGACCTCACGTTCCCCACTGTGATAGAAGGCAAATAACTTTTACCTTCTTCCTAATTTTCCTCCACGGTCGGGGCGATCGGCATCCGCAGTCGGGGCGATCGAAGCTCCCATCCAGTGGTCCGATTAAGAAAAGGGGAGATGCAACGAGACCTGGGTGTCATGGTACACCAGTCATTGAAAGTGGGCAAGCAGGTGCAGCAGGCAGTGAAGAAAGCAAATGGTATGTTAGCATTCATAGCAAAAGGATTTGAGCATAAGAGCAGGGAGGTTCTACTGCAGTTGTACAGGGTCTTGGTGAGACCACACCTGGAGTATTGCGTACAGTTTTGGTTTCCTAATCTGAGGAAAGACATTCTTGCCATAGAGGGAGTACAGAGAAGGTTCACCAGACTGATTCCTGGGATGGCATAGACTTTCATATGAAGAAAGACTGGATAGACTCGGCTTGTACACGCTAGAATTTAGAAGATTGAGGGGGGATCTTATAGAAACTTACAAAATTCTTAAGTGGTTGGACAGGCTAGATGCAGGAAGATTGTTCCCGATGTTGGGGAAGTCCAGAACTAGGGGTCATAGTTTAAGGATAAGAGGGACGTTTTTTAGGACCGAGATGAGGAAATCATTTTTTACTCAGAGAGTGGTGAATCTCTGGAATTCTCTGCCACAGAAGGTAGTTGAGGCCAGTTCATTGGCTATATTTAAGAGGGAGTTAGATGTGGCCCTTGTGGCTAAGGGGAGCAGGGGGTATGGAGAGAAGGCAGGGATTGGATACTGAGTTGGATGATCAGCCATGATCATATTGAATGGCGGTGCAGGCTCGAAGGGCCGAATGGCCTACTCCTGCACCTATTTTCTATGTTTCTATGTCCTCTGGACAATAGATTATTGGCTCAGACAAGGAAGGGGGTAAGGCTTGAACGATGCTAGAAAATTGGAAATGCAGAGTGAGTGAAGTGAGGTTTTTGGGACCAGTGACCACATTTCAATTAGCTTTAAAATAGGTGTGGCTAAGGACAGGTGGGGCCCACAGGTTAAAGTTATGAATTGGGCAAAGCCAACTTTAATGGATTAGACAGGAACTTGCTAATGTTGATTGGAGTACATTGTTTGTGGGATAATTTTAAAGTATTAGAGTTTAAGGCAAGCGTGTTCCTGTTAGAGTGAAGGGCAAGGCAGGTGGGAGTAAGAAAGCCTGGATGACACAAGGCGGCGAGGCTCTTGACAGGAAGTAAAAGGATGCATTTGCCACCTGTAGGCACCTGGGTTTAACGGTAACCCTGAAAGACCATAGGAAATTAAGGAGTCTACATAAGAAGGAAATCAGGAGGGTTAAAGAGGTAGGAAACTCATCTGGTTGACACATTGAAACCAGCATCTGCAGTTCTTTCCTACATGTTCCGATCTATCTGGCTTGTAAGATTAAGGAGGATTAAGGGAGAATTAAGAGAAAAGTTGAGTAGATGGGACTCCTTGGAGTGCAGGAGGATTCACTCAAAAGGTGGTGGGTGTATAGAACAAGCTGCCAGATGAGGTAGTTGAGTCAGGGACCAACCCAATGTTTAAGAAACAGTAAGACAGGTACATGGATAGGACAGGTTTGGAGGGATATGGGCCAAACGCAGGCAGGTGGGACTAGTGTAGCTGGGACATGTTGGCCGGTGTGGGAAAGGTGGGCCGAGGGGCCTGTTTCCATGCTATATATCTCTATGACTCTCATCTAAAGATACTTTATGTCCATTAAGGGAAAGCAAATAACTAAAGAGAGAATAGGGCCCTTCAGAAACAAAAGTGGTCATCTATTGTCGAGCTGCAGGAGATGAGCAAAGTCCTCAATAGGTATTTGTCCATAGTTTTTATTGTGGACCAAGATATGAAGACTAGGACATGAAGTCTGAAGAAGGGTCTCGACCTGAAACGTCACCCATTCCTTCTCTCCAGAGAAGCTGCCTGTCCTGCCGAGTTACTCCAGCATTTTGTGTCTATCAGAAGACTAGGGAACATGGGACAGATAATGGAGATGTCTTGATAACAGTCCGTATTAATGTAAAAGAGGTGCTGGACATCCTAAGTCATATGAAGCTGGATAAATCTCCCAGACCTGATCCGATATACCAAGGATACTGTGGGAAGCAGGAGAAGAAATTGCAGAAGCCCAAGCTGAGATATTTGAATCATCGTTAGACATGGTTGAATGACTGGACGGTGGCTAAAGATGTGGTTCTATTTAGGAAGGGCTGCAAGGAATGTCTTTGGAACTATACACCAGTGAGCCTAACATCTGTGGTGTGTAAGTTACTCATGCAGATTCTGAAGGATAATTTATAGATACATTTGGATAGACAGGACTATTTAGGGGCAGGTAGCCTGGTGCTATAGATGTGAGATTGTGTGTCATGAATGTGATTGAATTTTTGGAAGAAATAACCAAACCGGACCAGTGCAAGGACATCGACATTGTCTATAGGGACCAGCAAGGCCTTTGATCAGGTTCCACATGGTAGGCTGCTTTGGAAGGTAAGATTGCATTGGATCCAGTGAAAGCTAGCTGACTGATACAAAATTGAATCCATGGAAGGATGCAGAGAATGATGGTGGTAGATAGAATCAAAATGCTGGAGTAACTCAGCGGGTGAGGCAGCATCTCTGGAGAGAAGGAATGGGCGACATTTCGGGTCGAGACCCTTCCTCAGACTGATTGAAGGGAGGGGACAGGACAAAGATAGAATGTAGGCAGAGACAGTCAGACTAGTGGGAGAACTGGGAAGGGGAAGGGGATGGAGAGAGAAAGCAAGGGCTATCTGAAGTTAGAGAAGTCAATGTTCATACTGCTGGGTTGTAAACTACCTAAGCATGCTGGTAGTTTTTTTTTTTTAACTGGAGGTCTGTGATAATGTCTATGTCCTTGCCCTCGTGGCGTTCCTCAGGGATTAGTGCTAGGCCCATTGCTGCTTGTGGTCTATATCAATAATTTGGATGAGAATGGATCTTGATCAGCTGGGTAAAAGAATTGAGTATTGGGTAATGCAGTTTAATGCAGATAAGTGGGATGTGTTGCCGTTTGGGAAGTCAAACAAGGAAAGGGCCTTCACAGTGAAGGGTGGGACCCAAGGGCGTGTTGTAGAGCAGAGGGATTGAGGAGTACAGGTACATAGTTCTCTGAAAGTGGCATCACAAGTAGAGAGGGTGGTAAAGAAGGATTTTGGTTCACTGGCCCTCAGTCAGGGTATTGAGTATAGAAATTGTCATGTCATTTTACAGTTGCACAAGATATTGGTTGGGCCATTGTTGGAGTATCGTGTTCAGTTTTGGTTACCCTGCTAAAGGAAAGATGTTCTGAAGCTGGAAATAATACAGAGAAGATTTATGAGAATGTTGCCAGGGCTCGAGGTCCTAAGCTCTTAATCTGAGTTAGATAGAGATCTTGGGGTTAGCGGAATCAGGGGGTATGGGAAGGCAGGCATGGGTTACTGATTGTGGATGATCAGCCATGATCACAATGAATGGCGGTGTTGGCTCGAAGGGCCGAATGGCCTCCACCTGCACCTATGTTTGCATTTGCTTGCATTGCATGCTCTCGGGAGAACTTGGGAAAACAAGGACTTCACTTATTAACTTTACTTATGAGAGTACAACACGGAAACAGGCCCACTGAGTCCACGCCGACCAGCAATCACACCGTACACTAATGGTCTTATAACCTAGGAACAATTTTACCAAAGCCAATTAACCTACAAACATGTACATGTTTGGAGTGGGGGAGGAAACCGGAACACCCGGAGAAACCGCATGCAGGGAGAACGTACAAACTCCATTCAGATAGGACCCAACGTCAGGATCGAACCCAGGTCACTGGCATTGTAAGGCAGCAACTCTACCATTAAGCCACTGTGCCTCTTTCAGCAAAGGAGGCTGAGTGGTGATCGTATAGGGGGGTACAATCATGAGGGCAATTGATAGGATGAATGCACAGAATCTTTTAGCCAGGGCAGGAGAACCAAGAACCAGAAGACCAAGGTTTAAGGTTAGAGGGGAAAGAGTTAATAGGAACCTGAAGGGCTACTTTTGTACTCACAAGGTGGTGGGCATATGGCACGAGGTACCAGAGGAAGTAATTCAGACAGTTGCTACAGCAGCACTTCAAAGATGCTTGGACAGGTACATGGATAGGAAAAGTGTAGAGCGATATGATGTCAGAAGGCTCAGAAATGGAAAGGACTCGAATGCAGGCTCACCGAGAACTACTGAAAAAAAACGAAAATCCAAACGCAGATGGAACCCAAAGATAGGCCTGGAACCAACAGAACTCAGAACTGCTCTCGAACCGACAGAATGCAGAACTGATTAGTCGGCATCCAATTGGTGATGATCTCAGGTATTTATACAGGTCCACAGGCAAGTGAGAAGTACCGGATAATAAGTCAATGGCACAATCATAAGGGCGGTGAGGAGGTAAAGAGGTGGCTCGGAACTTGCAGAAGACCTCTTTCAGGTCATGATACTCGGATGGTACTTTGGACAGGTCAGGATTGTCACTAGGGGCAACAGACACAGAGGTGAGGGGAAGACAAGCGGAGCGAAGACAATTAACGTGACAATCCTACCCCCAAGTGGAGACCTTGCCAGTGGACCAGTTTACTGTGGGGTTGTGAGTAGTCGGCCAAGGCCAACCCAGAACGACAGGGACATGAGGTGCCGAAGCAAAGAAGTGGAAGCCAAATAACCGAATGGAAACAAAGCCGAAACGCCAACTAACCAAAAGGGCGGGACGCCTAAAAGCCAACTAACCAAAATGACCCCCACATTCCCGTCTTCACCGGCGGGAGGTTGGGGGTCATTTTCCCACACAAGTCATAGGTGACTGGGCAATTTGTACCCAAGCACCAGGTTGTAAGCGGCCGAAGATGCGCATCCCTCGGGACAGCCCCCACACTCCCACGGCCACCCTCCGCAGGCTGCGGGTCGGGTGGAGCGGAGTGTGGGACAATGTTCATCCCTCCACAGTGATGTGATGGACGTGGGGGTCTGGACCAATCGTTGACAAGTCCCGCCCCCCGGCAACGTCATGTCCGTTATTTGACTTTTCTGTTGAGCGGCATTCGGTTCGTTGGCTTGTTGGCGACACCGCCTTTCGGGTAGGTGGCGTTTCGGCAGAGCGGCCATTCGGTGAGTTTGCTTTTAGGCGATTTAGACTTTTGGCTTTTAGGCGTCCCGCCCTTTCGGTTAGTTTGCATTTAGGCGTCCCATCCTTTTGGTTAGTTGGCGTTTCGGCTTTGTTTCCATTCAGTTATTTGGCTTCCACTTCTTTGCTTTGGCTTCTTGTTCGTCGGCGCCACGTCCGGGTACCGAGGGAAATAAACCTTACTCACCCATAATCCCTCTCTTGCTGGCGAGCGTTGGCTTTTACCGGGCAAGCAGCGATGAAGTGTCCGGGACCTCCACAGTAGAGGCAACACCTCTCCCGTATGTGTCTTTGGCGCTCGGCCTCGCTCAGCCTGGTGCGACCAATCTGCATAGTCTTCCCCTCCACTGGATCAGGACCGGGATGCGTGGGGCTTCTTATTCCCGAGGGATGAGAGACAATCGGCTCACGATGATGAGAGCGGTGTGATGGGTAAGGACTCTGTTTGAGAGCTGCTGAGAGTCGTCTCAGAGGTTTGAGAGCATCCTTTGGGCTGACTCTCTTCCGACCAAAGGGAGGTCGAAAATCATTCTCAGCTCTGCCAAAAAACAGGCAAAGTCCTGGCAGAAGTCTAGCTGTCTCTCACAGGCATCTGTACCCCAGGCTGAAGCATGCCCTGACAGCAAGGAGATGGCAGAGGCTACTTTGGAGCGTTCGGCGTTGAAGCGGGACAGTTGTAGCTCAAAAACCAAGGAGCACTGGGATAGGAATGACCAGCTGGTAGAGGGATCACCATGGTACCTCTCCGGGGTGGGAAGAACTGGTTCCAGAATGGGCTAGATACGGCTGGAAATTGACGGAGGCGGAGAGGCATCAGCGGAGAGGGGAGGAACTGGCGGCGGTGCGAGGTGTGACTGGACCTGGCTGACAGTGTTTGCCAACGGCTCAACGGTACACACAAGTACGTTGTGTCCATTCGACCAGTAAGTTGGTCCATTCGAACCTCATGGGTGCCGAGAGTGGAGCCTTGGTGTTGAACGGCCTTGTAGATATGAACCAATATCTCCTCAGTCCTGGAACTGGGGGCTTCCAAACTGGTCAAGCTGCCTGCCGAGTCCATACAGGCTGACTAATTTGTCAGGAGGCTCAGAAATGGAAAGGACTCGAATGCAGGCTCACTGAGAAGTACTGGAGAAAACGCAGAATCCAAACGCGGATGGAACCGAAAGATAAAGACTCGGAACACTCAGAACTCAGATCTCTCCCAGGCATCCAATTGGTGACGATCTCAGGTATTTATACCAAGTGATAGATTAGGGTAGCAGATTAAATGCAAATGTAACTCCAAATAGCTCAGGGGAGGAGTGTGGAAAGAGTCTCAAGTGTCTGGAGGCGTGGCAAGTGTGACATTTTGACCAAACTTGGGCAAATGGGAATAGTTTAAATGGAGCTCTGGATTATTAAGGACAAGTTTCAGTGAGTCGCCTTTTTCCGTGCTATATTGCTCTGTAGCTAATATCCACTAATCCAGGATAGACAAAAAATGCTGGAGTAACTCAGCGGGACAGGCAGCATCACTGGAGAGAAGGAATTCTCTCTCCAGAGATGCTGCCTGTTTCGCTGAGTTACTCCAGCATAATGTGTCTACTTTCGATTTAATCCAGTATCTCCAGTTCTTTCCTACACCCTCTAATCCAGGCAGCTTTCTGGTAATCCTCTACTGCATCCTCTCAAAGCCTCCCCGTCCTTCCTGTCACAGGGTGACCTGGAATTGACATTGGTGCTGGTGAGAATATTTACATTCCTTGGGATCATATTTATAATCCATTTTAATTACCACAGCTGCCTTTGATGGCTTCAGCTCTTCAGAATGAAAATGGCGGTGACTGCTTCAGGCCTGTCTCGAGTGCCATCCACCTCCTTTAGTTTAGTTTAGTTTAGTTTAGAGATACAGCGCGGAAACAGGCTCTTCGGCCCATCGACCAGCTATCCCCGCATATTAACACTAACCTACACACACTAGAGACAATGTACACTTACACCAAGCCAGTTTACCTACAGTAAATACCTGTGCGTCTTTGGAGTGTGGGAGGAGACCGAAGATCTTGGAGAAAACCCACGCGGTCACGGTGGAGAACGTACAAACTCCGCACAGACAGCACCCCTAGTCAGGATCGAACCCGGGTCTCTGACGCTGCGAGAGCTGTAAGGCAGCAACTCTACCGCTGCGCCAAGTATTTGTTCGGTCGTCCAAAGCCATTCATGCCTATGGATGAACTGCAAAGATCAGATCTGATTCAGTGTTTGCGTGGTTGCTAAGTTCTGTTTATATTTGTGAATAACTTCTGTCTTGTCTTCACAAATTTTTTCCAACTCTGTACAAAAGCAGATGCTGTTATGTATTTGTGCCAGCCATATTGATCAAAGATGATTGCGTGCACAGATCTGTGTATATGTTCTCTTCCTGTTTGTACATTTGGATACTCGGAGCTTTACATGGGAAAATAAATGATGTGCAAAGATGACCTCTGGCATCGTGATAAATCTGCCTCCCATAACTCAGGACCAGATCATAAAACCCAGCCAGCAGTTACAGAAAAGATATTTCACAAGGTAAATGTTGGAAGAAGGGACATGATCAGTATTACGGTCAATAGACAATAGGTGCGGGAATAGGCTATTCGGCCTTTCGAGCCAGCACCACCATTCAATGTGATCATGGCTGATCATCCACTATCAGTACCCCGTTCCTGCCTTCTCCCCATATCCCCTGACTCCACTATCTTTAAGAGCCCTATCTAACTCTCTCTTGAAAGAATCCAGAGAACCGGCCTCCACCGCCCTCTGAGGCAGAGAATTCCACAGACTCACCACTCTCTGTGTGAAAAAGTGTTTCCTCATCTCCGTTCTAAATGGCTTACTCCTTATTCTTAAACTGTGGCCCCTGGTTCTGGACTCCCCCAACATCGGGAGCATGTTTCCTGCCTCTAGCGTGTCCAAACCCTTAACAATCATATATGTTTCAATGAGATATCCTCTCATCCTTCTAAACTCCAGAGTGTACAAGCCCAGCCGCTCCATTCTCTCAGCATATGACAGTTCCTCAAAGAGGGTATTACGGTCATATTAGAATCAGTATTACGGTCACCGGGGCATCATGGTGGCACAGCAGTAGAGTTGTTACCTTACAGTGCTTGCAGCGCCAAAGACCCGGGTTTGGTCCAGACTATGGGTGCAGTCTGTACGGTTTGTACATTCTCCCCGTGACCTCCTCATGATCTCGGTTTTCTACGAGATCTTCTGTTTCCCACCACACTTCAAAGAAGTACAGGTATGTAGATTAATTGGCTTGGCGTGTGTGCAAAATTGTCCCTAGTGTGTGTAGGATAGTGTTAATGTGTGCGGGGATCGCTGGTCGGCGCGGACTCGGTGGGCCAAAACGCCTGTTTCCACGCTGTATCTCTAAACTATAGGTGCTGAAGGTCCTGTGGCATCGGAAGGTAGACAAATCTCCCGGGCCAGATCAGATATATCAGAGGTCACAATGCCAAACTAGTGAGCAAATTACAGTAGCCCTGGCTAAGATTTATGAATCATAATTAAATATAAGTGAGTTGCCAGAAGGCTGGAGGGTGGTAAATGTTGTGCTCCTATTCAAGATGGGCTGCAGGGAAAAGGCTAGCAACTGTAGGCCAGTGAGCCTAACATCTGTAGTTAGAAAGTTACTGGAGACTATTCTGAGGGATAGGATATACATCTATTTTAATGGACAAGGGCTGATTAGGGATAATCAGCATGGTTTTGTACATAGGAGGTCGTGTCCCACAAATCTCACATTTTAAAGCCATGACGTAAAGGTTGATGAGGGCAGAGCTGGATATATGGACTACAGCAAAGCATTTGATAAGGTTCCACATGGTAGGCTGCTCTGGACGGTTGGATTGCACGGGATCCAAGGTGAAATAGCTGAATGGATAGAAAATTGGCTTCATGGAAGGAAGCAGAGAGTGATGGTGGAAGGTTGCTTCTCGGACTGGAGGCCTGTGACTAGTGGTGAGCCTCAGGGTTCAGTGCTGGGCCCGTTACTGTTTGTCATTTATATCAATGATTTGGATGAGAATGTACATGGCAAGATTAGCAAGTTTGCAGTTGATATAAAAGTGGGTGGTATTGCAGATAGTGAAGATGGTTGTCAAAGGTTGCAGCAGGATCTTGATCGGTTGGGCGGGTGGGCTGAGGAATGGTTGATGGAATTTAATACAGAAAACTATGAGACGTTGCATTTTGGAAAGGCTAACATGGGCAGGACCTACACAGAGATCTCGGATTGCAGGTACATAGTTCCTGAAAGGTCTTCGGTTTCCTCCCACACTCCAAATACATACAGGATTGTAGGTTAATTGGGCTTGGTATAAGTGTAAATTGTCCCTAGTGTGTGTAGGGTAGTGTTAATGTGCAGGGATCACTGGTCGGTATGGACTCGGTGGGCCGAAGGGCCCGTTTCCATGCTGTATCTCCAAACTCAAATCCTATCTTAAAAAAACTTCTCCAATAGCCTCCCAACCACTCAAGTGAGGGTCGCCAGCCTACATTTCTCCAGTCCTCAGGAATCCCTGTAATCATATTCTTGCCCCTTTCAATAACCTGGTACAGATTCCATCAGGCCTTGGGAATTTATCCACTTTAAGATCTTCAACAGCCCCAGCATCACCTCCTTATTGATCCCAAACTACCCTAGCCCATTAGTATTCCGCACACTGATTCTACTGTCGTGCATGTGTAGGAATGAAGTGCAGATGCTGGTTTTGACCCATTCCTTCTCTCCAGAGTTGCTGCTGCCTGTCCCGCTGAGTTACTCCACCATTTTGTGTCTACCTACTTTAATCAATGTTCTTCTCCTTGGTGAATACCAAGGCAAAGTACTGATTCTGACTCCAAGCAGAAATTCCCTCCTTTATCCTTCAATGCTCCTACCTTTTCCTTGGTTATTCTCTTGTTCTTAATTACTTGTACAAAACATCGGGATTTTCTTTAATCTGACTCGCCAATGACATTTCGTGGCCCTTTTTGGCCCTTCTCAGTGCCCACTTGATTTTTTTCCTTGCTCACTTTATATTCCTCAAAGGTCTCATCTGATTTCATCTTTCTAAACCTCATATCCGGGGTCAAGGAAAGAGCGTTCACGTCGCGGCCCTGTTTCCACCAATCTTTCCACCTCCACGCACAAGAAGCACAAGAAGCACAAGACAGACACCATTGTATGCAGATGCCGAGAAGTGTATTCAGCTCTGGCTGAACAACTTCTAATCTTGTGTGTGGACTCGAAAAGAAGACATTATATCCACTTATTTTATATTTTTGACTACATTTACAGCCTCTTTGCTCATCCAAGGTTCCCTTATCCTTCCTCCTTAGTGGAACATGCCGATCCTGAACTTTGTTCAGCTGGCTTTTAAACGACTCCCACATGTCAAATGTGGATTTATCCAATAACAACTATTCCTAATTTACTGTCCCGTGCTCATGCCTAATTATGCTGTAATCTGCCCTTTCCCAGTTAAGTATTTTCCCACAAAGTCCAGATTTATCTTTATTCATCTTAACTATCTTAAGACTTATAGCGTTCTGATCACTGTTCCCATAATGGTCTTCCACTGAAAACACCAGACATAAGGTCATAAGGAATTAGGCCATTCGGCACATCAAGTCTACTCCACCATTCAATCATGGCTGATCTATCTCTCCCTCCGGACGCCCTTCTCCTGCCTTCTCCCCATAACCTCTGACACCCGTACTAATCAAGAATCTATCTATCTCTGCCTTATAAATATCCACTGACAGCCTCCACAGCCTTCTGTGGCAAAGAATTCCACAGATTCACCACCCTTCGACTAAAGAAATTTCTCCTCATCTCCTTCCTAAAAGAACGTCCTTTACTTCTGAGTCAACCTTGTTTCTCAGTACAAGAACCAGTTGGGTCCCTCCTTGAGTTGGTCTATCCACATTCAGATTCAGGAAGATAGACACACAAAAAGCTGGAACTCAGCGGGTCGACCCGAAACGTCACCTATTCCTTTTCTCCAGAGATGCTGCCTGACCTGCTGAGTTACTCTAGCTTTTTGTATCTACTGAGTGACAGAGAGTTACAGAGTCATACAGTGTAGAAACAGGCCCTTCGGCCCAACTTGCCCACGCTGACCAACATGTCCCATCTACACTAGTCCCATCTGCCTGCGTTTGGCCCATATCCCTCTAAACCTGTTCTATCCATGTACCTGTCTAATTGTATCTTAAATGTTAACGTTTAGTCCCTGCCTCAACTACCTCCTCTGGCAGCTCATTCCATACACCACCACCCTTTGTGTAAAAAAGTCCCTACTAAATCTTTCCCACCTCACCTTAAACCTATGTCCTCTGGTCCTTGATTCCCCTACTCTGGACAAGAGACTATGTGCATCTACCTGTTCTATTCTTATCTTCTTCAGTCCATCTTCTATTCTATCTATTCCATCTTTGGTTTAATCAGCATCTGCAGTTCCTTCCCTACACATTCAGATTCAGGAAACGCTTTTGGCTACTCCTCACAAACTCTGTCCTGTCTAAGTCTTTAATAGCGGAAGAGAATATTACTCCGTGACTCCATGACAAACGAAGGCAGGAGAGAGGGCAATAAAATGACAGAACGGTTAGACGCAGAGCACATTGGTTGCTGGAAATCTGCAACAGTTTAGGGCATGCTGGAAGGGAAGTGAAAGATGCTATATAAATTCAAGGTTTTCCATTTAACTTAAATAAATAAATAAATAAATGGATAAATGAATAAATGAATGAATGAATGAATGAATGAATGAATACTTTATTGTCAATGTGACAAGTCACGGTGAAATTCTTTGCCTGCCTACCCAAGGTATGCAAATAGTCACCACATAAAGGGCGCCGAAAAAGTTACAAAATACCCCCGCGCTAGATCCCCCTTTGTTCTCACCCCCCTCCCCTCCCTCTCAACAGCCCCCCCCCCCCCCCACGCTGGCTCCTCCTTTGTTCCTTCTGGGCAAAGTTAAATTGTCAGCAAATTCTCAGGAAATATCGAAGCTACGAAAAGACATTTTGTGATGAAATTCTTAAAGTGGAACTTATTAGTTAACAACTGTGTGGAAACAGATTCTCCAAAAATGCAGATGATTAGAAGCCTGCTTGCTGCCAACCTCTGAAGATAAATTTAGGAAAGATTTTGAATGCTAAGTTGGTAAGTTGCCAATGATATCTGTTTCCCAGGGGAAGAATACTGATTCTCAAACTGAAGAAATAGCTTTTATCATGTTTTGCCCGAATGCATAAAATATAGGTTCTAAAACAAATAATTTTCTGAATGATATTAGTGTAACAGGTAGATTTACAATAAATTGAATAAGCTGTTACAGTGCTGGATCATTTATAACTGATTTTAACTTTTGCGTTTCTTAATAAATAATCTATGCTTCTGGATACTAGTCCAGCAGAAATTTAATGCCAGATGTCTGGCATTAAAGAGGCTCTTTATGTAATTGGAAGGTTCAAAAGTAAAATTGCAACTAGTTTTATGGGAAATACGGATCATTGGTGACAATTATATCAGGTGGGCCAAATAAAGTCTCGTCTTCTGAAACGTTCCCTTTTTATTACACTTATCCGATTTCCCAGAATTGTAAATTTACCAATTGTGCTTCTGCATCAGAGTATACGGTGGTGTAGCGGTAGAGTTGCTGCGTTACAGCGCAAGAGACCAGGGTTCGATCCTGACTACGGGTGCTGTCTATATGGAGTTTGTACGTTGTCCCTGTGAGCGCGTGGGTTTTCTCCGGGATCTTCAGTTTCCTCCCACACTCCAAAGACATAGAGGTTTGTAGGTTAATTGGCTTGGTATAAATGTAATTTGTCCCTAGTGTGGGTGTGTAGGGTAGTGCGCGGGGATCACTGGTTGGCGCCGACTCGGTGAGCCGAAGTCCGCTCTGTATCTCTAAACTAAACTAAGCTTGAAAGTGGCTTCAGATGTACATAGGCAGACGAAGAAGGCTTCTGGCACCCTGGCCTTCATCAATCCAGGAACCGCATACAGAAGTTGGGACCTTATGTTACAATTGTACAAGACGATGGTGAGACTGCACTTGTGGTACAGTATTGTGTTCATTTATGGTCACCCTGCTATTGAAAAGATGCCATTAACCTGGCAATAGTGTAAAGACAATTTACAAAGGTGTTGCCAGGACTTGAAGCCTTGAACAGTAGGGAGAGGTTCGACTGTCCTAGGACTTTATCTCTTGGAGAGCAGGAGGAAAAGGGGTGATCATTTAAAGGTACATAAAATCATGAGGAGAATAGATAAAGTGAATGCAGCAGGTCTTTTTCCCAGAGCAGGGTATCAAGAACTAGATGGCATAGGTTTACAATGAGAGGGGGCGGATTTCATAGGAATCTGAGGGGCAATATTTCCACACACAGTGGACAAATGGAACAAGCTGCCAGAGGAGAGAGTTGAGGCAAGGGCTATGACAACAGTTAAAAGATAGTCAGACAGATACATGGATTGGAGTTAGATAGAGCTCGAGGTGCTAGTGGGATCAAGGGATATGGGGAGAAGGCAGGCACGGGTTATTGATTGGGGACGATCAGCCATGATCGCAATGAATGGCGGTGCTGGCTCGAAGGGCCGAATGACCTCCTCCTGCACCTATTTTCTATGTTTCTATGTTTCTATGGAATAGTTTAGATAAATATGGACCAAGTGCGGGCAGGTGGGATTAGCTTAGATGGGACATCTTGGTCGATATGGACAACATCTCACGTGCCGTATGACTCTAATTAAACCATGGACGAGTATAAGAGTCATTAACTCTTGTTAGAGCAATGTTTAGGCCACGTTTGTGTGGAGTTTTGGTAGCCCCATTGCCGGAAGGATGTGGAGGCTTTGGAAAAGGCGCAGAGAAGTTTACCAGAATGCTGCCTGGATTAAAGGGAATAGCTATGAGGACAAATTGAACAGACTTGGATAGGTTTTTTTCTGGAGCACCAAAGTTTGTGGGAAACTGAAAGAAGTGTATAAAATTATGAGAGGCATAAACAGGATAGACAGTCAGATCTTTTCCCCCGGATTAAAATAGATCAAACCTAGAGAGCATATCTTTAAGAAAGAACTGCAGATGCTGGAAAAATCGAAGGAGGACAAAAAATGCTGGAGAAAGCGGGTGAGGCAGCATCTATGGAGAGAAGGAATAGGCAACGTTTCAGGTCGAGACCCTTCTTCAGACCAAGAGGGCATATCTTTATGATCAGAAGGAAAAAAATTTAAGGAATGGGATGAGTTATTTTATATGGAGAGGTAGATGCCTGGAATGTGTTTCCAGGGATGGCGGTGGAAGCAGATATGTTAGTGGTATTCAGATAGGCACATGGATATGCGGGAAATGTAGAGCTATAGATCACATTAGGGGGCAGCATGGTGGCGCAGCGGCAGAGTGGCTGCCTTACATGCCAGAGACCCAAGTTCGATCCTAGCTACGGGTGCTGTCTGTATGGAGTTTGTACGTTCTCCATGTGACCACGTGGGCTTTCCCCGGGTGCTCTGATTTCCTCCCACACTCTAAAGATGTGCAGGCTTGTAGGGTAATTGTCTTTGATTGTAAATTGTGCCTAATGTGTAGGATAATGCTAGTGTATGGGGATTGCTGGACGGCACAGACCCGGTGTGCCGAAGGGCCTGTTTCCATGCTGTATCTCTAAACTAAACCAAACTAATCATGCAGGCAAAGGAGATACTTGTCATCCAGTTCAGCACAGAAGATGTGGGTGGAAGAGCCTGTTCCTGTGCTATGTTGTTCTATGTTCAGGCCACAACTTGTCTTCCTTCAAACACTCATCTATCTCTTCTCTCAGATGGTGATAGGCCAAGGCATGACTAACTCTATTTTTCTGATTTTATATTTACAGTTTATACCATTTTTTTCCTTTTATTATATAGAACAAAGAACACTACAACGCAAAAACAGGCCATTCGGACACAATGTTTATGCCAAAATCTTGAGAAAAACACAAAGTGCTGGAGGAACTCAGTGGGTCATAAGGTCATAAGGTCATAAGTGATAGTAGAATTAAGCCATAAGCCATTCAGCCCATCAAGCATACGCCATTCAATGTTGGTTGATGTATCTCTCCCTCCTAACCCGAATGTCCTGCCTTCTCCCCATAATCTATAACACCTGTACTAATCAAGAATCTATCTATCTCTGCCTTAAAAATATCCACTGACTTGGCCTCTCTCTCTCCTCTCCTTCTGTGGCAAAGAATTCCTCAGATTCACCAGCCTCTGACTAAATACATTTCTCCTCATCTCCTTCCTAAAAGAACGTCCTTTAATTCTAAGGCTATGACCTTTAGTCCTGGACTCTCCTACCAGTGGAAACATCCTCTCCACGTCCACTCTATCCAACCCTATTACTATTCTACATGTGTTAATGAGGTCCCCCCTCATTCTTCTAAACTCAGGCAGCATCTGGGCAAGGAATGGACAGGCAACAGGTGACTTTTCAGGTCTGGATCCTTCTGTAGAAGTCTGACAGATCCTGACCAGAAACAGCATCTGTGGTCTGTTCATGTTTGCTGGCCTTTAAACAACTCCCACACGTCAGCTGTGGACTTACTCAATAACATCTGCTCTCATTCCTGCCCCAATTAAGTACTTCCCCAAACATCCAGACCTGTCCCTATTCAAAACAATTTAGTTTAGTTTATTAGTCTAGAGATACAATGTGGAAACAAACCCTTCGGCTCAATGGGTCCACGCCGACCGCACATTAACACTATCCCACACACACTTAGGACAATTTACATTTATACCAAGCCAATTAACCTACAAACCTGCACATCTTTGGAGTGTGGGAGGAAACTGAATATCTCAGAGGAAACTGAATATCTCAGAGAAAACCCACGCTGGATGTGGGCAGAACGTACAAACTCCATACAGACAAACACCCGTAGTCAGGATCGAACCCGGGACCCTGGTGCTGTAAGGCAGTAGCTCTACCACTACGCCACTGTGCCACGCTTCTCAATCTTAAAATCTTAAAATGTATGAGTTGTGATCACTATCTCCAAATTTGTCTTCCACCACAACACCAGTCACCTGACCAGGCTTGTTTCCCAATACAAGGTCTAGTGTGGTCCCTCTTCAAAACAGACTACCCAGACTGTTTAAGCAACCATTCTTAAATGCACCTATCTCATCATCATCCGCGGTCACTCGAAACGAGTATGACTGTCCTCCTATATGGAGGATGTCTGTGCGTGACTTTGTTTAACATGGGGAGACTAGTGTACAGACAGCCACCACACGGTCCTTGACAGATCTGGGTCAGGATCCAGTGGCATGGAGTCCAAGACGACCGGAGACCCTTTTCTGCTGCAGCCTTCATCCGCCTTCCCAGCCGTTGTGACGCTCCACTAAGGTCAGCCATCATCCTCCGCCTGTTCCACCGTTGAGGTCTTGGTTGGATTGCTCTTTGTCAGAGACCACCCCCTCGACCTTACCGCCATGGGTGGCCCTACCAGGAGCGTAGCTACAGACGGCATCGCTCTCAGGATCTCAGGTCCACACAAGCTTCTCCATCACGATAAGGTGACAATCCACGGAGAAGACACCTAACTAATTCTACCCCATCTAATCCTCTTGCCCTGAGTAAGTCCCAGTTAATATTGGGGAGGATAAAGTCAGGTCAGGTCGGGGGGAGTTATCCCCGCCAAGGGTACCATGTAATCCCGTGCTACCTTCTCCATGGTTGGATAGTCGGCGACTAAACCGTCTCCCCCACCTGGTTTGCCAGGTGAGGAGGGGGCTGTGGACCCCCAGCAGGACCAAAAACAAGACCTGTCAAAGGGCGGATGAGCTCCTAGCGAGCCAACGGCCATCCACACTTCAGTAGAAGTTGCGATCACTGTCGTACACAGCATTGTATGAAATATAATTCTTCCCTCTCCTTGCTACTCAAAAGAGAAGTTGTTAATAAAAAAATAATAAATCAAGTCTGTGGTTCTTGCATCCTTCCGTTTACACAGAGAGTGGTGAATCTGTGGAATTCTCTGCCACAGAAGGTGGTTGAGGCCAGTTCATTGGCTATATTTAAGAGGGAGTTAGATGTGGCCCTTGTGGCTAAAGGGATCAGGGGGTATGGAGAGAAGGCGGGTACAGGATACCGAGTTGGATGATCAGCCATGATCATATTGAATGGCGGTGCAGGCTCGAAGGGCCGAATGGCCTACTCCTGCACCTATTTTCTATGTTTCTATGTAATCTGCCTACATATCTGATCCTCCCTCTCCCACTGGCCACTGGATGTCCTATATTATAATCGTTTTAGAATAATTGCTCCTTTTTTATTTTTGAGCTCAACCCATAATGGCTCAGTAGTCCCTCTTACAACTAATTTTCTGTACCGGCCACAATACCATAATCCCAAGCACCGATCATCAGCTTTAACCACAATACCCCTGCACTGAAGTGAACACACTTCAGCCCTTCATTATCCCCAATTCATGAACCTCTCCCGGCCTATCCTTTCTTTGAGACTTCCTTGTCATAACCTCCACATTCTCATCAGCTCTTCCATTTACTGACCTGCTGCCCTGGTTCCCACTCTCCAGTTATTCTAGTTTAACCCCTTCCCCCGAGTAAAAACCAGCTAACCTCCCTGCAAGGATGTTGGTGCACCTCCAGTTCAGGGGGTGCATCCTGTTCAGGTCACCTCTGTCCCAGAAATCAAAATCAAAATCAAACTCCCTGTCCCCTGCACCAACTCCTCAGGCACACATTCCTCAGTCCTATCCTCCTATTGCTACACTCACTAGCACGTGCCACCATTAGTAATCCGGAGATTATCACCCTCGATGTCCTGCAATTTTATCCTTTTGATTAACTCCCTACCTTCTGAACCTTCTGAATTTGTAGTGGGCAGGGCAGTACTCTACATATCGCCAACTTGGATGTGTGTGCAGACTAACGTGCTGTTAGTGTCCCCTTAAACTGTCCAGTGAAGGTGATTTGACTATATTTTTGTCTAGTTTATTCCATTCCCTTAAGGATTTTACAAAGAATGAGTTCTTATAAATATCTGTCCTGCCGAATGGGATTTCTATTTTCATATCATTTCTCTTTCTTGTTCTCCTTTCTGTTGAGTACGTTATGTATCTATCTGCAGTTATGCCCACGATCCCCTTTTGAATCTTGTACAACATGGCTAGTCTGTTCCTTGCCCTTCTTGTTTCCAGTGTTTCCCACTGCAGGTCAGACAGCATCTGGGTGACACTGCTACCTCTATTGTAGTTCCCGATGCAAAAGCGTGCTGCTTCCTCTGTACCCCTTCTAGGTTGTTGATATGACCAGTTTTGTATGGGTCCCAGGCGCATGAAGCGTATTCCAGTAAGGGTCTAACCAATGTTGTATATGCTGTGGTTGTCACTTCCTTTGGGCAGAACCAGACGTTTCGTCTAAGGAATCCTAGTGTACGGTTGGCTTCAGTGACCGTGTTGTCCACGTGTTCCCCCCACGATTTATTTACTCCGCAGATCCTCATCCCTTTCCCTACCAATATCATTTGTGCCGACATGTGCTAAAACCTCGAGCGGTTCACCCTCTCCATTGTGAATGTTCTGCAGCTGTTCAGAGACCTCCGGGACCCCAGCACCGTGGAGGCAATAGACCATTTGGTGGTCCTGTTTGCTGCCACACAGTCGCCTGTCTGCCCCCCTAACTATCGAGTCCCCTATCACTATCACTGTGCCTGACTTCACCCTACCTTGCTGTGTTTCAGAGTCATGCCTGGCCATAGAGTCAAAGAGTGATACAGTGTGGAAACAGGCCCTTCAGCCTAACTCACCGGCCAACAATGTCCCAGCTACCTTAGTCCCACTTGCCTGCGCTTGGTCCATAATCCTCCAAACCTGTCTTATCCATGTACCTGTCCAACTGTATCTTAAATGGAAGGGATAGTCGCAGCCTCAACTACATCCTCTGGCAGCTTGTTCCATACATCCACCACCCTCTGTGTGAAAAAGTTACCCCTCAGATTCCTATTAAATCGTTTCCCCTTCACCTTGAACCTATGTCCTCTGGTCCTCGATTCCCCTACTCTGGCCAAGAGACTCTGTGCATCTACCCAATCTATTCCTCTCATGATTTTGTGTACCACTATAAGATCTCCCCTTATCCTCCTACGCTCCATGGAATAGAGACCCAGCCTACTCAACCTCTCCCTATAGCCCACACCCTTTAGTCCTGGCAACATCCTGGTAAATCTTTTCTGAACCCTTTCCAGCTTGACAATATCTTTCCTATAACATGGTGCCCAGAACTGAACACAATATTCTGAACTCAATATTCAAGTCCAACAGACCTGGCTGCTGCAGCTATCCCCTGAACAATCATTACCAAAATGGTCTATTTTGCAGGGAAATGGCCACAGGGGCCATATTTAGTTTAGTTTAGTTTAGAGATACAGTGCAGAAACTTCGGCTCACGCTTCGGCCCGCCGAGTCCACAACGACCAGCGATCCCCGCACATTAACACCACCCTACACACACATGAGGGACAATTTATATTTATAATAACTAAGCCAATTAACCTACAAACCTGTACGTCTTTGGAATATGGGAGGAAACCGAAGATCTCGAGAAACCCACGGCGGTCAAGGGAAGAACGTAACAAACTCCATACAGACAGTACCCATAGTCAGGATCGAACCCGGGTCTCTGGCGCTGTAAAGCAGTAGATCTACCGCTGCGCCACCGCATCTTGTGTGAAATGAGCGTTATAATTTGTAGGTAGTCATCGCTACTGTGAAACTGTGCTGATGTGAATCAAATCCAGTACAAATTGCTCAAATTTGAGTTTTTCTTCGGATTATTAGTTGCAAGCAAAGCAAAATTTGCATTGCTGGCCATTGCCAGCTGTCTCGTTTCATGAGACAAAAGTAGAGCAATTGTAAAATAATAACTGGACTGGAAGAGGGAACACTAGGATCCAGCTGGCAAGGCAGAGCTGTGCTGGCTGCTCCTCATGGCAAAGGGCGGTTAAGTAGTTCCATGTGTACATCTGGAATGTGCTTCCTGAAATCTGCAGCACTTACATTACTTCCCAATAAGGGTTGGGGAAGAAATTCTCAAACAAAGATAAGACAGCATTATTCCTTCTGGTAATTGTGTTGGGACGGTGCTGGTCTAGGTTTATTACCACAATCTGTATTGTTGAGGGATTACGAGGGCTTCACTTTTACAATTATGCTCCAGACCATCACACAAACCGAATCCTTCTATTGACTCCATTTATACCTCACGCTGCCTCGGCAAGGTCGGCAGCATAATCTAGGACGAGTCGCACCCTGGCCACTCCCTCTTCTCCCCTCTCCCATTGGGCAAAAGGTATAGAAGTGTGAAAACGCACACCTCCAGATTCAGTGTTTAAGGAAGAACTGCAGATGCTGGAAAAATCGAAGGTAGACTAAAATGCTAGAGAAACTCAGCAGGTGAGGCAGCATCTATGGAGAGAAGGAATAGGTGACGTTTCGGGTCCGAAACATTGCCTATTCCTTCTCTCCATAGATGCTGCCTCACACGCTGAGTTTCCCCAGCATTTTTGTCTACCAGATTCAGGGACAGTTTCTTCCCAGCTGTTATGAGGCAACTGAATCATCCTACCACAACTAGAGAGCATGAACTACTATCTACCTCATTGGTGACCCTCGGACTATCCTTGAACAGACTTTGCTGGCTTTACCTTGCACTAAACGTTATTCCCTTATCATGTATTTATACATTGTAAATGGATCGATTGTAATCATGTATTGTCTTTCTGCTGACTGGATAGCACGCGACAAAAGCTTTTCACTCTACCTCGGTACACGTGACAATAATCAAAACTGAACATAAGGTCTTAAGTGATTGGAAGAGAATTAGACCATTTGTTCCATCAAGTCTACTCTGTCATTCAATCATGGCTGATCTATCTCTCCCTTCTAACCCCATTCTCCTGCCTTCTCCCCATGACCCTGACACCCGTACTAATCAAGAATCTATCTATCTCTGCCTTACAAAATATCCAATGACGGCCTCCACAGCCGTCCGTGGCAATGAATTCCACAGATTCACCACCCTCTGACTGATGAAATTCCTCCTCAGTCCTTCCTAAAGGAATGTCCCTTTATTCTGAGGCTATGACCTCTGGTCCTAGACTCTCCCACTAGTGGAAACATTCTCTCCACATGCAACCTTTTCAGGTCTTTCACTATTCAGTAAGTTTCAATGAGATATCCCCTCATCCTTCTAACACTCTAGCGAGTACAGGCCCAGTGCCGACAAATGCTCATCATATGTCAACCCATTCTCTCCCATGGCGATTCTTGTAAAAGTACGCCACTAAACTATAAAGACCAAAAAGCCCCAGTTTCTTGGTTGCTTTTGTTATTGTGGGTATCGGGTGGCAGAAACGGATTCAGCTGGAATGTCCCACACCTTGTACCTTCAACCCACCTCAATGCTCACCTCACTTCATTTCAACTGTAGATGAGAACCAGACGTATAATGACCATGGGAAGTATCCAACAATACTGTCAGAAGAGGAGGGTTGATTGATAGGGGCCACGAGGGGCCACTAGGGGCGCCACATTGACGGAAGCCTCTGCCTACAGCCTGTTTGTCTTTTCAATCTTTTAATTTATTTTTAGTTAGTTTAAAGTCTGTTTTGGGGGGAATCTTTGACTTTTCTATGTGGGGGAGGGGGGTAGGGTAAGGGGGAAACTGTTCCCAGTCGCTTCCTGGCGGGGACGTGACTATTTCTCCGAGTCGCATCCTCGCCCCCCTCCTCGCAGCCTACCACCTGGATCGGAGCGGCCTTTCCTGCCGGGGACCGGGAACCGGACCAGAGCTACAACAGCAGCGACGCAGCGCTGAATTCACCGCGGAGCGGGCGATGCCGACCTGGATCGCCGTTTGGAGCTCCGGAGCGTTGGGCCGCTGCTCCAACATCGTGGAGCTGCGGTTTGGGAGAGCTTCCAACGCAGGCGGCGTTGACCGTCATCGCGGAGTCCTGGGGCCCTTTGCCGAGGGCCACCAGCATTGCATCTCTGCCCAGCGTGGCCTGCGGACTTTGGGAGCTGCGGACTCCGGTAGGAGGTGGCCGACTCTGATGTCCAGGCCGCTGAGGAGGTCCCCCAGCCCCGACGTCGGACTTACATCACCCCGGCTAGAGGGCCTGAACATCGGGCCGCCCGTAGCAGCGACTGCGGAGGGCTCGGGGAGGCCCCGACCACGGGTGAACATTGGGGAACATTAGAGGAAGAGGACTGACTTTGGTGCCTTCCCTCACAGTGGGAAACTTTTGATTCTGCTGTGTGGGGATGTTTTTATGTTGAACTCTATCGTGTGTGGTGTTCTTTATTTTTTATTGTATTGCTGTATGGTGAACACACATTTCACTATGCCAACTGGCACATGTGACAAATAAATGTATCTTGTCTTGTAATATTCTGGAAGACTCACACTGTGCCATCCTGCACCTGGGTCATTTACACTGGTTACTTTTGTGCCTACTCTGCTGGACCTACTTTGGCACAATGGTGATTTTTTTCCAGATACAGTGTTGTACATAATTACCATTGTATTCATATGTTTGCCCATTTTGTTCTGATCCGTGTAAATCAGGGTTACCAGGCATTACAATAAGATGGGAATAGATTTCACACAAGGGGTGGTGGGTATATGGAACACGCTGCCAGAGGAGATAGTTGAGCCAGGGACTATCCCAACGTTTAAGAGAACATTTCGACAACATACAAAGATATCAAAACATAACTTTAGATCCACTGGAAGAAGCAATGAATATTAAGGCTGACTCACAGAAATTAATATCATATTTATATAATAGTATTTTAAATATAGAACTACCATCGACAGAGGCACTTAGAGAAGATTGGGAACGGGAATTAATGATAAAAATCACAAAGGAAACATGGGAAAAGTATTTGATATATATACACAAATGTTCGATTAATGTAAGACATAATTTCATTCAATTAAAAATTTTACATAGATTATATTATTCAAAAACTAGATTGAATAAATTCTATCCAAATACTTCCCCCATTTGTGATAAATGTTTATCCCAAAACGCAACTATAACACACTCTTTTGTTTCCTGCATAAAAATTTATAAATTCTGGTGATATTTTTGAAATATTTACAAAATTATTCAAGATAAAAATGGAACCTAATACTGAAATGATTATATTTGGAGTAATGGAAGATGGGAATAAATTGAACTCATCTCAAAATTTATTTTTAAATTATGGGTTAATAACGGCAAAAAAACGTATACTTAAATTTTGGAAAAATACACCCATACCAACGCTTAAAATGTGGATTTCAAACATGTTGGACACCGCACATCTTGAGGAAATGCAATTCCTCCTAACAGATAAATCAGACCAATTCTTAATGAGTTGGTCTCCATTTGTTGATTTTTTGGAAGCATATAGTGCAACAAAATTGTAGAAGCTAATTGTTTCAGGATTGGGTGAAGGATGGTCAAGAATATAAATAACGATCTCCTTAATCTCTTACTTTCTACTCTTTCTCTCTCTATCTTCTTTTCTTCATTTTTCTTCTCACCCTTTTCTCCTTTTCACACACTATATATCACACGTTTTTCTATCTTTTCTTATCTATTCTCTCTTTTTCTTTTTCATTATTAAAAAAATAAATAAGAAGCTGTACATAAAATGTAACAGGTCAATATATATTAGGCACCTTGGTGCCATATTTCTGTACTTCTAATAAAATAAAATAAAAAATAAAAATTAAAAACAGAACAGTTCGACATGTACATGGATAGGACCGGGTTGGAGGGATATGGAGCAAACGCGGGCAGGTGGGACAAGTGTAGCTGGGACATGTTGACTAGTGTGGGAAAGTTGGGCCGAAGGGTCTATTTCCACGTTGTTACACTCCATGGCCCTAATACTAACAATATCATGGGTGTGTGTATTCGAAAATCCTGCTTCTCAGATGAGTATATAAAATGTCACTGCTTTCTGTTGCCTTTGTTGCAAATTCCAATTTAAACTTGTGCGGATTGAACTGGCCTACATCAACAAGGTTATCATCCCCTAGATGTTCGGCTTTCCGGTCTATAGTTTCCAGGTCTTGCTTTCCAGCCCAGCTTAAGTAAAGGCAAAACATTTGCACCCTCCAGTCTTCCGGCAACCCACCCATGGAGAATGGTGATGTGTGTATCTTCGCCAGGGTGCCTGCAATTTCCTCTCTAGCTTCCTGCAGTCTTCTTTGATAAACCTTATCAGGGCCGGGAGATTTATCCACCTCTGAACATTTTAAGATATCCAGCAATTCCCCGACTGTAACGCAGAGTGTCTTTCCCCCAAGTTCCATAGACTTCATTTCTTTCTTCATGGTAAAATCACAGGAGAAATATTAGACAATAGACAATAGACAATAGACAATATGTGCAGGAGTAGGCCATTCGGCCCTTCGAGCCATGGCTGATCATCCCCAATCAGTACCCCGTTCCTGCCTTCTCCCCATATCCCCTGACTCCGCTATCTTTAAGAGCCCTATCCAGCACTCTCTTGAAAGCATTTAGAGAACCGGCCTCCACTGCCCTCTGAGGCAGAGAATTCCACAGACTCACAACTCTCTGTGAGAAAAAGTGTTTCCTCGTCTCCGTTCTAAATAGCTTACCCCTTATTCTTAAACTGTGGCCCCTGGTTCTGGACTCCCCCAACATCGGGAACATGCTGCCTGCCTCCAGCGTCTCCAAACCCTTGACAATCTTATATGTTTCAATAAGATACCCTCTCATCCTTCTAAACTCCAGAGTGTACAAGCCCAGCTGCTTCATTCTCTCAGCTCTTGTTGAGGATCGCACTCATTTCCTGAAGCTTCAAACATAGATGGCCACTTTGGCCCTATTCTTACCTGTTACATCAATACATTTATGACTTTCGATTCTCCTTAATCTTCTCTGCCAAAGTTGTCTCAAGTGCTTGTTAAATCTCCTTTTTAAGTATATTCCTGCATCCCCTGTTCTTTAAGATATACACACCCCCTATACTTTATTCCCCTATACGTTACTGTGACTATTCACTTGACCCTAGCTGTTTGTACCTGACCCATGCCTTTTGACCAGAGCTTGAACATCCCTTGTTATCCAGGATTCTCTACACCCAGCTGGGATCATCCTTCACTCCAGTTGGGTGTTGGGTGGAATCAGATGAGGAACAATAAGCAGCAGATGGAGCCAGGTGGGAGGAGGGGAGGGTGGAGATGCAGACAGAGGCTGCAAGGTGATAAGTGGGGGCAGAACGACTACCAATGCTGGAATCTGATAAGCAAGGAACCATTAAGGATAGATGTAACCAGATAGGGAAGGGGATGTGTCATTTCAGTTCCCCATTTCAACAACAATCTTCCTGTATAAAAATACAAAACTTCTGGATATTCAATATCATTTCTAAAACACTCAAAATTCAATTGGAGTCAGATTCAAAATTAATAATATTAGGAATGTCAGAGGGCTGCCCTAAGTTAACGATATTCCAAAGATGCTTCCTTGACTATGGATAATAACTGCGAAAAAACGTACACTTAAATTCTGGAAAAAGATAACAGTCCCCACAGTGAAGATGTAGGTCACAGAAATGACCGAGACACTACATTTAGAAAAAATAAGGCTTGTTTTGTCTGACAAATCAGATAATTTTGTCAAAATATGGTCTCCTTTCATTGAATTTCTTCAACAACATAATGGTTGAACACAAATTCAAAACCGACGCTAGGGTCGAGTGGACAGGTAGGGAAGGGTAGTGGGATATATCTCCGCTTTTTTCACTTCTTCGTTAGTTCTGGGGTTTTTATTTTTTCTTTTTCGTATCTTTTTCAAAATTCTTTCTTTTCTTTTTCCTTTCTTCTTCCTTTCCCTTCTTTCCTTTTTTCTTTTTTCCGATTTAGTTATTAGTTGATAAAATGTTAAAACTGAAGCTGTACGAAAATTGTATAATTGTTATGTCGATTACTTTCTCCTTGTACAATTGCTTCTAATAAAATAAATATTTAAAAAAAAAACACCAATCTGTCCGTCATTGGCACAAAAAGCTGGAGTAACTCAGCGTGTCAGACAGCATCTCTGGAGAAAAGGAATAGGTGATATTTTGAGTCTAGACCATTCTCTCAGCCCGAAATGTCATCAATTCCTTTTCTCCAGAGATGCTGTCTAACCCACTGAGTTACTCCAGCTTTTCGTGTCTATCTTCAGTTTAAAAAAGCATCTATATCTCTACATCTACATCTATATTTCTCGTTTCCCTTTTCTCTGACTTTCAGTCTGAAGAAGGGTCTCGACCCGAAACGTCACCTATTCCTTTCCTCCAGAGATGTTGTCTGACCCGCTGAGTTACTCTCGCATTTTTGTGTCTATCTGCAGCATCTGCAGTTCCTTCCTACACTGTCTGACTGGCCATTGGCCTTCTACAGCCAGGGTGAAGCCCAATGAAGTGTGTGATTAGCAGGCGGATGGATCCTGGAGGAAAAGGGGGTTGAAAATGGGTGATGGGAAACAAAAATACGAGGACCAGGAGATGGATTGGAGGGGAAACTCAGGATGCAAGGGTTACTTGAAATTGTAAAATTCAATATTCATACCATTGTGTTGTAGACTACCCAGGTGCAATATGACGTGCTTTTCTTCTAGTCGGCATTGGGCCTCATCCAGGCAGTGTAGGCCAAAGACAGATGGATGACCAGAGCTTGGGATGACCTTTGCACAGCACATGCGGTCTGCAAACCGGTCACATAGTCTGCACTTGATCTAGCTGATGTTGAGAAGGCCACATTCGGAGCACTGGATGCAGTAGAGGACGGCAGGCGAGGCACATATTTATCTCACCAGGAGGAGCTGTTTACGTACCTGGATGGTGTTAAGTCCCAATGCAAAACCATTCAATTAAACCTTCTGAAAATGTGACATAATACAGAACAATTGGGAATATTCTGATGTTATCGTGTTTGTTCAATGATATGTTTTTTTCTGCTAGATGAAACTTCTTGTGCTCCAGCCCCAAACCTTCACAAGGCTCTCTATTTTCAGATCTCGATATTTTAGCTCATCTACATGTGTTGTTTAGTTGTGTACCAAGTGGCAGCATGGTGGTGCAGCGGTAGAGTTGCTGCCTTACAGCGCTTGCAGTGCCAGAGACCCTGGTTCGATCCCGAATACGGGTGCTGTCTGTATGGAGTTTGTACGTTCTCCCTGTGATCTGCGTGGGTTTTCTTCGAGATTTTCGGTTTCCTCCCACACTCCAAAGACGTACAGGTTTGTAGGTTAATTGTCTTGGTGTAAATGTTAATTGTCCCTATTCTGTGTAGGATAATGTTAATATGTGAGGATCGCTGGTCGACGCAAACCAGGTGGGCTGAGGGGCCTGTTTCCACGCTGTATCTCTAAACTAAACTAAAGGCTATGGTATAAAATGAGTTTTGGTTACTTGGTAGGATCGCTGATTTAAATTAAAGGGATTCATTTTTTTCCATTAGTAACGTACATATTTACCCCCTTATTGAGTTATAGCAGACATCATCTCTCCACATGATGGTCTGTTATAGCTAGGGTTTACTGTATATGTCTGTGGGAGGGGAACATGACAAACATTGCCTCATGAACACTTAATGGTACATCATCCTTTCCTGTCCCTGCCCCAGTTTAAGAAGGTATCAGTTTTGCAATTCTCTCAAAAACAAGTGTTAACCAACTCAAAATCTAGCCTCTACCTGAATATCACCCATACATTACCAGTCTTAAAGATTTAATGTAGAAGGTAGACAAAAATGCTGGAGAAACCCAGCGGGTGCGGCAGCATCTATGGAGCGAAGGAAATTTCCTTTGCTTCATAGATGCTGCTGCACCCGCTGAGTTTCTCCAGCATTTTTGTCTACCTTCGATTTTCCAGCATCTGCAGTTCCTTCTTGAACATTTAATATAGAACATGCTTTATACGAAAAGCTGGTGTAACTCAGCGGTTCAAGTAATAGATCAGTGTAGGCAAGTGGGAGCAGTGTTATTTAGTATTGTAGCTCAGATGAGATTTCTGTTTGAGACCAAAATGTAAAGAAGCTCTTTTTCTGCTTTAACTAGCCTGGATGTGATTTAACAATGGTTTACAGTGAGGACACCTAGCCTGTTTCCTGTCACTGTCACCACTTAGAGTTTAAAGAGTTTTATGTAGAAAAGAAGTGAAAAACATTTTAATGCAAACTTTTCAAATTTCAGACCAATTTTATTAGAAAGTCTCTCATACATTTCTTCATTAAAGTCATACAATATAACTGTCATCGAAATAAAACATTAAAAATGATCCATACATTAAAGCCTGGAATTGAAACTTGTTTGCCTTGAAGTGTAATCCTCGTTGAATTTCAAAGCTGTCTTTGTGTGGTTTCAAATAGCCCAAATGAGCATTAAGGTGCACATATGTGCATAATTTAAAACATTTCCAAATTATTCAAGAATTTCCCAAAGTACACAAAAATATATAGTTCCCTCAATGAAAGCGACAGAGAGAGAAACCTTTAAGAAAATAGTGACTCTTTGAAAATCTTTGACAAAAAGATTCCTTTTTGTAGAAAATACTAAAGATCATTTTTGCAATTGTGTGGCCATAGGTTGAATCTGCACAGATCTTGCAGGAATGTGTCAATTTTGCAAACAGGTCAAAGATGAAATAAATCCACTTCATTAAAAAAAAATGATCAAAGCATATACATACAATGGAAGCAGTTTGTAATGTGTTTTCTCCAAAGTGATTTGTATAAGATTTTGTTCTGTGTATCTTTTTAAATTATCATAGTGTTAATCACCGACATTTTTGTTTACATTTTTTGTGTGGCGTGAATGTTAGAAACGTTCATGTGGAGTGTGAAAAAAATTAAAACGGCAGACAAGAGGAATAAGGTGAATAAATGTCCATGTATGAAATAGCACACAGATTACTTCCACACAAGTTTAACACGCAGCCACAACATTAGCACCATTGTACCACGCAGGTTTTAAAAACCAAACTGGACATTCGATTATTGAAAGCTATTACAAGTACAGTGCAAGATATCTGTGGATCTTTAGCATATTGGAGTTGATGGCCGGCTGCAGGTTTTGCTCCGATCAGAGGTATATGTACAGCGGAGCCGACACTTCATTTACGTCCCCATTGCGGTGATCATTTCGGTTTGAACCCGTCCTTCAAAGAAACACATTGGGAGTTAAGGTGCTGTTCAGGCGAGCAACGCATAAATCGAGAATCGAGAAAATTGAGATATGCAACAACAACTATGAAATGGGTATTAGATAAGATGGGCCAGTAACTTGGAAGCTGAGGAGACAATAAGGACTGATGTGCAGGAAGGAACTGCAGATGCTGGTTTAAACCGAAGATAGACACAATAAAGTGGAGTAACTCAGCGGGACAGGCAGCATCACTGGAGAGAAGGAATGGGTGATATTTCGGGTCAAGACCCTTCTTCAGATTCATTTTTTGACGAAGATGTCTGAAGTAGGGTCTCGACCCGAAACGTCACCCATTCCTTCTCTCCGGAGATGCTGCCTGTCCCGCTGAGTTACTACAGCTTTTTGTGTTTATCTTCAATAAGTACTGATGCCAAATTTCCTCAGGACATGCCCTTCAATCAAGCTGATGTAGTTACTGGATTAACTGTTATTTAGCTTCTTGCATTGACATGCTTTGAGGCTTTGTCCACTTTGACACGTTGATTTTACATGGAGGGTGGTGAGTGCCTGGAATGCGCTGTCAGGGGCTGTGGTTGAAGCAAATATGTTAGTGGCAATTAAAAGATATTTAGATTGAGATATGGATATGCAGGATGACATGCTGGTAGATAAATGATGGTCTTGGCATCATGTTCGGCACAGACATTGTGGGCTGAAGGGCCTGTTCTTGTGCTGTGCTATGTTCAAATGCACTTCAATTCAATTCAATAACCTGGAAATTGGCAGGTGATTGAACCTTACAGCTGTCATTGAGAAAGGCGTTGGAGGCATTGGAAAGTCTACATTGTGTGACCAAATGGATGAACATTTAACCCAAATTAACCAATGCTGACTTTAGCAGCTTGAGAAAAAAATGAAAAGCTTGGTTTTGGCGATAATGTTCTTTTCATCATGACAACAGCAAACCTAATCACATATTGGAGAAGAATTGTCGGTGAAAGCCTTTTCCACAGTGAGGTGACCCATTGACCAGAAACTCGTGGTTTTCTCCCCTTTACCAATGGAAACAGCAAACATCACGTCTTTACAGAAGAACACAGTAAAGGCCCTGTCCCATTTTCCCAAGTTACTCACGAACTCTCCCGAGTTTTCCCCTTGATTCAAACTCGGAGAATTACGGTAATAGCCGTTCGTAGGTACTCGGGCTGTTTTTTAAAATCGTGGACATTTTTCAACGTTGAAAAAACGTCCCGACTTACCTGATGCCCCGAGTTCCTACGGCTGGCATTCGAAGCCGCTACGAAACATCTACGGACTCCAACGGGCTCATACGAGCTCGCTACCGACATTCCCCGAGTTCGAATCAAGGGGAAAACTCGGGAGAGTTTGTGAGTAACTCGGGAAAGTGGGACAGGGCCTTAAGGCAAACTCACTTCTGCCTTTTTGAACAATGGCCTCAATCCCACCAAGACAGGCCTCTTTTGTGGTTCTTGGGACCAACTGTCACAATTCTTTCTCACACACTTGGCTGGACTCGAAACAATAAAAGACTCTCTGGGTAGAATTACTGAGGTTCTCTGGTCCAAGGGCTGAGCCGCTGTGGAAAAGGTTATTTGCAGATGTCTCTTGCCAAGCTACACCAAACTGAACCTGAGTGTTATTTACCTTGGTTACAAGTCTTGGAGCATTCATCCTGTGTATTGAATCGGTTTTCATTCCCATTGCATCCACCATACCAGAACCGAGAGCATATTTCAGTCTTTACATCATAGTACCATCTGAGGGAAAAGTTCCGGCAAGTTCCTTCATTCCGTGGTAACTGGCATCTGTCCTTAGCTGTAACACATGTTGTCAAATGTGAAACAACTATAGTAACATAGCATAGGAGACCTCTCACGACCATACAGGTGACCCCTGGCGACATGTCGTGGGTGACCTCTCATAACCATAGGAGACCTCTCACGACCGTACAGCCTGTATGGTCATGAGAGGTCTCCTATGGTCGTGAGACGTCTCCAAAGAGTCTAGCGTCTTTCTGGTCGCTGCTGAATTTTAAAATGTTGAAAATTTCGGCGACCTGTCACGGGTGCCGGCAGTCGCCTGTAAAGGTCGCGTAAGTGGGACAGGTCCTTAACTCAGCAGGTCAGGCAGCATCTCTCGAGAATATGGATAGGCGATGTTTTGGGTTGAGACCTTTCTTCAGGTGACCTATGCATTACGCAACTTCAACTGCAATTTGCTCAAATGAAAACATTGTAATTCTTCAAATGATTGTTGCTTAAGGAACATATAGTACTTATGACATAAGGCATTGGTACACCAATATCTCTACTTCCTTAGAAGGCTGAGGAAGTTCGGCATGTCACCAACAACTCTCACCAAATTCTACAGAAGTGCCGTAGAATGCATTTTATCGGGATCCATCACATCCAGATTTTCACTTGCTACGTCAGGGAGAGGTGGATTAATACTGTTGATCCCACCAGCTGGGACAGAAATCATACAGTAGGAATACCAAATAATACGTGATCCCAACACAAAATCTACCTCATAATTTTGTACTGTTTTAAAATCTGCTCTGAAGCGTAAATACGGCAGCAAATGAACCAATGCATATTGCAGGTGCACAGTCTGCATTATAAATTATACGCCTACAACATTCTACAATGAATCTCCTACAACTCTCACCAACTTCTACAGATGCACCATTAAAAGCATTTTATCAGGATGCATCACGGCTTGGTTTGGGAACAGCTCCATCCAAGACTGCAAGAAATTGCAGCAAATTGTGGACGCAGCCCTGATCATCACACAAACCAACCTCCCTTCCTTTGACTCCATTTACACTTCACGCTGCCTCGGCAAGGCCAGCAGCATAATCAAGGACAAGTCGCACCCTGGCCACACCGTCTTCTCCCCTCTCCCATCGGGCCAAAGGTACAGAAGTGTGAAAACGCACACCTCCAGATTCAGGGATAGTTTCTTCCCAGCTGCTATTGGGCAACTGAATCATCCAACTGCAACTAGAGAGTAGTCCTGAACTACTATCTACCTCTTTGAACCGACTTTACTGGCTTTATCTTGCACTAAACGTTATCCCTTATCTATACACTGTGAATGGCTCGATTGTAATCATGTATTGTCTTTCCGCTGATTGGATAGCACGCAACAAAAGCTTTTCATTGTACCTTGGTACGCATGTGCAGGTTTTGTTGGTTAATTAGCTTCTGTAAATTGGCCCCACTGGGTCGGGTGGAACTAGTGTACGGGTGATTAATGGTCGGCGTGGACTCTGAGCTGAAGGGCCTGTTTCCACACTGTATCTCTAAATTAAATCATCTTCTTGATAAATTCATTAGAGGTAATCTAATCTCTCTGGAAGTAGGAGAGTAAGGGGTTCCCTTAAAGGTTTATAAAATTGTCAGTGGCATAGCTAGGCTAGTTAGTCAGAGTCATTTTCCCAAGGGAGGTGAGACTAAAACTGGAGGACACAGGTTAAAGGTGAAAGGAGGAATAACGAAAGAAGATATGAAGTGATTAGATTCTCACACAGACAGTGGTGGTTATAATGGAATGAGTTACCAGAGGAATTGGTAGAGGTGTATAAAATCACAATGTTTAAAAGATATGTGAACGTCTAAATAGGCAAGGTGTCGAGGCATATAGGTTTGATGTAGGCAGGCGGGATTAGTGCAGATGGGTATTACGGTGGGAATAAATTACTTGGACAGTTCTATAACTCTAATTTCAATCACATTTGATTAATTACTAAAAGGAACAAAATGGATTATTTCTGGATGAAGAGGAATATGAGATAGGAAAGATGAGGAAGCAGATAGGGATTATCCCCAAATCTGATGTATTCAAGGGTTTGGAGCGGTAACACAGTTAGTACAGCTATGGCTGTGTCTGGAACAAGCAGCCAGAGGAGGTACAGTAGTTGAGGCTGGGACTATCCCAGCATTTACCAAACAGTCAGACAGGTACACGGATAGGACAGGTTTGGAGGGATATGGACCAAATGTGGGCAGGTGGGACTAGTGCAACTGGGACACGTTGGCCGGTGTGGGCAGGTTGGGCTGAAGGGCCTGTTTCCACGCTATTACTCCATGAGTCCAATGACCCAGGTTCAAGCATGACAATCAGTGCTGCTTGGGTGGAGTCTGCACATTCCCGCTGCAGGCACCAAGTGCTCTGGTTTTCTCCCACACCTCAAAGATGTGCAGATTGATAGTTTAATGGGCAACTGCAAAATGCTCTTGCGTTTAAGTGAGTAGCAGAATCAGGAGGGGAGCTGATGGGAATTTGGGAAGTATGTAAGGTGGGAATATTGTAGAATTAGTGCAAACCACCAGGGGCGCCTGGGAGTTGGCAGCCCTGCCGCAGTCTGTTCGTTTTTTATTTATTTTTGTTATTTTCTAGTGCATTAAAAGTTTGTTTTAATGTTCTTCGGTTTGTTTATGTTGGGGGGAGGGGGGAGGGGATCAGGGGAAACTTTTTTTCAAGTTCCTACCTTCCCGGAGATGTGATCAATTTTTGGATCACATTCTCCAGGCTCTGCGGCCTACCATCGATGGAGCTGGGAGCCGCCTTGACTGTCGTGAGCCCCACCCCACTGACCTGGCCAGTGAAATTCCTCGTATGTTGCAAAACATACTTGGCGAATAAAGTGTGATTCTGATTCTGATTCTGAAATGGGTGGAAATAATAGGATGAAAGGTCTGTTTCCATGCTGTATTGGCTGGATAGTATGTCTAAACTAGGTTATTGCAAATTAGCATAATTATTATGTGATTTTATTTAAAAAATCTTGATTCCTCAGAATTCCACAGAACTTTCCAAACTTTGACATATTGCAAGACACATTTAATGCAGCTCTCTTGCACATAGTCATCTGCACAATGACAAACTGCTCAATGACCTAGTTCAGTTCCTTGAGCTCAGCTCCACTGAGGAGATGTACAGAGATGGCCTTGTAATGTTTCCAGAAGAATAACACCCCCAAAATATTTAGATTTAAGTTTACTGCTCCAATTTTGCAAACTAGAATATTGCTTATCTTGACTTTCTCCAAACTAGGTTAAACAAACCGAACGACCTAACACGAAAATGCAATTATTTTTTGCGAATTATTTTCAGCAGATACAACATTTTCTTGGAATAAAGAATGCACAAGAAAAACAAATTATTCCTAATCACACCAGCTCTGTGCCAACTGGCAATTGGAAACGGGATGGCACAGTTGAAGAGCTGCTGCCTCACAGCACCAGAGCTCAGGTTCAATCCTGACTACGGGTACACTTGTGCGGAGTTTGTACATTCCTTGTACAGGAAAGAACTGCAGATGCTGGTTTAAATCGAAGGTAGACAGAAAATGCTGTAACAGCTCAGCGGGTTATACATTCTTCCTATGACCTCGTGGGTTTTTTCTGGGTGTTCCAATTTCCTCCCTCATTCCAAAGACATGGAGGCTTGTAGATTAATTGACTTCAGTAAATTGACGCTCGTGTGTAGGATGCAAGAGTGGGATAGCATAGAAATGGTGTCTGGATGATTGATGGCTGGCGTGGATTCGGTTGGCTATAGGACCTGTTTCCACGCTATATATTTGTATGTATCCCTAACTGCGGGAACTGATTTCCTGTTCTTTTCTAACTGGAAGGGATAGCTGGCTGGTGCTTCTGGAACACCTCTGTCAAACCCTGTTTTCGTTTTCAAATAGTCATCCCCATAGCAACAAGTGAGATGGGAAGCAGAAAGATTTCCCTGATGTATTTCCATGATTTTATTGAGCCAAAGCAAGTTAGCTCCAACAAAGATCTGATGCATTTTTGGAGGGCCATTTGCACCACGCAATCATTTATACAAGGGTCAGTCAAGGTAGGTTTTTTTTAATTTGTCCAATAGCTTCTTTTATAGAATTGAACATAACTCCACCGGGGCAAATGGTGTAATAAGGCTTCCCGACGGGCCGCGGCTGTGGACTGGGAACGTGGCTGGAGGCCTTTAGCGAGGCGCCGCTGTCTCGAAACTTCCCGGAAGGTCGCGTAGAAGCCAGGGTCGGGGCCCGGCCGGGCCTCGAGGGTCGGTGTCCAGGTCGGGCGAAACGGCTGTTCGGCACCACGGAGGCGTGAAGTGGGGCATCGCAGCGGTGAGGCTTTGGCGCTGGTGAAGCCTCACGACGATAGGGACTCGGCAGCGGTGAAGCCTCGCGGCAGCAGCGATGCCTCGTGGGTCGACCCATGGTCGACGGTTGATGAGAGCGTGGAGGACCGCCGTGAGGGGGGAGGGGAAGAACAAAGCAAGAACAAAGGTGGGGGGAAGAACAAGGGACAATGTGGGGGGGGGGGCAATGGACAATGGGAACCCGGCGCTGGGGAACCGCTGGGGGAGGGGGGAGAATAAAAGGGGGACCCAGGGTGGGGGAGACCGCCGTGAAGGAGGTGGGGGAGAACAATGAACAATGGGGACCCGGCGTGGGAGGTGCCGGCGTACGTTGTAACTTTGTAAGTGCTCTAGGTGGCCGCTATTTGTATATATTGGGTATGCAAGCAAAGAATCTCACTGTGCCTTGTCACATGAGACAATAAAGTATTCCTATTCCTATTGAAATTGCTACTACCTGATTTTGGTTTGCGTTGATGTGTACAAAAAATAAAACTGGAAGGAATATCTGACCATGTTCAATTGGTCACCAAACAGATTAGCTCAACTGCCGTTTCCCTTATCCCCAACCAGTTTGAAGAAGGGTCTCGACCAGAAATGTTACCCATTCCTTCTCTCCAGACTTGCTGCCTCACCCGCTGAGTTACTCCAGCTTTTTGTGTCTATCTTTAGCTCAACATTCTCTGAGCACTAATCACCTCCCGTCCCATTGTTTCTGATGATAGGCAAAATAATATTTTGGGTTGGCTACACTAAAGGGCTGTCCGGCTTGGGCGACCTAATTGGTGAGTTTAGAAGAGTTTTGAAAAAATGTCATGTAGAAGACCTCCTTAGACCTCCTTCGACTATGTTGAAGACCAGCTTCGAATAGCTCCGACTAACTTCTGGAAAATTGGACACTGAATAGTGGAGAGTGAAGACGACCTCCTTCGATCTCCTTTGACCTCCCTTCGACTATGTTGAAGTTTACCTATGACTACCTTTGACTACCCTCGATTACCTTTGACTACCCTCGATTACCTACGACTAACATGCCGACCTACTACGATTAAACCTACGAGTAAATAAAGTACCGATTTTTCCATGGAGACCTTTTTTTACTCGCGGGCATTTTTTTTTAACATTTTGAAAAAAACGCCGCGACCTAGCTGTGGCCTCGAGTATGCGGAGACCACTCTCGAGCATGAAGGAGAGTTACAAAGACCTCCTACGACCTCGTGTCGACCATGCTGCGAGTATGAGTCGAGGGCAAACTCGCCAGAACTCGTGCATTAGGTTGCCCAAGTGGGACAGGCCCTTAAAGTTGCTACAACATTGTTCCAGCAACATATCGGTCACTCTTGTCAGATACTATGGAAGGTATGTGAACATTTCTCTATGTTAATTATAAGTTGTTATCATATTGAACTTTTAATGTTGTATAAGTTTGAACTTTTTATAACTCTTATGGGTTCCATGGCTAAGATACCCCCTTGACCTGTCGCTGCCTCTACGATAAAGGTAGGAGAGGTACACTTTTTCAGGTAATAAATATTTAAAGCTGTTTTGTGATGTGTCTGTTGCTCACAAAGGAGGCATTTATAACCCATTCCTTATTACACTTGAAGGGGATGGATGCTTTGAACCAATGTAGTTTTTGAAGTCAAGGTGCCCTCTCATTATAGAAATATAGAAAATAGTTGCAGGAGTAGGCCATTTGGCCCTTCGAGCTTGCACCACCATTCATTGTGATCATGGCTGATCATCCACAATCAGTAATCTCAATTTTAAATGGCCTCCCTTTTATTCTTAGACTGCGGCCCCTGGTTCTGGACTCCCCCATCATTGGGAATATTTTTCCTGCATCTAGCTTGTCCAGTCCTTTTATAATGTTATATGTTTCTATAAGATTCCCTCTCATCCTTCTAAATTCCAGTGAGTACAAGCCCAGGCTTTCCAATCTTTCCTCATATGACAGTCCAGCCATCCCGGGGATTAACCTCGTGAACCTACGCTGCACTGCCTCAATAGCAAGGATGTCCTTCCTCAAATTAGGAGACCAAAACTGCACACAATACTCCAGATGCAATGTTGTTAGGTTTTGAGTTTGGCTAGTTACAGCTTTTTTGTACAACTAACTCTCTTGCTAAATCACTTTGAAAGGCAGTTCGGGCCAACCATCAGCTGGATCTTGAGTACGTAAAGGCCAGATTTTGTAAACATCGCATATTTCCTTCTCTGATGATCATTAGTGAAGTAAACATTTATTTTTAAGTAATAATAATCTAAGAGTCTCATAGTCTGTGCTATTGACGGCAAACTTTCCTCTGCAGATTTTATAATACAATAAATTAAATTTAAATTTTACGGTTTCCAATGGGATCCATTAAATGTTGTCCCAGAATCACAATTGATTATTAATCCATCTTCATTAGCAGAAGATAGGTACAAAATGCTGGAGTAACTCAGCGGGACAGGCAGCATCTCTGCATAGAAGGAATGGTTGATGTTTCGGGTCGAGATCCTACTTCAAGGTTTCAAGGTCAGTTTATTGTCACGTACCAATTAAGATAGTGAAATTCAAATGAGTTCATTTGCTCCCAGTCTATGCAATTTGTTTATGTGTAATATGCAGGGTCTCGACCCGAAACATCACCTATTTCTTCTCTCCAGCGAGGCTGCCTGACCCACTGAGTTACTCCAGCATTTTGTGTCCATCTTCTATGCAATTTGTTCCTTGATAACCAAAGACTCTGCTCACGATTTGCGTTCATAATTAATTATAAAATAAATCCAAGAACACCTTCTGGAAATGAAACAATATTTGTCTGTCATTCATGAGGACAGACTGCTTGTTAACTTAGTGCATCCATTATACTGGTGTCCATGTACAGGGACCCTCGCACCCTCATACACTCTTTAGTTTAGTTCAGTTTAGTTTATTGTCACATGTACCTAGGTACAGTGAAAAGCTTGTGTTGCGTGCTATCCAGTCAGCAGAAAGACAATACATGATTACAATCGATCTATTTACAGCATATAGATACATGATAAGAGAATAAAGTTTAGTGCAGATTAGAGGCAGGAGATGGTATGAAATCTTGAAGGACAAAACCAAAATAACGAGAAGAAACCGCTAGCGACAGCATTCCTAGGCTTGCTTTACCAATTGGTAAGATAGTACAAGAATATATTACAATAGACTGAATGGGTTTGGTCTCAGCTTTGCTTTTAGTATGTAGTAGGTAAGATAACAGGACAGTGAAAACTACGATTCATGATGCCAATTGCATTCACGAACTACTATGCCAAACTACGATTCTGACTACGAGAGTTTGGACGTTTTCCCCGTGACCAGCATGGGTTTGCTCTGGAATCTCTGGTTTCATCCCACACTCCGAAGACGTGGAGTTTTGTAGGTTAATTGGCTTGGTATAATTATAAATTGTCCCTAGTGTGTGTAGGATAGTGTTAGTGTGCGGGGATCGCTGGTCGGCGCGAACTCGGTGAGCTGACGGGGCTGTTTCCGCGCTGTATCTCTAAACGAAAACTAAACATCCTGTTCTCCCCTCTCACTTAGCCTCAGAGTTTGAAGCCAATGTTTATCTTGAAACGTTCACTTCCACCATCTGTCAACTCAACCTACATATTTGTCATAACATAATCCTGCAATCCATTGCATGAAGAGAGAAGGAACTATGCGATTAAACGACATAAAAAAATTGCTATGCCTTCATAGCCATTCCAGATAAAAATCAATCAACTTGCTGTAAATTTGAGCATTTCATAGTTTACTTCATGTGTTAAACTTTGCCCTACATTCTATCTGACAGAACATTTGCAATTGTATCATTAATTCCCATTAAATAATCCCATAGGTGCTTTTTGTAAACTGTCCTAGGCCAGGTAAAATATTTTTAAAATATGCATCACGGTAACTTAAGCATGATCCCCCATCTGACCACAAAGAGCAGCGTAGAGTTTATCAACTAATAGTTTTCTCTTTTACCAAATGGAGTAGAGAAGTTGGGAGGTCATGTTGTAGTTGTATAAGACACTGGTGAGGCCGCATTTAGGGTACTGTGTTCAGTTCTGGGCACCATGTTAGAGGAAAGATGTTGTCAAGCTTGAAAGGGTACAGAGAATATTTACGAGGATGTTGCCAGGACTGGAGGGTCTGAGCTAAAGGGAGAGGTTGAGTGGGCTGGGAATCTTTTCCTTGGAGCGCAGGAGGATGAGGGGAGATCTTATAGTGGTGTATAAGATCATGAGAGGAATAGATCGGGAAGATGCACAGAGTCTCTTGCCCAGAGTAGGTGAAACGAGGACCAGAGCACATAGGTTTAAGGTGAAGGGGGAAAGATTTAATGTGAATCTGAGGGGTAATCTTTTCACACAAAGGGTGGTGGGTGTATGGAACGAGCTGCCAGAAGAGGTAGTTGAGGCTGGGACTATCCCAACATTTACGAAACAATTAGACAAGTACATGGAAAGGACAGGTTTGGAGTGATATGGACCAAATGCTGGCAGGTGAGACCAGTGTAGCTGGGACATGTTGGTCGGTGTGGGCAAGTTGGGTCCAAGGGCCTGTTACCACACTGTATCACTCTATGACTCTATGTTGTCCTTCCATTATCTCTCTGACCCAGCTTCTAGCTTCATCTCCCTGGCAGACTGACTTGATTTCATTGTCCTATCTGGGACACATGACAATAAACTCTCTTGACTTGAGGTCCTTTCTACAGGTAGGCGTTCCTCCTTGATTACTCCTTATGCTCACCCCTTAAAATAAAACCTCACTCCCCAATCTCCACTTTCCATTGCGTCTTGAGGACAGCTACACACTGAAAAGATAGTTCCGTTTAGACTCCTTTGGATAGCTATGAATTCGACTTAAGATTTATGCATATTTACCTGACAAAAGTCCTTCAGGTTCAGGCACTGATATGCTTGCTTCTGGTACTGTGGGCAAAAATGATAGAGGGGCTATTTTTTTTTAAACGTTTTAACTTCAGTTTGTTTTTATACTCTAATAACTGCAAGGATATTAAAAAAATCAGCAGTCAGAGTAAGATTATCTCTACTTGGCTCTATTACTTACATGATTTCATGCATTCTGCATTGCACGCAGCTTCTGTGTGAAACCTATTACCATTACCATCACAGCCGCCATACCAAAATTGAGTGCAGATGTTGTTTTTGCTGTCAAAGAACCATTTTGCACTATACTCTGAACACTGTGATCCAGCATCAAAGTCCAGCATGCACCGATCTGTTAAATATACAAAACAAGTGAGTCGTTAACACAAACGATTCCTTGGACTCTATTCCTTGGAGCACAGGAGCATGAGGGGTGATCTTATAGATGTATACAAAATCATGAGAGGAAAAGATCGGGTAAACGCACAGAGTCTCTTGCCCTGAGTAGGGGAATGGAGAAACAGAGGACATACAGTAGGTTTAAGATGAGGGGGGAAAAAGATTTAATAGGAACCTGAGGGGTAACTGTTTTTACACAAAGGGTGGAGTATGCAAGGAACGGGCTGCAGGAGAAAGTACTGTAGTTGGGTGAGGTAATATAGGCAAAGTTTAAGAAATGTTTAGACAGGTACATGGATAGGAGAGTTTTAGATGGATATGGTCCAAATGCAGGCAAGTGGGACTAGTGCTGATGGGACATGTTGGTCATTGTGGGCAAATTGGGCCATTAGACCAGTTTCCACGTTGTATGACTGTGACCCGAAAAGGCCTCATCTCCTGGCTAGCATAATCAAGGTTACAAAGCAGCAATTCTTGGCAGTGTGGACCAGTGTGGATATCATTCCCAACATAGGGAGATCTGTTAAAAACAGGAAATTAAAGATGGAATAAATTTGCACACATTATATTTCTTGTGCAAGCACCTTCCAAGTTGGCCTTGACATCTGTTGGATGTTATGGCAGAATACAAAACCGATTCAAATGGAAATTTTGTATACACAGGTCATAAAATGTTGTCACGGGAATACTAAATAGAATATAGAACATAGAACGGTACAGCACTGGATCAGGCCCTGTGGTCCACAATGTGCTGAATATGATTTCAAGATGAACAAATCTCCTCTGCCTTATCATGATCCATATCTCTCCAATAGACAATAGACAATATGTTCAGGAGTAGGCCATTCGGCCCTTCGAGCCAGCACCACCATTTAATGTGATTATGGCTGATCATCCCCAATCAGTACCCCGTTCCTGCCTTCTCTCCATATCCCCTGACTCCGCTATCTTTAAGATCTAGCTATCTAGCTCTCTCTTGAAAGCATCCAGAGAACCTGCCTCCACCGCCCTCTGAGGCAGAGAATTCCACAGACCCACAACTCTCTGTGAGAAAAAGTGTTTCCTTGTCTCCATTCTAAATGGCTTACCCCTTATTCTTAAACTGTGACCCCTGGTTCTGGACTCAGCCAACATCGGGAACATGTTGCATAAGGCTCTTAATGCCACTTTTATGTCTGCCTCTATCACCACTACTAGTCGCACGTTCCAGGCACTCACGGCTCTCTGTATTTTAAAAAAATGCCGTGCACTGCCTTGTGGAACGGGTTGCGTTGGAGGACCAGGCCTCCCGTCGGGGCTATGTGTGTGTGGTGGAATATTGCGTTGGGGACCAGGCCTCCCATGGGGGCTATGGGTGTGTGGTGGAATATTGCATTGGGAGACAAGGCCTCCCGTGTGACAAGGACCCAACAGGTCCCACTTGGTCTAGTCTCCTATAAACATTGCCCCTCTCATCTTAAACTTCTGCCCTCTAACCTTTGACATTTCTACCTTGGGGAAAAAAAAGATCAGATTGTCTACCCTATCTATGCCTCTCATAATTGTATTTACTCCCATCTGGTCTGTATAAGGCACTTGTGAGGCCATAGATGGAGTGTTTTGTCACCCTGTTCTTGGAAAGATGCCGTTAAGATGGAAAGAGTGCAGAGTAGATTTATGAGGATGTTGCCAGGACTTGAGTTGCCAGGCTAGGACTCTATGCCTTGGAGCGTAGAAGGATGAGAGGTAACCTTATAGAAGTGCATAAGATCATGAGGGGAATGGCTAGGGTAGATGAACAGAATCTTTTACCCAGAGTAGGCAAATCAAGAACTAGAGGTCATATCTAGAGGTCATATCAAATCAAGAACTGAAGAAGGGTTTCGGCCCGAAACGTTGCCTATTTCCTTCGCTCCATAGATGCTGCTGCACCCGCTGAGTTTCTCCAGCATTTTTGTGTACACTAGAGGTCATATGTTTAGTTGAGAGGGAAAGATTTAATTGGAATCTGAGGGGCAACTTTTTCACACGGAGGGTGGTGGGTAGATGGAATGAGCTGCCAGAGGAGATAGTTGAGGCAGAAACTATAACAATATTTAAAAGGCATTTTATATATACAAGTTGGGCCAAAGGGCCTGCTTCCATGCTCTATGACTATGTTCAATCTGCAGCTTTCCAAAGAAAGCAATGTAAGTTTGACCAACCTCTGTAGCTAATGCCTCCAATCCAAGGACGATTCCAGTAAAGCTGCACCCTTTCCAAGCCTACATATTATTCCTGTAATGGGTGATCAGTACAGCACACAATGCTCCCAATGTGGCCTTACTACATTATGGAGTTGCATCACAGCTTTCTGACTTATAGTCAATGCCAACCGATTCAGGCAAGCATATCAATCGCCTTCTTTATGACCCTATCTTCTTGTGTTGCCACTTTCACAGAGCTTTGACCTGCAGCCCAAGATCCCACTGCACATCAATGCTGTTAAGAGTCTTGCCATCAACTGCATACTCTCCCCTTCCAAAGAGCAACACCACACACTTGCCTGGAATAAACTCCATCTGCTAGTTCTCTGCCCATTTCATTCGTTGAACTATACCCCAATGTATAATTTGGCAGCCTTCCTCACTGTTGGCAACTTCAGAGCTCTTACCAACCAACCCATCTACATTGACATCCAAGTCAATTATATACATAACAAACAACAAAGGTCTCACCACAGATCCCGGCAGAATTCCACTGGTCACAGACCTGTAGCCAGTATGACCACCTTTCACCACAACCCTCAGTCTTCCGCCACTTCTGAACCCAAATGAACAAGTCACTGTAAATCCCATGCATCTTAGTCTTCTGTGTAGGATGGAACTGCAAATGCTGGTTTGCACCGAAGATAGACACAAAATGCTGGAGTAACTCAGCCGGGACAGGCAGGTGACCTTTCAGGTCGAGTCTGAAGAAGGGTCTCGACCCGAATTGTCACCCATTCCTTCTATCCAGAGATGCTGCCTGGCCCTTAGAGTTACTCCAGCATTTTGTGTCTACCTTAATCTTCTGCATCAGCCTACTATGGGGGACTTTATCAAATGCCTTATTACAATCCATGTTTACACATCCACCACCCTACCCTCATTTGATCACCTTCATCATATCATCAAAAACTTGATCAAATTAGTAGGACATGATAACCGTGCATAAAACCATGATGACCACCCATAATTAGCCCATTCCCTTCCAAAAGGAAGTTACTCCTATCCCGAAGAATCCTCTCCAATGGCTTCCCTACCACTGCCGTGAGGCTTACTGGCCTAAACTTTCTTGGATTATCTCTACCTCCATTCTTAAACATAGTAACCATATTGGCTACCCTCCAGTTCTTCAGGACATCCCCAATGGCTCGAGAAGATGTAAAGATCTCCATCATGGCCCATGCAATCTCCTCTCTTGCCTCTCTTAATAACCTGGTTAGATCCCATCAACACCTTGGGATTCATCATTCTTCATGATCTTCCAGAATCCCAACTCTACCTCCGCTTTGATCACAGACTGTCCTTGCATATAAGTATTCACAACACTTATCTCACTGACCTCCATTTCCTTGTTCAATACAGGTACAAAGTATTCATTTTGCACCTCGCCTACATGGCCTGATAACAAGTACAAATCATCCCCTTTATTTCACGAATAGTGAAAGGCTTGGATAGAGTGGATGTGGAGAGGATGTTTCCACTAGTGGGAGAATCTAGGTCATAGTCTCAGGATTAAAGGATACGTTCCTTTAGGAGGGAGATGAGGAGTTTTTTTCTTTAGTCAGAGGATGGTGAATCTATGGAACACCTTGGCACAGAAGGCTGTGGAGGCCACGTCAATGGATATTTTTATGGCAGAGATAGATAGATTCTTGATTAGTACGGGCGTCAGGGGTTATGGGGAGAAGACAGGACAATGGGGTTAGGAGGAAGAGATAGATCAGCCATGATTGTATGTTGGAGTAGACTTGATGGGCCAAATGGCCTAATTCTGCTGTCACATGACCTTATGACCTGAGACCTTTATCTTTGAGCATATCCTTGGTCGTCCTTTTATTTTTAATCTATGTATGAAAAGTCTTGGAATTTAAAAAAAAACTGATTTACCAAAGACATTTTGTGGCATTTTTTTGTCCCTTCTAATCACAGGGAGTATGATTAGAAGGAACACTCCTTTAAAAGGAGTATTTTCCTTACAAAAGTACTTAGGAACTTTTCTAAATAAATTATAAATTTTTAATTTAGTATTTTCCTACTTGCTTTATATTCTTCAAAGGCCCTGATTGATTTTCATCTTCCTAAACCTTGTATACACATCCTTTTTTTTATTTTTGACTAAATATGCAATCTCTTTGTAGGAATGAACTGCAGATGCTGGTTTAAACCGAAGATAGACAGGATACGCTGGAGTAAGTCAGCGAGACAGGCAGCATCTCTGCATCTCTTTCATCAGACAAGGTTTCCTTACCTTGCCATCTAATCTCTCCATCTTACTGGAACACAGTGGCCTTGATCTCTGAACAGCTAGCTTTTAAATTATCCCATATGTCACATACAGACTACCAATAGCAAAGGTTCCCAATCTGCTCTCCTTAGCTCCTGCCTAATAATGTTGTCATCGATCTTACTCCAATTTAGTATCTTACATAGACAACAGACGATAGGTGCAGGAGTAGGCCATTCGGCTCTTCAGGCCAGCACCGCCATTCAATGTGATCATGGCTGATCATCCACAATCAGTACCCCGTTCCTGCCTTCTCCCCATATCCCCTGACTCCACTATCTTTAAGTGCCCTATCTAGCTCTCTCTTGAAAGTATCCAGAGAACCTGCCTCCACCGCCCTCTGAGGCAGAGAATTCCACACTCACAACTCTTTGTGAGAAAAAGTGTTTCCTCGTCTCCGTTGTCATTTTTCTTAGATTCCATGGAGCATTATTTCTCAATATTGTGTGTAACTTTGTTTTCCATTTTATTTCCCAAAATCCAAGTCTCAAGCCCATTTGACTCCACTAGACTCTATAAGCCTGGTCTTTGCCAATCTTGTGTTCTTCACAACTTTGGCATTTGCTATTGTGCCATTGTGCCATGAACCGGATTTGATTAGAGACTTAAGGTACAGGACTCACAAAGAGGGAGTGGCCGTAATATGTTAAAATTCAACCTGTAACTTGTGAGGGAGAATATGAAATCGGATGTGTCGGTATCACCATTGAGCAAAGGTGGCTGGAGACACATGAGGGAGGAGCTGGCTAAAGTTGATTGGAAAGGGACCGAAACAGAAATCATGGTGGAACAGCCATGGCAGGAATTTATTCGGAAGACGTAGGTTTTACTCATTCCAAAGAGGAATAAATATTCTCACGGGAAAAGAAGGTGACTGTGGCTGACAAGGAAAATCAAAGATAGCATAAAACTAAAAGAGAAGGCATATAACATTGGGGGAAACTGGAGGATTAGGAAGCTCTTAAAAAAACAACAGAACGTAACAAAAAAGGCATTACAGGATGAAAAGATGAAATATGAAAGTAAGCTAGCTAATAATATGAAAGAGCATAGCAAAAGTTTCTTCAGAGATATAAAGAGTAAGCAAGTGGACTGCTGGAAAATGATGCTGGAAAATCGTGTGGCTAAATCCCCTGTCAATTATGGTTAGCCATCAATGTGCCAAATGCAGTTCTGTTCCTTCTACAGGTGTCCTTTTTGCATTCTCTCTAAAATACCTATTTCCAAGGCCTTGCACAAATTTATCACAATTAAAATAAACAGCCTTGCACATCATTCACAATTATTCGAGTTTACAACCCAGCCCCACTCTTATCAAATAATGAATGATATGCCATTAATACATACAGCCTGTGATAGAGGACTTTCACTATATATCTCAATGAAATTACACTGAACTTATATGATACTCTTTGTCATAAGGTCATAAGGAAAAGGAGCAGAATTAGGGCAATCATCCCATCGTCTACGCCATTCAATCATGGCTGATCTATTTCTCCCACCTAACCCCATTCTCCTGCCTTCTCCCCGTAACCACTGACACAGGTACTAATCAAGAATCTATCTATCTCTGCCTTAAAAATATCCACTGACTTGGCCTCCCAGCCTTCTGTGGCAAAGAGTTCCACAGATTCACCACCCTCTGACTGAAGAAAATTTCTTCGAATCTCCTTCCTAATAGAACATCCTTTAATTCTGAGGCTATGAACTCTGGTCCTAGACTCTCCCATTAGTGGAAACATCCTCTCCGCATCTACTCTATCCAAGCCTTTCACTATTATGTATGTTTCAATGAGGTGTCCCTTCATTCTTCTAAACTCCAGCGAGTACAGGCCCGTTATTGACAAACACTCATCATAGATTAACTTACTCATTCCTGAGATCATTCTTGTAAACCTCCTCTGGACCCTCTCCAGAGCCAGCACGTCCTTCCTCAGATATGGTGCCCAAAATTGCTACAATATTCCAAATGTGGCCTGACCAGCACCTTATCGAGTCTCAACATTACATCACTGTTTTTGTATACAAGCCCTCTTGAAATATATGCTAGCATTGAGTTTGCTTTCTTCACTACCGATTTGACTTGCAGATTAACTTTTGGGGAATCCTGCACCAACGCTCCCAAGTAACTTTGCACCTCTGATTTCTGGATTCTCTCCCCATTTAGAATGGAGCTCCGTTCATCATTCATGAATAGTTACCTATTTCGGGATTCTCAATTGGCTCCATAATGACTTGCGTTGTTACGCTTCCAGTAATGGCTTCAAATGATTTTTCTAAAATTAGAAGAACAAAACATACAGGTTTTGCACCAAAAACAATATCTCGTATCAAATGTAAGTCCTGCATTCATTAGGGGAATATAATCTTAAATCTATCAGTCCCTTTCTCCTGATATATTAATTATTCTATATTGACAGCAATGTGGTGCTACCCTTTGTTGAGCTCAATATACTTGGCATTGCAGCATGCATATTCTTGCCGTTCGGTGTATTGGTTGGAAGGAAATTGCTCTTTTTCGTGCCAGGTCAAAGATTTTGTCCAAATCTAATCCACGGTGAACATCAGAACATGGTAAACTGTTCAAACTTTGGAAAAAGTTTTTTTCCGCAGGACCAGCATCGCGGGAGATTTGGTGTGCAGCTATTTCCAGGTACACTCAGTTTTGAGGTACTTGTCAGAAGTAGCATAACCACAGCATTTATGAGGACCTGTGGTACAATGTTGGGGGGGGGGGGCTGCAATAAATTCAAAAGCGATTTTGAAAAGCAAATAGTGTGGGGCACTGGAAGGAGGAATAGTTGAGGTTGAGAGAATAATGGTTGACTAAGCCTCGACGTAACCAGGATGGGCTTACAGTATTGGCATATGAATGACTTGCTATTCCTCAAAGAGATGGTTTAAAGGAAAAATGTTGCTGCATTTTATCCAATTCTGCGCATAGCCTGTAATGGCTGTGAAATATCCTCCTTCCATTGCAGATCAAGCTAACGTTCTGCGTGCCAAGAGAATTGACTGAAAAATAGTCATCGGAACAATCGTCATTCACTCCTTTGGGCTTAGGTGGAACTTACTTGTTGTAAATAAGCCACTGTAAATAGATTTTGCTCTGGACTCGGAGAATCCTATCACAGTAATCCTGTATTGTTCTCCGGTTTCCAAATCCTTGATAACAATTTCAGGATCACTGACGTTCAGCTTTGCAACCAGGAGGCTCTGGCTCACTTCGACCACAGTAACTTCATAACTATCTCTGTGTTGAGCTTCAGCCTGAGAAAAACGTAGGACAATACTGTCTTCTGTAACACTGGAGGCAGATAATTCCATTCCTGTTGCAGCAAAAATAGAAACAGAAATTACAATTCAGAAGCCAATCTCTTGTGGGGAGAATGACCCCGCTGAAACCAACAATACAAAAGCATTGAGCAAAAAAAGAGACTCGGCCTCTCCAGACCATTTTCTGAACAACTTGGACCCCACTCAGAGAGCCACAGTGGTATACAGCAGAGAAACTGGCCTTTTGGCCCAACTCATCCATGATGAACAAGTCACCTAAAGGGCCTGTCCCACTTGGGCGACCTAATCCGCAAGTTCTGGCGAGTTTGCCCTTGACTCATAGTCGCTGCACGGTCGCCATGAGGACGTAGGAGGTCTTCGTAACTCTCCTTCATGCTCGAGAGTAGTCCCCGTGTACTCGAGGCCTCAGCTAGGTCGCGGCGTTTTATTCAATTTGTTAAAAAATGCCCGCGAGGAAAAGAGGTCGCCATGGAAAAAAATCAATACTTTTTTTACTCGTAGGTTTAGTCGTAGTAGGTCGTAGCAGGTCGTCATGTTAGTAGTAGGTAATTGAGGGTAGTTGAAGGTAGTCGTAGACAGTCTTCATCATAGTCGAAGGGAGGTCGAAGGGAGGTCGAAGGAGGTCATCTTCACTCTCCACTATTTGGTGTCCAATTTTCCCGAAGTTAGTCGTAGCAAGTCGTAGCTAGTCGAAGCTGGTCTTCAACATAGGCGAAGGAGGTCGAAGGAGGTCTTCTACATAGTCGAAGGAGGTCTTCAACATGTCATTTTTTCAAACTCTTCTCAACTCGCCAATTAGGTCGCCCAAGTGGGACAGCCCCTTAACAAAGTTAGTCCCACATGCCTGCACCTGGTTCATATCTCTTGCCGCAGAACCTATGCATGTTTCTGTCCAAGTCGCATTGAAATGCTATAATTGTACCTACTGATGTCTCTTCCTTGGGCAACTCATTTAATATACACATATTCCATATGTGTGAAATGTTGCCTCTCGGGTCCTTTTTAAAATCATTCCCCTCTCATCCTTAAATAATGTCCTCTAGTTTTTGGCACTTTCAGCCCATGGAAAAGACTGTGGCTAAGTGTCTTATCCATGCCGCTGATGATTTTATATACCTTGACAAGGTCACCTCTCATCCTCCTATGCTCAAGGGAAAATTGTCCTAGACAATTGATAAGAGTTGATAGTCATTGAGACAATCTGACGAAAGGTCAGATCTTGACTCTTGTCTTAGACAAGGGCGGCCACAGTGGCGCAGCGGTAGAGTTGCTGTCTTACAGTGCTCGCAGCACCGGAGACCCGGGTTCGATCCGACTATGGGTGCTGCCTGCACGAAGTTTGTACATTTTCCCCGTGACCTGCGTGGATTTTCTCCGAGATCTTCCTCCCACACTCCAAAGACGTACAGGTATGTAGGTTAATTGGCTGGATGTATATGTAAATTGTCCCTAGTGTGTGTAGGATATTGTTAATGTGCGGGGATCGCTGGTCGGTGCGGACTCGGTGGGCCGAAGGGCCTGTTTCTGTGCTGTATCTCTAAACTAAACTAAAACGTATCTGCTTCTCCCTATAACTCACCCCCTCGAGAGCTGGCAATATCCTTCCAGGTTATATTTGCACCCTTTCCAGAGTAACGAGAACTGTACAAATTACTCCAACTGTGGTCATACCATAGGCCTTGTCATGGGCTTTGCTTTTCCAAATATATATAGCAACTCAGGGAATTATTATTTGGAAAATGTTTGCACCAACAATAAACCAAAGCAGGCTATTGACCTTTCACTTGCATTTGGAATTCCTTCAACCAATTCAAGCTTTGGGTGTGAGCTCCAACCTCTTGGTACAAGGTTTCCATGCTCATTTCATATTTTGCTCATTTCATATTGCCGTACCTCTTTGGCTCATTCACCCTCACTTCCATCCAATCTGTCTTCTGCTTACACCAGAGAGATGGATTGGAATGGTATGGGACATGTTGAAATACCCTTGGTGAGACAAGTGGTTGATGAAATTGACTGTAAGAACATATCATTTTGATCCAAACAATAATGCTAAGAGAAGTCACATTTAAGATTCTGCAGACTCTGTACATTTGAAATTCTTTGGGACATTCTCCTATAAATCCACTAGTATGAAATAGACACAAACCAGGGTCGCCACATTTTTTGTCAATAACAGTTCCACAACTAGTACTGGAGTTTTTATTTTACAGCCAAATGCATGGATAATTCTGCTGAATGTTGCGTACATTTATCCTCTCACCAACCCATAAATAAGCAATTCTTCGGTTCGAGAAAGGTGGTTTGCTTGAGGTTTTAAGAGTTTAGGAACTCACCTTTTAGTGCTCAATTGATCTATAGTTGCATAAATAAATAAATATGGGGAGAAGGCAGGAAAGGGGTACTGATTGGGGATCATCAGCCATGATCACATTGAATGGTGGTGCTGGCTCGAATGGCCGAATGGCCTACTCTTGCACCTATTGTCTATTGTCTATTGCCTTCCATTCCGAGCTACATATGTATTGATACAGATATTCCGAGCTACATATGTATTGATACAGATATTAACCAAATTTAGAGAAATAGATAAAATTAGGTTTCTTAGTTATTTGTGACAAGTGATGGATCAAAGGTTGCAGTGAAGGCTAAAGGGAACACTGTGGGACTTAAAACATAAATTGTTGAAGTAACTCAGCGGTCAGGCAGCATCTCTGGAGAAAAGGAATAGGTGACGTTTCGGGTTGAAACCCTATTCCTTCTCTCCAGATATGCTGCCTGTCCCGCTGAGTTACTCCAGCTTAATGTGTCTATCTTCGGTTTAAACCAGCATCTGCAGTTCCTTCCTGCACACTGAGGGAATTAAATTCAGTCAGAACAACTGAGAGAGATGCTAAGGTTTACTTTTAAAATGTTGATAGAAGAAGCTGGGCTGTCCACAGGTGATCAGGAGATCTGATCTTATTGAGAAGGGAAAGAGGCTCAATGGGACCGGTAGACTCGCCCGTCATCTGTCTCCCATGTAGTTTTGAAGTCCTGTAAAGTGACCACGTAGGAAACATGCAGGTAGCTTGTTGTTTTTGGCAATGGACCAAAGAGTCTCAAATGTGTAGGAAGAAACTGCAGAGGCTGGTTTAAACCAAAGATAGACACACAAAAAACTGGAATAACTCAGGGAGCATCTCTGGAGAGAAGGAATGGGTGACATATACAATTATTAAGCGATTGAACAAGCTAGATGCAGGAAACATGTTCCCGATGTTGGGGGAGTCCGGAACCAGGGGTCACAGTGCAAGAATAAGGGGTAGGCCATTTAGAACTGAGATGAGGAAAAACAATTTCACCCAGAGAGTTGTGAATTTGTGTAATTCTCTGCCTCAGAAGGCAGTGGAGGTCGATTCACTGGATGCTTTCAGGAGAGAGTTAGATAGAGCTCTTCAGGCTAGAAGAATGAAGGGATATGGGGAGAAGGCAGGAACGGGGTACTGATTGTGAATGATCAGCAATGATCAGATTGAATGGTGGTGCTTGCTCGAAGGGCCGAATGGCCTACTCCCGCACCTATTGTCTATATTTCTATGTTTCTATGATATTTCGGGTCGAGACCCTTCTTCAGTCTTAAATAACAGCGGCAATAACTTACCCATAAGTTTGCCTGCAGCCATCGGAACATCTGCCATGCTAGACACACACAAAAGAAAGGAAAAAACATGAATCTTGCTGAAATGGTTTTAAATGCAAGTTGTAAAGAGTTCTTGGATTGTGTCTACTTACACCTGTTGGTCAGCATTCCCAAACATTTCACTGGGCTGGTCACTTTGGAGCGACCCACATCGTTTCTGCAGCTCCTGGGACAAGTGGAATGCATTCTCAGCTGGAAGGAAAGATCATCTTTTTTCAGGTGCTTAAATATTGGTAATAGGAAATCAACCTTACCAATTCTTCCACTGAATTTGTATAGAAGCATGCACTGAACCAGAATGACAACAATAATCCAATGGTTCCATTTCTGACCTCTGCCACATTATCTAATCTCAAACAGATGGCAGCGGGCTTTAAGGCTCAAAAATATTTTCCAAACTTAACAAGCACAGAGGGATCCTTCCAGAAAACTTCAAACATTGAGCAAAAATAAAGCTGGAAGCATTGTGTGGTGCTTGTCACGGTCAACTAGCACATTGCCTAGGTTGAAACATGGTCTAAAGGGCCTGTCCCACTTAGGCAAATTTTTCGGCAACTACATGCGACTAGGCTGTCGCCACATGGTCGGGGGGTGACACCTGTATGGTCGTGAGTAGTCTCCTCAAGCCATCTAAAGAGACGTAACGTTTTTCTGGTCGCCGCTGGACTTTGAAATGTTCTAAACCTTTCGGCGACTGTGGGCTTGACGTAGCTTGTCTTCTCCTGTGGTAGCTGCTGTCGTAGGTTGTCGCCAAGATGACGCAGGTTGTCGCCAGGTGACGTTGGTTGTCGCTGGGTGCTGACTTTGGTGAATTCCATTGGCGACTGCCTACGTCAACCTACGTCAACCGGCGACAGGTACCGGCGACTGAATTGTCTTCAGTTGTCGCCGACAGGGTGGTTGCTTGTTGTAGCTTGTCGCGGGTGGAAGTAGGTTGACTTCGGTTGTTGTAGGTTGTCGCCTGTGTGGTTGTAGGTTGTTGTAGGTGTGGTCGTAGGTGGACGTCCTAAGTCCCGACGATTGGGTCGCCGGTTGTCGGTAGCTTGCCGTTGACTAGTTGGTGGGTTGTTGTAGACATTGTCGTGGGGGGGGGGGGGCTCCAGTCGCCACTTTTTGGGCGACCTGCTACGACTGTGATAGTCGCCAGCAGTCGCCGAAAAAAATCGCCAAAGTGGGACAGGCCCTTAACTGTTTGGGCAAGGTATGAACAGAGAATATCAATCTCCCAAGGAGAATCACACTTCAACACAATGCAGCATCTCTGAGAGTAATAGGAAAAGCACGAGAGTGGTGGGATGGAAATGGACCTGTGGGAAATTGGAGGGATATGGGCCAAACGTGGGCAGGTGGGACTAGTGTAGCTGGGACTTGTTTGCCGGTGTGGGCAAGTTGGGCCGAAGTGCCTGTTTCCACACTGTATCAGTCTATGATTATCACTCTATGGAGAAAATAAACAAGTATGTGAAATGACACAAAGCTTTTGGTTTGAAATGGAACTACACCCATTGACTGTGCAAACAGGTACAATGATGTTTGTTTTCTATTCCTTTACACTACACTCTCACAGTCAACATTGTGGTGAAATGAACTATTGTATAATAATTCAATTATCACAGGCTGTTCTGTTAAAAGAGCAATGAGTTTATAATTTCAGCTATGGCATAGTCATTCTAATTACATTTATGCTTTATTCAATATCTCATGTACCCTATTTTTTTCTTAGAAGAGCTCAAATTGCTTACTTTTATTTCACTAACATGAGATATGGCTACCAGTTTGGAGATGGGGGATTGCAATTAATAACTAGTTGCAGATCACTTGCGAAAGAGTAACTAAAGCCAATAAAGCTTATTTTCAAGCAAGGGTTAACGTGAAATATTTAAACATCTGTTTTTTTCAGGATTATATGCAGCAAAATGTTGACGACAGGAAATAGTCATGAAGAACATTTTGACAGAGTAGAGAATCAGAAATTAAAATAATTCTTGATAAATTACCCAGGCTGCAGTTAGTGTGAAAAGCGGGATGATTTAAAGGACACCACTGATGAAACTAGATAACAGTAATCCAGGTACATCATTAATTCTATCTGTCACCACAGTTTCCTGCTGAGATAACTAGTGTTGGCCTCTGACAAGATAACTTGCCCACGTTGCCATCCAAAGGCAGCAGAGGATTATTTACTTTCTCAACTCAGGCATGATACTGTGTGTTAACAATACATCTTAAATGGACTGGAATTAGTTTGAAACGTTCCCTCGAATGTTATCAACTGGATAACTGGGCGGCACGGTGACACAGCGGTAAAGTTGTTGCCTCACAGCGCCCGAAATCCGGGTTCAATCCTGACTACGGGTGCTTGTCTGTACGGAGTTTGTACCTTCTCCCCGTGACCTGCGTGGCTTTTCTCTAAGATCTTCGGTTTCCTCCCACACTCGAAAGACGTACAGGTCCGTAGGTTGACTGGTTTGGTGTATTTGTAAATTGTCCCTAGTGTGTGTAGGTGTGTGCGTTAATGCGCGGGGATCGCTGGCCGGACTCGGTGGGCCGAAGGGCCTGTTTCCGTGCTGTAACTCTAAACTAAACTAAACTGCACTGATACAATACTTTGTTGGATCACCCAACATGGCTCAGCACAGGAACAGGCCCTTTGTACCATAATAAGAGTGGCTCATTGGAGCTAGTGATCTGGGAATCTTAGACGATGGCATTGTGCTACCAAACAGGTAGTTACATCTAAACTCACAAAGACCCAAGGCGAAATATATTATTTTCTCCATTTCATAATTGAAATATTTTATTGCAAAATCAAGAATAAGAACGGGCAGTGGACCTGGAGGGGTGAGATCGCTGATTCGGTCCCTGCTCGTTCCCCGTAAGACCAGAGGCCAGGAGGATGGAGCCGGCAATGACAGATGTGACCAGCGAGGAGTGAGGCGGGCAGGAGGAGAGGGAACCGGAGTCTGGCCTACAAGGCTGCAGAGGCACCCCCGGGAACAAATCCAGTCGGGCGAGGGGAGGGATGTCGGTTTGCTAGTTGACCCCGCACATCCAGGAAAGGTGATGGCTGGAGGCTCGCAGCAGCCTGGGGCTCGCCTGGAACGGGCACCGCTCGTGCCAACTAGGGTGCGGAGTGGATTTTGAAATTGGCGCCTCTTGCATGCGGGATTAGTAGACTTTATGTACAATTTGCTAATCGGGGATGTGCTTAGGCATGGCAATGCTCTACTGAACTGGTTGAAAGAAAAGAATTTCACCATGCATTTGCACTTCGCACTTGTGACAATGAAAGCACCATCTGCTCCATCTGAATTGTATAGCTTAGGGTGGCAAATGATATTGAGAGCCAGACTGCACGGAAATGGATCCTTTGAACCCCCCTTAGGCCTACAGGCTGTCAAAATGACCCGTTCCCAATCATCAAATTAATTTTCCGCGTAGTCTATCATTCGTTAACAAACTATTGAACAATTTACAGTAGCCAATTAACTTAACAACACACACATTTTTGAGATATGGGAGGAAATCAGAGTAACTGAAGGGAACCCACAAGATAATGTGCAAGTCCACATAGACAGCACCCAAGATAAGAACTGAACCTGGGTCTTATTTTTCATTCACCAGTACTGTGGTGAATTTTATTGAGTGAAGTTTATTCCAAGAGGAATGATAGGGAGTTGTGAATAAATAGTGTGAGGAACTTTCATGGAACTTTATGGTCCTCTGGACAAGTGGCACATTGGTAGAGTTGTTGCCTTACAGTGGCAGTAGACCCGGGTTCAATCCTGACTACGGGTGCTGTCTGTATGGAGTTTGTACGTTCTCCCCGTGACTGCGTGGGTTTTCTCAGAGATCTTCGGTTTTCTCTCACATTCCAAAGGCGTACAGGTTTGCAGGCTAATTGGCTTGGTAAAAGCTTAAATGGCCCTAGTGTGTGTAGGATAGTGTTAATGTGCGGGGATCGCAGGTCGGTGACGACTCGGTGGGCCGAAGGGCCTGTTTCCGCATTGTATCTCAAAACTAAATTAAACTAAACTGAACGTGAGGGCGTGACTGCAACTTACCTCTGATGTACTTCGGGAGCTGGCGTGCAAACCTCAACAAATCTTCGCTGTGGAGTTCTGAGATCTCGTTAATTGACTTGAAGTACACATCTTGAGGCTCACTTGCCAGGTTCATGAGATCCTGCCCATTGAGCTTCTTAAACATGTTGAATATAACAACGAAGAAGCCTTTGCATTTGGCGTCCACGACGACCGTCTCCAGACGCTCCTTCTCAGCCTCTGGTAGATCTCCCGTGGTCATAAGAGCAATAAGTTTGAATTGCCTTGGCTGGGGTGCCTTCTCGAAAATATTTTTGATGGTCCATGCAACAGCATGAGCTGTTGCTCTTGTCCCTTCCAGCTGTGTCATCTTGTTCTGGATGTACTCTCCAATGTCTTGGCTGGAACGGTGGTCAGTGAGAGAGAACTCAGTTTTCACTCGATCGAGGCTATTATTCGTTTGAGAATCATACAGTGCCTGCTGGACCACGGCTACCCTAGCCTGATGGTTGGAGGTTGCAGGGTCTTTGCTAATCTCCAACTGGTCCACCACATAAGTAATGTATCTCTTGACCTCCACAAACTGGATTGGATTGATGGTCGCTGAGCTGTCTAAAATGAATGCAATATCCAAGTCGACATCAGTGGGTGCCACTGACCTCTTACTTCGGAAGAGTTTACTGTCACAAGCTGTGTTGACTTCACAAAAATCTATACAGAAAGAAAAAAATATTATTATTACATTTATTATGTACTATATTTTATACAATAAACAATTAGAGTCATAGTGATACAGTGTGGAAACAGGCCCTTCAGCACAACTTGCCCACACCGGCCAACATTGTCCCAGCTACACTAGTCCTACTTGCCTGCACTTGGTCCATATCCCTCCAAACCTGTCCTATCCATGTACCTGTCTAACTGTTTCTTAAATGTTGGGATAGTCCCAGCTTCAACTACCTTCTCTGGCAGCTTGTTGCATACACCCGCCACCCTTTGTGTGAAAAAGTTACCCCACAGATTCCTATTAAATCTTTTCCCCTTCACCTTGAGCCTATGTCCTCTGGCTATATTATATTATAATATTTTATATTATTATATTATATATTATAATGCATTAAACCCACATTTTAATTATTTGTCACCTATGAAGATTGAATGTGAATTTCCAAGATTAGTTTGTGCAATAGATTTTAAATTAACAAATGTAATAGTGATCATGGTCCCAGCGTATAAGATGATTGTTATTTTGGTACCAAATCAGATATTAATTTGTGAATATGAAATATTATGCACTCCCACAATATATTTCACACATAGTGTACCATTCTACTATGAGTCGGAAGGAAGTCCAGATGCTGGTTTAAACCGAAGATAGACACAAAATGCTGGAGGAACTCAGCGGGGCAGGCAGCAGCACTGGAGAGAAGCAATGGATGACGTTTCGGGTCGAGTCTCTTCTTCGGACTGAGAGTCGGGGTGAGGGAAACAGGAGATATAGATAGAGATATAGTGAGGTACAGAACAAACGAATGAAAGATCATTTGTTCTATAATCTCTCTACATCTCCATTGATATCTCTCGTTTCCCTTTCCCTTCAGACACCCAGTCTGAAGAAGGGTCTCGACCTGAAAAGTCACCCATTCCTTCTCTCCAGAGCTGCTGCCTATTCAACTATGTGTTATGGTTTTCAGCCGTGACCTCCGTGCCGAGTGATGCATTCTTCGAAAATCGTCACCCTTAACAAATGGGAATTTCTTCAGTAGTCCTGGAATTCCCTCTAAATGAGCCAAACATTTCATCAGGAATGGGGGACCATTGAAATGGAAAAATATCGGGGTGGTATATTTCACCATGATATGATGAAATTGCGGTGAAACACCAAATATTTCAAACAAGAATCTGAAAGGATAGTAAGAATTAGTACGTACCTAAACATATGTGGCATGCCATCGCCTTGCTGAGTGTTTCGTTGTCATTACGGAAAACAAAGAATTGTGAAATCCCGGCACTGTTGTTCTGATAAAAGATAGGAATGAGAAAGAACAGTCAACTGACAAGATCACCCCTCTTCTCACATCATGAAAATTCATAAAGCAAAACATCCTGATCACCAGATACTATCAATTCTAACAGCCTCATCTCTTTACCAATGTGACTCAACACTATCCTGACGGACACCATCCTTTAACACTATGATCCAAAAAGTATCTCATTAACTCAGTCGGATAAGTTAATTTCTGCTTCCAAGTATATATGCATTTTGGAGGATGTGCATGCAAAGTAACTGAGGTTATTGCAAAGTGGTTATGGAAAGTTAATCTCTGGATGTCTGGTGCGTGGACTTCAAGCTATGAATCTTCTTCTGCTGATGAAGAGTGAAATTGCTCAAGGCCTTGAAATTAGTTTAGTTTAGTTTAGAGATACTGCGCGGAAACAAGACCTTCGGCCCACCGAGTCCGCGCCGACCAGCGATCCCTGCACACCAGCACTATCCTACACACACCAGAGACCATTTACCATTTTTTACCAAAGCCAATTAACCTACAAACATGTACGTCTTTGGAATGCGGGAGGAAACCGGAATACCCGGAGAAATCCCACGCAGGTCACTGGGAGAACATACAAACTCCGTACACACAGCACCCGTGGTCAGGATCGTGGTCAAGACATGTGTGCTCCACCATACCCCCCCTGACTAATGAAGTCTATTGTTAAGACTAACTTAACAGTCCGAACATCTAACAGATGTTAACAGACACGTGATCCTGTAATGTGTGAGTCTTCGTACCCTGCCAAACTAACGTTCTAACATTGAAGGCAAATAGGGACCTGATCAGATTATCGGCGGCGTTAGTTTTAAATTTTTAAATCTGAAAAATGGCACAAAGGGAAGCCTTTACCTAGGTTACATCCAATTTAAAAGACAATCTAACAGAGATGATAGCGAACAGTCAGTGCAATAGAAAAAAGTGACCTGTAGTGATCTGAGAAGAATATAATCTCAAGTGGTAAGAATATTGATGTTGAATATGATGTGGGGAATAAAGAAAATTAACCATAAAGAGTGATATCTCTCTGCTCTCTCTGCAAATTCTGTAATTTGTTGTAAACTTGTAATTTGTCTGTAAACTTGTTTTAACTGTAAGGTGTCCTTGAGAGTCCTGAAAGGCGCCCATAAATAAAATGCATTATTATTATTAGTAGTAGTAGTAATAGTAGTAGTATTATTATTAGTATTATTATTAGTAATATTATTATTATATCAATTGTCGGAAGTGGAAGAAATATATCAATTAGTGAAAATGGAGGAAAGTGAAAAAAAAGTGGAAGAATATACAAATTTAGCTGTATGTATTTACAATGACAATAAATGTGTATTCTTCTTATTATTATTCTTATTCTTATTATTATTATTATTATTATTATTATAATTATAAAAACATTTAGCTAGAAATAGCTACATGAAACAAATTGGAAAATCTCTATCCAGTTTATAGACTTATTTTGCAGAATGTAGATATATTTTGTTTTGATCTTCCTGAACAGAGCTAGATGGTTCATTAAAGCCCTGTCGCACTGTACAAGTTCATTCAAGAGCTCTCCTGAGTTAAAAAAAAAAAATCAAACTCGTGGAAGCACGTAGAATGTACGTAGCAGGTACGTCGGAGCTCGGGGACGTCTCTTAGTGGCTCGTAACGCTAACGGCAGGTACTTGGGAAATGCAGTAAGCTCGGGAAGACTCGCGAAGATTTTTAAACATGTTGAAAAATATCCACGAGAGCCCCGAGTACCCACGAGCGGCCATTACCGTAAATCTCCGAGTTCAAATCAGGGCAAACTCGGGAGGGGGAAGAGATAGATCAGCCATCAATGAATGGCAGAGTAGACTTGTGTAAGAAGGAACTTCAGATGCTGGTTTAAACCAAAGATAGACACAAAAAAACTGGAGTAACTCAGGCAGCATCTCTGGAGAGAAGGAATGGGTGACGTTTCAGTTCTTCAGACTGGTTAGGGATAAGAGAAATGAGAGATATAGACGGTGATATGGAGAGATAAAGAACAATGATTGGAAGAAATGCAAAAAAGTAACGATGATAAAGGAAACAGGCCATTGTTAACTGTTTGTAGGGTTTAGTCTCACTCTGACAATCGAGGAGACTGAGGACAGAAAAGACTCTCCACAACTCCCTGGTTAACTCATACCTTCCCAATCAAACCAGCCCCTCCCCAGGTACCTTCCCCTGCAACCGCAGAAGATGCAACACCTGTCGCTATACCTCCTCCCTCGACTCTGTCCCTGGACCCCGACATTCCTTTCCGGTTAGACAGAGGTTCACTTGCACCCCCTCCATCTACTGTATCTGTTGTTCAAGATGTGGACTCTTATACATCGGCGAGACCAAACGCAGATTGGGCGATCGTTTCGCGGAACACCTTTGCTCAGTCCACGTGAACCAACCTGATCTCCCGGTTGCTGGACACTTTAATTCTCCTTCCCATTCCCACACAGATCTTTCCGTCCTCTGTATCCTCCATTGTCAGAGTGAGGCTAAACACAAATTGGAGGAACAGCATCTCATATTCCTCTTGGGCAGCTTACAGCCCAGTGGTATGAATATTGATTTCTCTCACTTCATTCCCTCTCTCTCTATCCCTCCCCCACCCAAGTCGCACCAGCTTCTCATTTTCACCCAACAAACAAGCTAACAATGGCCTGTTTCCTTTATCATCGTTTCTTTTTTGCATATCTTTCATTCATTGTTCTTTATCTCTACATCAACGACTATATCTCTCGTTTCCCTTATCCCTAACCAGTCTGCATAAGGGTCTCGACCCGAAACGTCACCCATTCCTCTGTCCAGAGATGCTGCCTGTCCCGCTGAGTTACTTCAGCTTTTTGTGTCCATCTTCGGTGTAGTAGAATTGATGGGCCGAATGGCCTAATTCTGCTCCCAGCACTTCTGACCTTTTGCCCAGTGGTATGAGGCAGTGATCTCCAGCTTGAGGTCTCTGATTTGTTACACTTGAATGGAGAGTATCATTTATCAACGAGCCAAAGGAAAATGGAATCTGACCTGCAGTGCTCTGTTGAGCGTCCTGTCTTCTCGAGGTGAGAGGTAGACGGAGATAATATTCTCACTGGCTAGTTTTGTGATGCCATCATTGAGGTCTTTAGACTTGGTTTGTCCATCACTGAAGAACACTGCCACTTTTCGCATCAAAAACCCGCTCCGCACCCTCTTGAACGTGTTCCTCGCCACAAAGAGCATGGCGTCGGCAATACTTGAGACTTTCCTCGACGGGACGAACTGCAGGTTATTAATCTGTTCAAGGAGGCTTCGCTTATTGCGGGCGCCGCTGAATCGGATCTCGGTGACGATCTCACTGTTATACGTCAGGATGGCAACGCGGGCTCCCTTCGGACAGTTGCCCTCTACTATGTTCAGCTGCTGGACTATGTTCAGAATAGCATTCTTGGTGTTCAACAGCTGATTAGCAGTCTTAGAGTTGGACGTGTCGACCACAAAGGCCAGCTCAGTCGGATAGACAGGGCACCCACCTGTACCTGATGTAAACAATGAAAAGAGTGGACAACTTTCAGATTTTGAGTCAATGATCTGAAATATAATTATTTTTTTTCCAAAGTGAGGAACTTACCATAACAGCAAGCTGCAAGGGGGGACAACAGAAAAGGAAAGAATATGAGTTTTATCTTGAATTACAAATTCTTCTCACAAATCTATATCCTTCAAGTTAATATTGGTTGTTGAATATACTTACGGCATGTGTCTTTGATTTGACGAACAAGCCCACATGTCTAGAACATTGAAAAGGTAAAAAAAGGTGTTAGCTATTATATAACAAAATTCAAATGACATGTTATTAGCAACAACATTTTATTTACCTCAATAGATCTTCCTCTTGGTCCTTTTGCACCCTATAGAGAAACAGACATATTAATAAATGTATTACTACAAATATATGACTATAAATTCATCCAGAAATATTTGTGAGAAGGTACATCATATTCATCGGTGCATTTCACAAAGTTGTAGCATACTAAATATAAATCAAATGTTGATTCTTGATTGAGGAGTTTTTGAGGGAAATAGTAACAAGCTTCAAGGAGATGCGAGGTGGCACATCATGGGGAAGAAATTCATCTTCGATCACTAACTCCCACCCCTGTGTGTGTGTTGCCTATAATTGTACTCATGCCTGCACCTGAGGCATGGAAAATTAATGTGAAGATGAAAAAATAAATTGGATGCATTCTAACAACCCTGCTTGAGGAGGATCCTGAAGACTAGCTACAGAGACCACATCACAAACGTGGAGATCTACTGGGAAACTGCAACAAAGCCTCTCAGCCAGGACATAGAGTGACGCAGGATGAAATCTGCAGGACGTGTACTCAGAATGTCTCCAGAACGTGCACCTAAGATAGCAATGACATGGCAACCTGACGGAAGAAGGAAAAGAGGCCGACCAAAACTCACATGGAGGCGAACATTCCAGAAGGATTTGGAAGCCCGGGACGCAAGACTATCGAGGGTGGAAGACGTCACACATGACCGAACAGAATGGCAAAAGCTTGCTGCCCAATGCACTCAACCGCGTGGGAGAAACTAAGTCTAAGTAAGTAAGTCTGCACCTTCAGAGCTACAACTCATGGAACAAAGATGGATATAATAGTAAGATTAAACGAGAACTTACCAGTTTGAAGTTTGATCTGTATTTTATGAGGAGTTACGATGAGGGATTACGTGAAGAACCCGCTCAGTGCGCAGGCGCGGCATACTTCCAAGCAGCGGTGTGGAATCACAGATAGACACAGGTATTTGAAGTAAACATAGTAAAGAAAAGGAGACATCAATTTATTAGTTTGATCCATATAATGAGGGTGGGAGCGGAGGGCACGTAATCCCTCATCGTAACTCCTCATAAAATACAGATCAAACTTCAAACTGGTAAGTTCTCGTTTAATCTTACTATTTTACTTCGGAGTCACGTGAGTGACTTCGTGAAGATTTCAAAGCTCTGTGATTTCAAACCGTGTAACAGTTTTATTTCACTCACTGCCGAAAGTTCTTGAGGGAGGAAGTGTTATCGTAATCACCCAATGAATCTGTTTCTCAAGAAACAAAAAAGGTATTTATTAACAATAACAAAATTAAAGTGCTTCCCCGGGCTTAACTTAAATATTTGCAGCTTGTAATATTTTCTCTGCAAATAAATCAGGTTTCATCAACGGCTTATTATAAAAGTTCTGAATGTCGTTTCCCTCGACCATCCTGCTGTATTCAGAATATGGTCAACCGGTACGTCCATTCTGTCAGCCGTTGATGTAGATGCTGCCCTAGTGGAATGAGATTTAAATGTATTAGTATCTATTCCGGCAGCCTTCAGTACCTGTTTGAGCCATCTTGAAATGGTTTGGCTCGTTACCCGGCCATGAGGTTACTTGTGGCTGACCCATAAGGCTTTTTCACTCCCTCTTATATTGTGGGTTGTGTCTATGTAATGTTGTAGATGGGTCACGACACACAACCGTGGCTTTTGTGGGTAGGCCCGGAATACCACCAGTGGATTAGCTGTTCCTGGCCTGCTTTGCTTCACCAGACCCTGTATGATGAATGTGATCTGATCTGGGGTGGTCACCATGTTGTCCAGCCTCAACTTGTGTAGTGACTGGACCCTCTGAGCGGATACAAGTGCCATCAACATGAGCGTCTTTAGTGTAGATTGCTCGAGGCTGAGGGATCTGGCTGGTGGCCATACCCTGAGGTATGTCAGGACCACACTGATATCCCAAATATGGGTATACCTGGGTTTAGGGGCTTGATATCATAAATGCCCTTCATCAGTTTTACCACCAGTGGATGGGATCCCATTGCCTGTTGTCCTGCTGGTTTGAGATAAGCAGAAAGAGCACTTCGCGCTGTGTTGATGGCACTGTAACTGATCCCTTCATCATGGTGTAGATGGGCCAGGAATTCCAGTACATTGGTGGCTGTGGCTGTTGCATACGTTGTCCCTGTTTCCTGGCAGTACTTCTCCCATTTTCTTATGCTGATTCAGTACTGCCTCTTGGTGGATGTTCAAAGGGATGCCGACATGGTGGTGATGGTTCGTTCGGACAATCCCTGTTCCAGGTAAGATCTATTCAAAGCCTGCAACCCAGGAGTTTAATTTTCTCATGGCATGGGTGGCTTATGCCTGATACTGGGTGAGTTAATAATCCTGGATCACTGGGAAAGACCATTGGTGACTCAACCACCATGTCATGTAGAACCGGGAACCATGGCTGTGTAGGCAAGTCGGGCACCATCAAAATTCCAGAAGCAGAGTCCATCTGTATTTTGCGAAGTACCCGACTGATGAGGCAGAAGGGAGGGAAAGCATAGAAGAAGACATTTCCCCAATCCAGCGTGATGGCATGTATCGCTGCTGCCTCTGGGTCTGGTTCCCAAGCGACATATATAGGTAACTGGTGATTTCGTCTTGATGCAAATACATCGATATCTGGCGTTCCATACTGCTTAATAACTTTAGCAAATACTTTAGGGTTGAACATCCATTCGATGTTATCATTGAATTTGCGTGACCTGGTGTCTGCCACTGTGTTTAGCTTACCTGGTAGATAAGTAGCTGATAGCCAAATATGTCTTTCGACACACCATAGCCAAATCACATTGACCAATTTGTCGCATGATAATGATTTTATGCCGCCCATATGGTTAATATAAGCCACCACCGTAGTATTATCAATCTGTAACCGAACATGCAAGTGCTGCATATTAGCTACATATGCTTTTAACCCATAAAAGGCGCCCAACATCTCTAGATAGTTAATGCCCAGTGTCAGTAGTAATGATGACTCTAGGTTAGTCCATCTACCACCTGTGCTGGATATGGAGTAAGTTGCTCCCCAGCCTTGAGCACTGGCATCTGTTTGAAGAACTAAAGTAAGGTTAGTGATGATGATAGAGCTGAAACTATGCCAAACATTTTCTGCCCACCACTGTAGCTGATATTGCCTCAGTGGGTAATTACATGACACGAACATCGTGACCTATATGTCGTTTTAGTGCCTGTACCTTTGCTGTTTGTAAATTTTGATAGTGCAAAGGTCCGCATTGTGTAGCTGGAAATGCTGCTACCATTTTCCCAATCACTCTTGGGACTTGTCGAATAGTTGGTCCTTTGTTGACCATTAAATAGTTGCATGATTGTGCTAATGCAACCATTTTTATTTTTATTTTTTATTTTTATTTTCCTTTTGGCAAGGTAACAGTCATATGGACTGAGTTAATTGTGAAGCCCAGGTAGTCCATAATAGTGGATGGCTTCAACTTAGATTTATCTGGATGTAGGATGAACCCCAGAGTTTCGAGGAGCTATTTTGTAGCTGATACTGCTGCCACAGCCAATTCCATAGTTTTCCCTACTATCTGAATATCATCCAGGTATGCCATGACAATATGTTTCTTAGTCTTGCCATGGCTATTTTCAATATTTTGATGAATAATCTTGGGGCTGAGGTTAGCCCATTGGGCAATGCGTTGTACTGCCTCAGCTGCCCCAACCAGATAAATTGTAGGTATCTGCAATGATCCTTGTGTATGGGTATTAGATAGTAAGCATCTTTCAGATCAATGCTTGCCATGAAGTATCCTTTGGAAATCAGTTGTTTGGCAGTAACAACTGTCTCCATTTTGAAATGTATATACTCAACAAACTTATTTAGTGATGTTAAGGCAATGATGATGCGACATCCACCATCTTTTTTGGTTTTATTTGATACAAATTCCAAAGGTTCATGTTTGGTCTTTTGGATGACCTCTCCACTAATGCTGTTGAGTATATACTTATCACACGTGACAGTAACCCATGCTTCTTTAAACCAGTGTAAGCTCCCCTCTGTTAGTAAAGCACCCTTATTCTCTATATGCTGGCAGGAACCAGACCCACCTACCTCCATGTTCAGTGGTGTTTCTTTTGTTTCCTGATGTTTTTGTAGGTTTTGCTTGTCTGACGTGCTGGCGATGTTGGGGGGTGGCGCATTTTCCATGGGGTCCGCTGTGGGCCCTGATCTAAAAAAGATCTTTTGGGGATAAAATGCGGTCCCCGAGCTTTCACCAGTCCCATATTGAGGACGTCGACTGGTGGATGCCATGGGGTGCTGCCGCTTGGGTATTGTAGCTCTTGGTTTGCTCGTCCCAGGGCCTGCCCTCATGAGGCCGAAAGATGTCGCTGCTTCCTCCATGTTCCTCAGTTTTTTGTTGAGGTCTTTCCCAAATAACAGAGCATCCGTCTCTGCAGCTGGGGCTCTGCACAACCCCGCAACTTTGGGATTGAGGGCAGGTCTTATGTTTCCCCGCCGGAGATTGTGTATTGCACATCAGTGCCAGCACATCCTGCTGGCAAGTATCCATCTCCGTACTTTGCACAGAACGAGCAAAGGCTGTAATGGCCGACGTCCGGAGCCTTAGGATCCGCTGTAGCTTGATTTCATGGTTACACATGTTTGACCCCACGTGACCCCAGATCTGGCTGTTCACAGTCTTCACTCTGAGGGCCTCACAGTTCTCTGGTGCTGTATAAAATTCAAGCACCTCAAGAAGTACCTTCTCCTGCAAGGGCTTATTTGACAGATGATTGATGCTGGCCGCCATGTTTGGTTCCAGCGGTCTTCCAGCACGTGGGGTTGCTACATAGCGGTCCACCACACCCAGCAGCTCTTCCTGCTCCTGCACCCCTTGCATACTGCCGAATTCTTCCGCCAGCCCCTTTCCAGACCAGCCCAACCCTGGTCACCAATGCTAGCCTCCAGTAATGAGGGAGCAGAGGGCAGTGCCCAAGACACTGTGGAGGAGGTGCCTGACCTACCTCCTGCGAGAACGCTCCTTCTGCGTAGCTCGCTGGAGCATCTGCTCCAAGAGCTGTTATAAGCTCTGGCGGCTGTCTCTCCTCCGTGTAGGTGGAGACATGTCCCCATCTGACAAATTAGACATTACCGGCCGGTTGCTCTCATGGCTTTGCTCCCTGTCCGCTGTGCAGGCATTAGCGGGACTGGGCTCGGCTCGGTGTCGGGGATAGCGGAGCGCTCTATGAGCGGTCCTGCCGCCTGTTGCTGCCCCCCTGAGATTGAACGCTCCTCTGGTGGAGTTGAGCAGGGGCAGTTCTGTTGGAGAGTCTTCTGGTGAGTGTACTTATTTGGTAAGAACACCCACCCTCTCTTTCTCTGTTAGACTTAGTTGAATATACTCACCCAACGGTCCGTTTCAAAATGCAGCCGGAGCGCCTTCCTCCAGCTGCCGCCGCTGTTGCACTGCTGGCGTAATGCCGCGCCTGCGCACTGAGCGGGTTCTTCACGAAGTCACTCACGTGACTCCGAAGTAAAATCAGCAGTCAACATTCTCTCACATTAAGAGCTTGTAAACAATACATCACCACATAAACAGAAGATGGACACAAAAAGCTCTAGTAATGGCCCTGTTCATTCCAAGAGTTCTCCCGAGTTTGCCCTGATTCGAACTCAGAGATTTACGGTAATGGCCGCTCGTCGGTACTCGGGGCTCTCGTGGACATTTTTCAACATGTTGAAAATCTTCATGAGTCTTCCCGAGCTTACCTGCCGTTAGCGAGTCTTCCCAAGTACCTGCTGTTAGCGTTACGAGCCGCTAAGAGACGTCCCCGAGCTCCGACGCACCCGCTACGTTCATTCTCCGTGCTTACCATGAGTTTGATTTTTTAAAACTCGGGAGAGCTCTTGGAATGAACTCATACCGTGGGACAGGGCCATAACTCAGCAGGACCGGCAGCATCTCTGGAGAGAAGGAATGGGTGACCCTTCTGCTCCACCACGTAGACAAAAGTCAGGAATTCTGCTGCTCCAAACAAGTGAAAGAGATGCATGGTCTGGAGGCAAAGATGCGGAGAGCTGTGTAAAAAATCCCTTGTGGATGAATGAATGCATTGAAGAATCGGGTACAATGAATTTACCTGTGGGCCGGTGTAACCTGTATCTCCAATTGATCCAAGATCTCCAGGATTTCCACGAATGCCCTGCAGAAGGAAAGGATCATTCACTTAAAAACAATGAAAGAATAAATGCTGTCATCACCAGGCATGATAAATGCAACGTTTAATCTTTATCTGAAAATATCCGGTGGAATTACCTTCAGGACTAATCATATACTTTCCACATATTACTGTGCCTCTCTGAAATTGCGTATGCAGAATGATACATTGATACTGAATCCACATTGATAACTTGCCCATTTTTTCTTGACATATGCATGGACAATGAAGACTGAGATATTTTGATAGTGGTTAACATTTCAACTATTGATCCTTCTCCTTTCCAATGCCCAGATTTAGCAGGAGCACCTATATTACAGATTCTGACATAATCAGCCAGACAAACTTCACAGTTTAGCTTTCCTTTAGTTTTAGAGACACAGCATGGAAACAGGCCCTTCGGCCCATCGAGTCTTCACCGACCAGTGATCCCTGCACACTTACACTAACCGACACACGAGGGACAATTTACCAAGCCAATTACACTGCAAATCTGTACGTCTTTGGAGTGTGGGAGGAACCCAAAGATCTCGGAGAAAACTTACGCGGTCATGGGGAGAACGTGCAAACTCTGTACAGACAGCATCTGTAGTCAGGATCGAACCTGGGTCTCTGGCACTATAAGGCAGCAATTCTACCACCATGCTGCCCTGACCGGCCCAGTTCTTGGGGTAAGTTCCATCCTAAGAAATGCACTTTCCTCCCAGCAAGATCTAGTGAATGAAAATGTGCACTTGCTCCAAGTAAACGTGGAGCCCTTGTGGAGGAAATGTGTAAGAAAGAACTGCAGATACTGGTTTCAATCGAAGGTAGACACAAATGCTGGAGTAACTCAGTGGGTGAGGCATCATCTCTGGAGAGAAGGAATGGGGAACGTTTCGGGGCGAGACCCTTCTTCAGCCCTTGTGAGCCTTTGTGGTTTTTTCCCTGCCTCAAAGATGATACGCAGAGATTTCCTTTATGGGAAACCAAGTAAAATACAAAATGTTACCATGGTGTCACACAGCACGGAAACAAGCCATGCAGCACAACTTGTCCCAGCGACCACCATGCCCCATCTAAGCTGGTCCCAATTGCCCATCTTTTGTCCACGTCACTTTAAATCTTTCCTATCCCTGCACCTGTCCAAATGGCTTTTAAATGTTGTTATTGTACCCGTTTTAACTACCTCCCTCTGGCAGCTTTTTCCATATAACCACCACACTGAATGAAAAAGTTGCCCCTCAGGTTCCTATTAAATCACCTCTCACCTTAAACCTGTGTCCTCTTGTCTTGATACCTCTACCATGGGTATCAGTTCCCCTCGTAATTTTGTACACCTCTATAAGATCACTGTTTACCCTCCTGCTCTCCAAGGAATAATATCCTAGCTTGCCCAATCTCTCCCTACAACTCAGACCCTCGAGGCCTGGCAACATCATCGTAAATCTTCTCTGCGCCTTTTCCAGCTTGACACATCTTTCCTGTAACAGGGTGACCAAAATGGGACACAATACTCTAAATGTGGTCTTGTACAACTGTACCTCCCTACGTATAAATACAATACTCAGACTGATAGCCATTTTGCTTGACCACCCTATCTGTGAAGAATAGGCAGTGAAGGAAGCAAATGGCATGTTGGCCTTTATAACAAGAGGAGTTGAGTATAGGAGCAAAGAGGTCCTTCTGCAGTTGTACAGGGCCCTGGTGAGACCACACCTGGAGTATGTGTGCAGTTTTGGTCTCCAGATTTGAGGAAGGACATTCTTGCTATTGAGGGAGTGCAGCGTAGGTTCACGAGGTTACTTCCCGGGATGGCGGGACTGTCATATGTTGAAAGAATGGAGCAACTGGGCTTGTATACACTGGAATTTAGAAACATGAGAAGGGATCTTATTGAAACATATCAGATTATTAAGGGATTGGACAAGCTAGAGGCAGGAAACATATTCCCGATGTTGGGGGAGTCCAGAACCAGGGGCCACAGTTTAACCGAGATTAGGAAAACCTTTCTCACCCAGAGAGTAGTGAATCTGTGGAATTCTCTGCCTCAGAAGGCAGTGGAGGCCAATTCTCTGGATTATTTCAAGAGAGAGTTAGATAGAGCTTTTAAAGATAGCAGATATGGGGTGAAGGCAGGAACGGGGTACTGATTGGGGATGATCAGCCATGATCGCAGTGATTAGCCATGATCAGGCGGTGCTCACTCCTGCACCTATTGTCTATTGTCTATCTACCTGGGATGCCACTTTCAAGGAACTATGTACCTGCACTCCAGCTTAATGACATCCTTGCTATGGTAAGGTGACTAAAACTGAATCCACAATATTCCAAATGTGATCTCACCAATATCTTGTACAGTTGTAATGGAATATCCAAACTTCTACAATCAATACCATGATTGATGAAGGCCAATGTATGTAAAGCCTTCTATCTACCCGTGACACCACTTTCAGGGAACACTGCACCTGTACTCCGAGATCCCTTTGCTCGATAGCACTCCCCACCACTATGAAATAACTTGACATATATTTTATGCACCACACTGCACTAAATGAAACAAGTACTTTATTTTAACTATGGTCCACACTGCAGAGAATAGTAATTGGTGAGCAGTTGACTTGGTGGCCTGAAGCAGTCTGTAAAACAATCTCATGGAACAACTTAATTTGTCATCTATCAACCGCTATGTATCAGTTTGGTAAATAACTAATGATAAGCAATGATAATGATAATGATCAGTCTGAAGAAGGGTCTCGACCCGAATCATTGCCTATTTCCTTCGCTCCATAGATGCTGCCTCACCTGCTGAGTTTCTCCAGCATTTTTGCCTACCTAATGATAAGCAAAAGCTATTTTTTGTTTCTTTGTCTTCCCGGCGTCATTGTGTAGAAGCACTGACATTTCACGCAAATGGCTACCATGATAGCCATCTTTGTGGGGAATGGCATACATGTGTCAGCAACTGATATTCCCAGCTGTTACATCTTGTTTAGGCACAGGTTACACATGTCTGTGCTTCCGATCAGACCTCATAATTTTCATCTGCACCTAAACAGGCCTCGTGCCACTATAATGACTTTAGTTCCATCAATTCCCAAGCACTTCATAACCAACTGAGAATAAAGTTCAATTATATATTCCGGGACAACCATTTGTGGCTCAGTCAACATTTCAAAATTACACTTCATGCAGGATCTCTGCAACAAATTAAAAATGAGATATGTTTAGAGATCAAAGGCCCACATGTTATCCCAATACACCATGCTTATTATTCTGATGTATAGGAAGAAACTGCAGATACTGGTTTACACTGAAGATGGACAGTTTAGTGAGACAGTTTGGTTTATTGTCATGTGTACTGAGGTACAGTGAAAAGCTTTTGTTGACATAAAGTGTTGGAGTAAAGGGCCTGTCCCACTTGGGCGTCATTTGTGCGTCATTTACGCGTCATCATTTACCCGTCACGACGCGTGATGCGCGCGTTATGCCGCACACGTGATGCGTGCATGGTGCACATTACACGCGAATGGTGCTCATTACGTGCACATGGTGCGTGGTGACGTAGGCAGTGACACGCGGTCACGCGCGGCGCTCCAGGATTTTTGTATCTACAAAATCTTCGCGCGCCATCTGCGTGACGCGCAAATGACGCCCCAGTGGGACAGGCCCTTAACTCAGCGGGACAGGCAGCATCTCTGGAGAGGAGGAATGGGTGACGTTTCAGGTCGAGACCCATCTGCGGATTCTGAAGACTCTGTAGAAGGGTCTGAAGGGTCTTGTGTTGTCCCACTGAGTTAATCCACCATTTTGTGACTATCCCATTGTATCATGCTCATAGTTGCATGACTATTTATGGCTATTTGTTGGAGTTATAATTTATTAAGGCAACAATGGAAAAAATAAAAAATGTGCAAATGAACACTTGCAAAAGTGAAGTTACCCCCAAGGTATGTTACTGTGATAATTTGCTGATGTTTCAAAGTTTATTCTGCAACTATTAAATTCTGACAAAGGGCTTTTCTTGTTGATTGCTGTCAGAAATGTGAAACAACTTTAAATAGGGACTTCACAAAATATAAGAAAGGCAAGAAACTTTCCTCGACTGATAAATCAAAACAGAAGAGCAGCCCAGTTCAGGCCAATATTTAGGTTGGACACTATTTTGGCTTTATTACCAGAGAAGAGTAACATAGGGCATCTCATGAATGATGATTTCTGTCTGCATACATTGCAAAAAACAAACTGCTGGAGGATCTCAACAGGCCAGACAGCATGTGTGGACAATAATAAATCATCTTATAGAAACGTACAAAATTCTTATGGGGTTGGACAGGCTAGATGCAGGAAGATTGTTCCCGATGTTGGAGAAGTCCAGGACAAGGGGTCACAGCTTAAGGATAAGGGGGAAATCCTTTAAGACCAAGATGAGGAAAAACTTTTTCACACAGAGAGTGGTGAATCTCTGGAACTCTCTGCCACAGAGGGTAGTTGAGGCCAGTTCATTGGCTATATTTAAGAGGGAGTTAGATGTGGCCCTTGTGGCTAAGGGGATCAGGGGGTATGAAGAGAAGGCAGGTACGGGATACTGAGTTGGATGATCAGCCATGATCATATTGAATGGCGGTGCAGGCTCGAAGGGCCGAATGGCCTACTCCTGCACCTATTTTCTATGTATCTATGTAAATCAAGGACATTTTGGTCCAGGACACATATTCAGACTGATCCTGACCTAAAATATCATCAATCCATTTCCCCGCATAGATAATGCCTGCCCCTTCATTTTTTCCATGCAGCAGTTGACTTGTTGCTCACCATTCCAGCATTGACAGTCTCTTGTACCTCCACTTACACTGCTGTGTGTTCAAGACTACTGTTATAAAACAACGTTCACAGGGGTGGCATGGTGGCACAGTTGCTGCCTTACAGCAATTACAGTGCCAGAGACCCGGGTTCGATCCTGACTACGGGTGCTGTCTGTATGGAGTTTGTACGTTCTCCCTGTGACCACATTGGTTTTCTCCGAGATCTTTGGTTTCCTCCCACACTCCAAAGACAAACAGGTATGTGGGTTAATTGGCTTGGTATAAATGTATATTGTCCCTAGTGTGGGTAGGATAGTGTTAGTGTGTGGGGATCGCTGGTTGGTGTGGACTCGGTGGGCCGAAGGGCCTGTTTCCGCGCTGTATCACTGAACTAAACTAAATCGCAGAAAGATGCAGCGTGTAAATAAGCTCTTCTGTCCGCTCAGAGTGCCTAAACCACTTTATTCTCCCCCCTCCTCAAATTCTACCATTTGTCCATTCACTAAGGACAACAGGCTCTGACTAATTAAATAGCATCACATAGATAATTGGGATGTGTGAGGAAACCAATGCATCAGATGGAAATCCATGCAGTCACAGAGAATGTGCAAACTCCATTCAAACAGCACCAGAGATCAGGATTGGACTGTCGTCGCTAAAAACGCAAGGCGATACATCTATCACCTATGCACTCTGCCACATCGACAACCTCAACAATAATATTTTAACATAATTGAGTGTCAGTGATAAAAAAAAAATGTTGGCACATTCTAAAGCACAAGATAAATGGTTCTATCTCAGCAGCTTAAAATAAATCAAAATAAGGAACAGCAATATTTTCTGAACATTTAGGACTTACCCTACGACCTCTGTTTCCTTTCATGCCAAATTTTCCAGGATCCCCATTGACGCCAAGATCACCCTGTTTCAGGAAGGTAATATGGGTTAAAGGGCTTCAAACATGGCAGGTGCATCTTTAATTTAAAAAAGTTAATAATTGACTTTACCTTTCCTCCCAGGGGTCCCACAAGACCTCGTTCGCCCTATAAAGCAAAGAACATAATCGACGTGTCAGTACATACACACTTCATGTCCCTGCAACCCTTATTTCTGATGAAGAAGCAAGTTTGAGCTGAGAAACATAGAAAATAGGTGCAGGAGTAGGCCATTCGGCCCTTCGAGCCAGCACCGCCATTCAATATGATCATGGCTGATCAACCAAAATCAGTACCCCGTTCCAGCTTTCTTCCCAGATCCCTTGATTCTTTTAGCCCTGAGAGCTATATCTAACTCTAGCTGCGATACAATCCAATTTGTCCAACTACCATTCCTACCCAAAGAGATCATTCTGCTCATATTCTACGCCAAATTAACTTCTCCACTCATTGCTCACCTACCTTCTTGAAGTGAAACAGGAAATGATGGTGGAGGCTGATGATGATGAGATAATTTTTCCCACTTGTCCAAGAGGCAACACTATGAGGTTAAGATGAATTAACTCAGCATGGGTTTTTCCTACACATGTTATGTCCCTGGTCTGCACAGATGACTGAACTAGTCAGTAGGCCACTTTATATAATTATTTACCCAGTTAATTATTGTACTGATTTTTTATATTTAGAGTCATAGAGTTATACTGCTCAGAAACAGGCATTTCTATCCCAATCATTTTGCCTGCCTACATCAATCTTATTTGCTCACATTAAATCCACATCCTTCTGTGCTTTGTCTATTGAAGTGCCTTCCAAATGTGTGTTCCAGTTACCAAGCATTCTCTGTGTAAAGAAACGTCCCCCTCAGAACCTCTTTAAAATTCCTTCTTTGTACCTTAAGTCCATGCTCACTTGTTTGTGTAACCCCCTACAGAAGCAAAACTATTCTGATGATCTACCCCAATTAAGCATTGTAATTTTATACACTTCTCAGGTCACCTCTCAGCCTCCTACATTCCTGGAAAGCAAGTCCATCTTATCCAATCTCTCCCATACCCAAATTCCTCCAAACCAGGCTATATCCTGGTGAATCTTCTCTCTACACACACACACAGTACAATCATTTCCTTCATGTGCTATCATAACAGGAATGGCACACAATACTCCAACTGCTGCCTAACGAAATGTTTTGTAAAGTGACAACATTACGTCCCAACATTTATATTTTATGCCACAACCTATGAAGGCAAACATGGCATATGCCTTGATGCACACAAAATGCTGGAGTAACTCAGCGGGACAGGCAGCATCTCCGGAGAGAAGGAATGGGTAACGGTTCGGATCGAGACCCTTCTTCAGACTGAGACTTCTTCAGACTTCTTCAGGGGTCTGATGAAGGGTCTCGACCTGAAACATCACCCATTCCGTCTCTCCAGAGATGCTGCCTGACCCGCTGAGTTACTCCTACAGATGTCATATTCCTTCTTCACCATCCTGTTGAACTGTGTCACCAATTTCAGGGAACGATGGACTTGAAAATCAACATTCCTTCCTGCCCCACTTTTTACTGTACATGTCCTACACCCATTTGACTTCCAAAGATGCATCACTCAGCACCTATTGGGATTAAATTCCATTTACCAATGGTCTGCTTAACTTTCCACCTGACTTATATCCTACTGTAGCCTTTGACAACCTTTCCTTGCTATCCACAACACCACCTACTTTCAAGTCTTCTAAAGACTTGCTAATGAACTGTCTACAGTATATTCACATCTAAGTGATGAATAATATACCACATACAGCAAGGCCTACATCAGTGTATGAGTATAGAAGTTGGGAGATCATGTTGCAGTTGTATGAGATGTTGGTGAGACCACATTTAGAGTATTGTGTTCTGGGCACCATAGTAAAGGAAAGATGTTGTCAAGAGACAACTGTATAGAGAAGATTCATGAGGATGTTGCCAGAACTGGAGGGTCTGAGCTATAGGGAGAGGTTGAGTAGGCTGGGACTCTATTCCTTGGAGCGCAGGAGGATGAGGGGTGATCTTATAGAGGTGTATAAAATCAAGAGAGGAATAGATTGGTTAGATGCTCTTGCCAGAGCAGGTGAATCAAGGACCAGGGGATATAGGTTTAAGGTGAAGAGGAAAAGATTTAATAGGAATCTGAGGGGTAACTTTTTCACACAAAGGGTGGTGGGTGTATGGATCAAGCTGTCGGAGGAGGTAGTTAAGGCAACTATCCCAACGTTTAATAAACAGTTAGGGAGGTACTCGGATAGGACAGGTTTGGAGGGATATGGACCAAACACAGGCAGGGACATGTAGCTGGGACATGTTGGCCGGTGTGGGCAAGTTGGGTCAAAGGGCTTGTTTCCACGTGCTATAATTCTATGACTCTAGCACTGGTCACAAACGTTTAACCAGAGAAGCATCCCTCCACCACTGCCTTCTGCCTCCAGTTCACCTTCCACACCTTACGCTTTACGCTTCTGCACCAGCCCATCAAGCACGACCTTGTCAGGCGTCATAGTAAAGTCCATATAAACAAAGTCTGTCACACTGCGTGCAGCAAGCCTTAGTTATCTTCTCATCATGCTCATTCAACTTAGTTAGCAACAACGTATACTGTAGATTTCAAGTCTACAGGTGTAGTTGGGAAGTGTAATTAACTTGAATGGTGAAAGAAACATTACAGAATGTGGCATTTGCTCATTGTGTTTGTGCAGGTAGCTCAATTAACCATGCAACTTCTCTCTTATAGGTACTGTCACAGAACTTGTCGGTTTATTATTCAGAATCTCACCTCATAAGGTCATAAGCAGAATTAGGCCATTCGGCCCATCAACTCTACTCCACCATTCAATCATGGCTGATCTATCTCTTCCTCCTAACCATATTCTCCTGCCTTCTCTCCATCACCCCGGACACGTGTACTAATCAATAATCTATCTATCTCTGCCTTAAAATAATCCACTGACTTGGCTTCCACAGCCTACCATGGCAAAGAATTCCATAGATTCACCTCCCTCTCACTAAAGGAATTCCTCCTCATCTTCCTAAAGGAAAGTCCTTTAATTCTGAGGCTATGACATCTAGTCATAGACTCTCCCACTAGTGGAAACATTCGCTCCACATCCACGCTATCCAACCCCTTCACTATTAGGTAAGTTTCAACGAGGTCCCTCCTCATCCTTCTAAATTCCAGCGAGTATAGGCCCAGTGCTGACAAACGCTCATCACCTGAACTCTTTTTCTATGAGCCAACTGACCTCAACTGGTTTCCAGCTTCTATCAATCCTGCTCATCACTGAGTAGTGGCTGGAAAGTAGATGAGATCAGTCTTCTTCTTAATTATTGTTGTACATAAGTTAGTTATTTCTGTCTGGGTTTAAACTCTTCCTTTCATATTTAGCGGTGAGGTGCAAAATTTGTAACAATAGACAGGACCTTGATAACCAGCTCATCCCTAACCAATGTGAACATTTCATTCTGTTTCCCTGTAGTCTGTTTATTCTGTACTACACAAGGTGTCTCCATTCCATAATGTCCTGGGTTGTTGCGGTTGCATAAGTCAATGCCCTTAACTCACTGGACACAACTGACCTGTCTGCCTTTGGTCCCATGTTTGCCAATTCCATTTGCTCCATCTTCACCCTGAGACAGAAAGTTAAGTATTAAAAACAGTGGAACCCATAAAAACAAACAAATGTTATCGCTTTGTACACATTTTAACATTGGCATGCATGCACAACCATAAATCACAACAAGGAATCATGGACATCCACACATTAGACCTGCCATTTCTGTGCAGGCCCTTTGGTAGATCAATCCTGCCTAGTCCCACCTCTCTCCTTTATGGGCCTGCCCCACTTACGCAATGTTTTTCGGCGACTTGCCGGCACCCATCATAATCGCAGCAAGTTGGCGAAAATTTTCAACATGTTAAAAATCCAGCGACGATGAGAAAAAGGTACATGACGCCTGTTTGTTGGTGAGTAGTCGCCCAAAGAGTCATACTTTTTTCTGGCTGCTGCTGGATTTTCAACATGTTGAACATTTTCGGCAACCTGGTGCTACTATGACAGGTGCCGGCAAGTCGCCGAAAAAATCGCGTAAGTGGGACAAGGCCCTTTAGTCTTCAATTCTGGAAGTTCCTTATTGTCAAATAAGCGTCTGATTCCTTTCTAAAATTAGTGTCTTTATAACTTATTTAGGTGAAGCATTTTGAAAATTCTGGGTTATATAACAGAATTAGTACTCATATTCTCTTCAGAAGGTTCTGCGATGGATTGTCAGTTCAGTCTCTGGTTGTTGCCACACTTGCCTGAGGAGACAACTTTTTCTATTACTCTATCAAAGTCTTTTACTGTCTTGTGAACCTCTGTTAGCCCACTTCTTTTCCAAGAAGCTCAGTTCTAACCGAGCCAACCTCACTGAATGAATGAATAAGTTCTATTGGCCAAGTATTCACATACAAGGAATTTGCCTTTGTGCTCCAGGCGCAAGTGACAAAATGACATACAGTGACAATTAAGAATGATACATAAAACATTAATAATAAAACATTATTGATTAAGCATGTGAATTAATAAAAAATACTAGAGCAAAAGGAGGCTACAGATTTTTGGTCATTGAGTAGAGCTACTACTCGTGGAAAAAAACTGTTTTTATGTCTGGCTGTGGCTGCTTTGACAATCCGGAGTCGCCTTCCAGAGGGAAGTGATTCAAAGAGTTTGTGGCCAGGGTGAGAGGGGTCAGAGATGATCTTATCCGCTCGCTTCCTGGTCATCCCCAGTAAACTTTCTCTGACTTTTTGAAGATATACACAACTTTAAAAAAAAGTGCAAGGCCCAGAATACTCTTGCTGAAACGTAATCAGCAAGTTATTCCTTGGAACAGCTTTTATATTTCTATTGGCTTACGTCAAGATTCTCCATGAGCTACTGGTATAGATTAGGTGGTGAAAGAAGTGCTCACAACAGGGCCATGTTGTGAGAAAAGTTGGCCCAATGGTGCAGCAGGTAGAGCTGCTGCCTTGCAGTGCCACCGACCCGTGTTTGATCCTGATCTTGAGAGCCCTCACAGGAATTTGCACGTACTCCCTGTGTCGAGGTTAATTCCAGGGATGTCGGGACTGTCACATGCTGAGAGAATGGAGCGACTGCGCTTGTATACTCTGCGGCAGGCTCTTTTACATCGAGAGAACTGACACCAAATAGGGAACATTATGCATTTATTACTGAATATGTTACTGGAGCTTAAAAAAAAAGGTTTCACTCAGTTCTGCATCCTGAAGAACGTTGGGTTTAAGAAGGAACTGCAGATGCTGGAAAATCGAAGGTAGACAAAAATGCTGGAGAAACTCAGTGGGTGAGGCAGCATCTATGGAGCGAAGGAAATAGGCGACGTTTCAGGCCGAAACCCTTCTTCAGACTCTGAAGAAGGGTTTCGACCCGAAACGTTGTCTATTTCCTTCGCTCCATAGATGCTGCCTCACCCGCTGAGTTTCTCCAGCATTTTTGTCTACCTCCTGAATTGAACGTTGACATTTTGAGGATCGGAGAGGAAAGCCAACTAAATTGCTTAGTGAACAGGTTCCAATATGTAACGTTACAAAGTAGTAGGAAAATGCATGGAGTAAAAGGAGCAAAGCTATGGAATAAATACTTTCAGTAGGGTATACTGATTTCAAGATGGAACTAAAAGTCTGCTGGGGGCACTCAGTGGCTCAGACAGCATCTGTGGAGGGAATTGGGCAGACAATGTTTTGGATCAAGACTCTTCTGTAGCGAGACAGGCACAAAATGCCGGAGTAACTCAGTGGGACAGGCAGCATCTCTAGAGAAAAGGAATGGTTGTCTTTTCGGTTCGAGACTCTTCTCGACCCTTCTCAGCCTGTCCCACTGAGTTACTCCAGCATTTTGTGTCTATCTTTGGTTTAAACCAGCATCTGCATAGTTCCTTCCTACGCCCTTCTGATTAGTTTAGGGAGACCCTCTCTCACTCCTCTCCCTCTGTGATCCTCTCGAAGACCAAGAAAGTGGATCACATCACTCCAGTTTTGAGGTCTTTACACTGGCTTCCAGTCTGTTGAAGAATTGATTTCAAAATATTACTGTTGGTTTATAAAGCACTGAATGGTCTCGGGGCCAAAATACATTTCTGATCTTCTGCTACATTATGAACCAATCCAGACCTCTGAGGTGGTCTGGGACAGGTCTGCTTTCTGTCCCCAGAGTCAGAACTAAACATGGAGAAGCAGCGTTTAGTTTTTATGCACCACATATATTGACGAAACTTCCAAAAATGCAGGTCCGCTCCAATTCTCAGTTCTTTTAAATCGGGGCTGAAGACTTTTCTGTTTGATGCTAACTTTAATTAAATTAAATAATTATTCATTTCTTACACTGCACTGTAACTTTTATTCTTGTATTTTATCCTTGTCTTATTCTATTTTAGCTTGTTTTATTTTCTATTCTTTTTAATGACTGTTTTTAATTGCTTTTGATTGCTCTTTAATGCTTTGTGTAAAGCACTTTGAATTGCTGAAATTTGTTATATAAATAAACTTGTTTGCTTGCTATGGTTTTCCTGCTCTTCGTGTTCTCCCGTTGGGGACTGTACTGGGTTCAAGATTAATTTCTGAAGAGGAAAAACACTAAGAAATATAGTGAGAAAGTGGATAGGAATGTTGGCCTATTTAATGACAGGAAATCGACTGGTCTTTCCATGCTGTGAAAGCTTTCTGCTGTTTTACAAACTCTACTGCAAGTGACTAGGTTATATCTGTCATTTATAAAACAACGGGATGTCTACTGTGCAGGGTAAAATAATTTGTTAACTGGTAAGTTGGCAGAACATGGAAAATCATCTTAACAGCATGCAGAATAAAGACAGGGTTCAGAGCTGAAGGGATAAGGCTGGTATTCCCAGAGTTCATGACCGAGAAGTAATCTATATAGATGGTTAAAAAGGGTTTACATTAGGCAGATAAAGACAATCTATTTCTTCTGGTGGGGTAGTCAGTCCAGAGGTCCCACGCCTAAAACAGAATCACTTCAGCAGGAGAGGCACGATGGTGCAGCGGTAGAGTGCCAGAAACTCGGGTTCGATCCTGACTATGGGTGCTGTCTGTACGGAGTTTTTATGCTCTCCCACGAGGATTTTCTACCACGGTTCCGGTTTTTACCCACATTCCAAAAACATGCAGGTTTGTTGGCTAATCGTACCAGGTGTGTCGGAGAGAACAAGTGTATGGGTGATTGCTGGTTGGCGTGGACTCTTTGGGCCAAAGGGCCTGTTTCCATGCTGCAATTCCAAACTAAACTAAAGAGTGAGTGCTCCTTCAGGGAAATTGTGGTGGGAATTTGAAACATTCTCCCCCAACACATGGCTTTCAATAGTGCGTCACTTACTCGGGAGAAACAGTTTATTATTATGCAATAGAGAAAAGCATAACTGTTTAGGAATGGCAGCAGAGGAGTATATTTCAGTTAGACTAAATGGCAGAGCAGGCTTGAAGGGATGAAAAAAACCCTGCCGGATAGCTGATGAAGCCAAAACTTCCCACTTAGACTCGAAATCCCATTTAGCTATGAAATATATATTTTTTAATTTATTCATTCATGAGAGGAGATGCAGCTTCCAAAATCAACATTTATTATCAAAGGCATTTGAGGGTCAATCATCATGTTTGGCCAGGAGTCGCACACAATTCAGACCAATTCAACAAGGCAGATGTTATTTCCTGATGGAAACTGACAAAATAGTTGGGTTAGTATGACAAAGCGCTGGTTTCATGGTGACAGGTTTAGTTTCGATTAGATTAGTTTAGAGATACAGTGCGGAAGCAGGCCCTTCGGCTCAGCGATTCCCGCACATTAACACTATCCAAAACTAGGGATCATTTTTACATTTATACCAAGCCGATTAACCTGTACGTCTGTGGAGTGTGGGAGGAAACCGATGTTCTCGGAGAAAACCCACGCAGGTCACGGGGAGAACGGACAAACTCTGTACAGACGGTCGGGATCGAACCCGGGTCTCTGGCGCTGTAAGCGCTGTACGGCAGCAACTCTACAGCTGCACCACCGTAATGAGGCTAGATTTAGCTCTGGTTTTGTGCTACTGAGCAAGTCTGTGCATCACACTGGGGGATCGAAGAATCAAAAATGACACAACATTTGAGAGAATTATTGACATTTGTACAAAGCAACTGCCTAAATGTTACCATAGCAAAGGTGATGGAGATGTCAGCTCATAAACTCTGCTAACTGCAGTTGGTGTTCCCTGCTCCTCCAAAGGCCAAACCTGTCACCAAGGTCATGGGCAGGGTGTTATTTTGGATGCTAACTCAGAGATAACTGGCAGGGTGTGACTTGATGAATGGTGGACACCAAATGCTAGAGTAACTCAGTGAGGCAGGCACCATCTCTGGAGAGAAGGAATGGGTGATGTTTTGGGCCGACACCCTTCTTCAGGCAGTGGATGGTAATGCACTCACATGCTTGTCATATGTCGGGGGTTCCCCTCCTCCACCATAGATGAGGCTCGCACCAGGGTCTCTGCCATACCCCACAACACTGCTCTCTCTCCCTATCCCCCCACTCACAACAAGGGCAGAGTCCCCCTAGTCCTCACCTTTCACCCCACCAGCCGTCACATACAACAAGTGATCCTCCGTCAGTTTCGCCACCTCCAACGTGACCCCACCACTCGCCACATCTTCCCATCTCCCCCCATGTCTGCCTTCCGCAAAGACCACTCCCTCCGTAACTCCCTTGTCAATTCTTCCCTTCCCTCCCATACCACCCCCTCCCCGGGTACTTTCCCTTGCAACCGCAAGAGATGCAACACTTGTCCACCTCCCCCCTCGACTCCATTCAAGGACCTAAGCAGTCGTTCCAGGTGCGACAGAGGTTCACCTGCATCTCCTCCAACCTCATCTATTGCATCCGCTGCTCTAGATGCCAGCTGATCTACATCGGTGAGACCAAGCGGAGGCTTGGCGATCGTTTCGCCGAACACCTCCGGTCGGTCCGCAATAACCAACCTGACCTCAGCACTTCAACTCCCCCTCCCATTCCGTATCTGACCTCTCTGTCCTGGGTCTCCTCCATGGCCACAGCGAGCAACACCGGAAATTGGAGGACATGCACCTTGGGCAGTCTACATCCTGGGGGCTTGAACATTGAATTCTCCCAATTCTGCTAGCCCTTGCTGTCCCCTCCCCTTCATCAGCCCTCTGGTTGTCTCCACCCCTCCCCCAGCCCTCGGGCTCCTCCTCTGCCTTTTTTCCTTTTTTTCTTTCTTCTCCCCACCCCCTATCAGTCTGAAGAAGAGTTTCGGCCCGAAACGTTGCCTATTTCCTTTGCTCCATAGATGCTGCTGCACCCGCTGAGTTTCTCCAGCATTTTTGTGTACCCACATGCTTGTCATGTTGCTTTCATCTGTGCTGTACGCAAAGCTAAGTGTTATGACTTTAAAGGGACAACACTTACCATTTCTCCACGTGGACCTGTGGGGCCAACTCTACCGTTCCTTCCAGAGTCCCCAGGCTCACCCTGCACGGAAATGGGTGAACAAAGATAAAACGTCAGCCACGACTAGTCTTCATCATTTCTCACCTTTCCACCACCAAAAGGTTTTAAATGCTCGACGTACCTTTCTTCCATTCAATCCACTTTCCCCATTTCCACCATTTTGTGCTACAGCACCAGCCGGTCCCTGGAACAGAACAAAATACATCGTTAAATGAGCACATTGAAATAAGAAAGCCATTCTTAACATCAATAGAGGAACATGTTTATTCTGATGTGTTGGAAGGAACTGCAGAAGCTGGTTGAAAATCAGAATGTTTATTCTGATACCTTGCTTAGAACCCAGGATGCATTTCTAGAAAGAATCAGACTAATGAAAGCAAGCTGGGTCATAAATACAGGTTTTATACAGATGCGTTACGGACACTGCCTGGAATCCCACTGTAGTCTAGTTTCGAGATGCAGCGCGATCACCCCGTACGCTAGCACTATCCTACACACACTGGGGACAATTTATCATTTTACTGAAGCCAATTAACCTATAAACCTGTACGACTTTCGAATGTGGGAGGGAACCGGAGCACCCGAAGAAAACCCACGCAGGTCACAATAGACAACAGACAATAGATGCAGGAGTAGGCCATTCGGTCCTTCGAGATAGCACCGCCATTCAATGTGATCATGGCTGATCATCTCCAATCAGTACCCCGTTCCTGCCTTCTCCCCATATCCCCTGACTCCGCTATCTTTAAAAGCCCTATCTAGCTCTCCTCTTGAAAGTAACCAGAGAACCGGCCTCCACCGCCCTCACGGGGAGAACGTACAAACTCTGTACAGACAGTACCCGTAGTCGGGATCGAACCCTGGACCCTGGCGCTGTGAGGCAGTGACTCTACCGCTGTGCCACCGTGCTGCCCACTTAAGCCACTACATTCTCTGCTGTTGTGGTGGGAGCATGAATGCTGGAAAGTTGAATGCCACAGGGCCAGTGTGGAAAGGCTGTCTATGAGAACTGGTGCTGGGCAGGGTGAGACGAGTGTCGTAGCCGCTGAGTGGCACGCTGTGTGCCTCAGTACTACACCCTGACCAGCACTGTGAGAGAGGAACCATTGCTGGGGTCTTGTTCCATGTGTAGACTGATCCTATGATTTGTCCCATGAACTACTGTGGAATAAAATGGCAATTTCTGCCCCCTGTTCTCATTCTTGGCAGTTCTCCCCAGCCTTACAAAATGTCTCCATATTAACAGGTCCAAGAGCTAGCAATCACTACAGAGATTGTTGTGCTTACAGGTCACCCCTAAATTACAATTGTTGGCTTATGGAAATTTGCCTGAACGAAATTCAAAAATTGCTCCCCAAAAATTTGAACAAAACTCACTCTGATGGAATCCACATGGGAAAAAAGATAAATAAGCAAGAATGTGAAAGAAACAAATGTTGTCTTTTTTTTAATTTCTGGTCAATAAGGTTATGGTACAATCATATTTGGTTGGCAGTCACGGTGGAGTTCCTGATGCACCCTCTCCAGTCTACAGACTTGTGAACGGGCGGCTTGGAGAAGAGCGCCAGGGATTCGCATCTTCTCTGGCATAAAAGAATGGGTCAACTGGGCTTGTGTTCACTGGAATTTAGAAGGATGAGAGGTGATCTTACAGAAACATCTAAAATTCTTAAGGGATTGGACGGGCAAGATGCAGGAAACATGTTCCCGATGTTGGGGGAGACCAGAACCAGGGGTCGCAGTTTAAGAATAAGAGGTAGGCCATTTAGGACTGAGATTAGGAAACACTTTTTCACCCAGAGTTGTGAATCTGTGGAATTCTCTGCCACAGGAGGCAGTGGAGGCCAATTCACTGGATGTTTTCAAGAGAGAGTTAGATATGGCTCTTGGGGATAACTGAATCAAGGGATATGGGGAGAAAGCAGGAACGGGGTACTGATTCTGGATGATCAACCATGATCATATTGAATGGCGATGCAGGTTCGAAGAGCCAAATGGCCTACTCCCGCACCTATTTTCTGTGGTTTCTATGTTTCTGTGCTGCAATGTGGGCGCTGCAGTAGCCATGGCCAGCTCCTTAAAGTAATCCCTCGGCCTTCACCCCACCCCCACTGTCACCACACTTTAACCTATTAACTCCCCCCTCCACCCAAACTCCTTGCACACCACCTTTCTCTCATGCATCCCAATCTGCAAATTCCATCCTTTTTCCTGATTTATCCACTTCCTCATCCCTGAGCCCTGTGTGTGAGAGAAGATCCCAAACAGGTGAAGGGCGCGATAGCACAGCGCTTTGGGATGTCTCTTCACGTTTCCTCAGATGGGAGAGGGGTGGCGACGAAGGAGATCGGCTTTGATTGCTAACCCAACTGACCGGTGACATTGTGTCCGAACCTTGTTGCCCCATGGTGATGAGTGAGTGACTATATAACTTGACAAATTCTGTTATTTCTTTCACCGCACAGGCCTTGTCCATTCTGACCCTAATGTTGGCCTCGGCTGCTAAATAACAGTGGTGGATCACTTTGTCATCACCAATAAAATGGTTCATTTTGAGAAAAATAAAACATCCCACTTAGAACATGGTATGTAAATGGGAAACATTTTTAATTGTTCATTTTTTAAATGCGCCTCAGATCCTCACAATTTTGTTTTACTTCGGATCCTTGTTTTTCTTATGTACATACCCTAATCTTGCCTGTTTGAACATTTCAATCTGAATGGAGTTGAAGACCCCATGGTTTTATTTAATAAAACAAGGAGGAAGTCTTTCAAGCAATATTCTCAGGGGAAAGCTGAAATATGCCAGAAAATGTCCAAAATTCTTAGCAAGTCAGAAGATCCCCGGAGAGTAAACTAAACGTAATATTGCAGTCGATAACACTTAATGATATGAAAGATCATCATTGCCTGAATCATTACCTTTACTGCTCGTCACAGATGCTGCCAGATCAGCTGAGTGTTTGTAGTATTTTCTGCTCTTTATTTATCTCATGATAGTGGCGGTGGCCCATTGGAGATGACGATAGCATGGTTGTGCAGTCTCATGTCTTGTGGGATCGAGTGTGGCTCACCGGTCATAAGATCATAAGTGATAGGAGCAGAATCAGGCCATTCGGCCCATCGTCCACTCCGCCACTCAATAGACAACAGACAATAGGTGCAGGGAGTAGGCCATTCGGCGCTTCGAGCCAGCACCGCCATTCAATGTGATCATGGCTGATCATCCACAATCAGTACCCCGTTCCTGCCTTCCTCCCATATCCCTTCACTCCGCTATCTTTAAGAGATCTATCTAACTCTCTCTTGAAAGCCTCCAGAGAATAGGCCTCCACTGTCTTCTGAGGCAGAGAAATCCACAGATTCACAACTCTCTATGTGAAAAAGTGTTTCCTCATCTCCGTTCTAAATGGGCTTACCCCTTATTCTTGAACTGTGGCCCCTGGTTCTGGACTCCCCGACATCGGGAGCATGTTTGGGAGAGTCAATGGCTGATCCATGTCTCCCTCCTAATCCCATTCCCCATCCTGTAACCCCTGACACCTGCTTTAAAATTATCCATTGACTTGGCCAACCACGGCCTTCTGTGGCAAAGAATTCCGCATTCTTTGTCAACGAGTCCGATGCACGTGCCACACATGTGAGAGGACTGGGGCACATGGAGGACATTGTGGGAGGATTTAGGGCTGCGGCCTTCCCTCCTTTCTCTACAAGTCATGATAAATGCTTGGCAAACAGGCAAAAAGAAAGAATTTACCCTTGGACCTCGGATACCAGGTACACCTTCCCGTCCTGGAGCTCCAGATGACCCAGGTTCACCCTAAAGGCACAAACAGGTTTGTTGTCACAGTAGGTCCACGTTGCTCATATTAGTAAGCTCCTGAGAACTTGGCTACGAGGATTTGATTTTATTAAGTACGTTACTTACTAGTGGGCCTTTAAACCCTGACAATCCTGGAGGCCCTGCAGTCCCGCGGGTTCCTGTTCCACCCTAAATGTACCAGATAAAATAAAGATAAATTAAACTTGTTTGACATCTGTCAAAACAATTAAGTTGTCAAGTCTCTAACTTCAAGTAACGTTTGCTTTCCCTCACTCTCCATCCCTCCCCCATCCTAGGTCTTCGACTAGTTCTACTGTCCTCCTGATGAAATATTACTGTTTGTATGCCTCGTTGTCACCTTCCCCAGAGCTAACAATTCTACATCTCCTTATCATTGTCTGCTTTGATCTGTAATTTTCACATCTAATGGGCCTGTCCCACTTATGCAATTTTTTAGGCAACTACAGGCGACTAGTTTGTCGCCACATGTTCGCCGGTGGTCGCCTCAGTCGCGCAAAAAGTCGTGGCGTCTTTCTGGTCGCCACTAAATTATCAACATGTTGGAAAATTTTCGGCGACAATGGGTTTGACACCAATGAGCGTAGCTTGACTTCTCCTGACGTAGGTGCTGTCGTAGGTTGTCACCAGGATGACGTAGGTTGTCGCCGGTTTTTCGGCGACCTGCTACGACTATGACAGTCGCCGGCAGTTGCCCAAATAATCACCAAGTGGGACAGGCCCATTACCCTTCCATATCCCTAGACTCCCTCTCCCCTGACTCTCAGTCTCGACCCAAAACATCACTTGCTCTTCTCCAGAGATGCTGCCTGTCCTGCTGAGTTACGCCTGATTGTTGTGTCTCTTGTCTTGGATACTTTATAGGCATTTCCTCTGGCTACATTAGAAACTGATTAGTCATAGCTATGGTTTAAGAAGGAACTGCAGATGCTGGAAAAATTGCAGGTAGACAAAAATGCTGTAGAAACTCAGCGGGTGAGGCAGCATCTATGCAGCGAAGGAATAGGAGACGTTTTGGGTCGAGACCCTTCTTCAGTCATAGCCATAGAATCACTTGTAATCTTCAATCAAGGACAGCACCAATAAAAAAATGAATATGGAAAGAATAACAAAATGCAAACTGTACTCTTTTTCCTGGTGCTCCTCGGCGACCCTGCGATCCCTGTAACGAGAGAAGGCAAGGCTGCATTACTGAAGCGAGACGTCAATGACCAAACCATCCTGCACCCTGAGCAGTCAAGCCTGTATAATTTGTGCATGTTGGGCACAGCGATATGGAGTTCATTTATTCACATATCAATGTTAATACTTAAGTTTTCAAATATTTGCCCAAGAATATAATTAACAGGATTGGTAATATGACTGGAAAGGAAAAAAAAGCCAAAAGAGAAAAGTTGAAAATTCACATTTTCTTTTACAACCAGTCATTATCAATTTATGATGGGAAAGTATTTAATGAGATACGCTCTCCCAAGTACAATACCATGCCGACTATCCCGAACCAGCCCTTGTCTTTCTAAATGGATGTATGGCTTAACCCTCAGAATACCCACCAGTAAATTTCTGACCACAGATGTTAGACTCACTGGCCTGTAGTTTAGTAGTTTACAGCCCCTCTTAAACTGAGGCACAACTTTTGCCACCCTCCAGTCTTCCGGCACCTCTCCCATATTTAATGATGAATGATGAATCTCGGCCAGGGCTCCTGCAATTTCTTCTCTGGCTTCCCACAGTGTCCTCGGATATATCTGATCAGGCCCAGGAGATTTGTCTACCTTTATACGCATTAGGACCTTCAGCATCTCCTCGACCATAATACACTGAATAAAATATTTATTTTTATAAGAGTGGTCTGTTTCAGTATGCTAGGGCCTGCAGTGTGAACTGCTTACTTACGTTACTTCCAGCTAGGCCTTGTGACCCTGGACCCTGGACATCTCCACCAGAATCTCCCTAAATTAGAATTGGATTGAAAAATGTCAGTGAATACACCTTTGTTCACAACAAGTTTTATTTGTTATTTGCACTATTATTTATTGAACTTTTTCTTTTTTTCCCCCATTATATACAATGTTTACATATTCACTTTTTCTGTGGCGCTGCAGCAAGTAAGAATTTCATTGTCCAGTCCGGGACATATGACAATAAAACACTCTTGACTCTTGAAGTTCACAAGTTATAGGAGTAGAATTATGCCATTCGGCCCATCGAGTCTACTCCACACTTCAATCATGCATGATCTCAGCCTCCTAATCCCATTTTCTTGATGTTTCCCCATAACCCTTCACACCCGTTCTAATCAAGAATTTGTCTATCTCTGCCTTAAAAATACTCACTAACAGCCTCCGCAGCACTCTGTGGCAATGAGTTCCACAGATTAACTACCCTCTGACTAAAGAAGTTCCTCCTCACCTCCTTTCTAAAAGAGCGCCCTTTAATTCTGAGGCTATGACCTCTAGTCGTAGACTCTCCCACCAGTGGAAACACCCTTTCCACATCCACTCTATCTATGCCTTTCATTATTCTATAAGTTTCAATGAGGTTCCCCCTCACCCTTCGAAACTTGTCATCTTAAACTTGTCTTAAAGTTTATATGGCATTACTGCTTTAATCAGAATCAGAATCAGAATCAGATTTTATTCGCCAAGTATGTTTTGCAACATACGAGGAATTTCACTGGCCAGGAATTTCAATGCCTGCAATAGAGATGAAATGGGATCATATCAAAGCCACATGACCCCTTTGACTTCCTCCTCCAAAGATCACTTAAAGGTTCATAAAGACATAGAGCGATACAGCATGGAAACAGGCCCTGCAATCTCCTTGTACATGTTGACCAAGTTGGTTTTCTGGGCTAGTCCTATTTGGTCACATATGGCCCGAATATTACTAAACTCTTCTTATCCATACATCTGTACAAATCTCTTTTAAAAGTTGTGATTGTATCCGCATCTATTGCTTCCTTCGTCAGATCATTCCAGATACAGCCGGCCCGCTGAGTGGAAACATTGTCCTAACATCTTTCTTAAATCATTCCCCACTAACATTAAGCCTGTGCCCACTAGTTTTAGAATCCTCTGCCCAAGGAAAAAGTGTGGGTTCATTTTATCTACGCCCCTCATGATTTTGTACACTTCATTAAGGAGGACCTGTGAAGCCGTCTCCCAGGTAAAGTCCAATTCTGCAATATTCAAGTCAAATGATCTTGAGTGGTACAAGAAATCTATCTGCATCCTTCATGGAGCCATTAAGGATGCCAGGAAGGAATTCCAGTCTAAGCTGGGGACTGAAGGCAATCGCATGGATATCTGTAGATTGTGGCACGTCTTGCATGCTGTACATGCTTGTACAAAGCACAGGCAGACAACTGTGGGTCACATTCCGATGAACCCAATGCATTCTCTGTCCTCTTTGAACAGAAGGTCGGTGTAGGAATGCTATCTACCCTGCTAGTCTCACTTGTACCTGTACCAATGGTCACTGTGGTACATCTAACCTTCCAGACTAGGCTACCATGCAGGGTCTTGTCAAAAAGCAGGCAAAAGTTCACACAGTTCCACCTATACACAATAGACAATAGACAATAGGTGCAGGAGTAGGCCATATGGCCCATCAAGCCATACAATGTGATCATGGCTGATCATCCACAATCAGTACCCTGTTCCAGCCTTCTCCCCATATCCCCTGACTTTGCTATCTTTAAGCACCCTATCTAGCTCTCTCTTGAAAGTTTCCAGAGAACCGGACTCCACAGACTCACAATTCTCTGTGTGAAAAAGTGTTTCCTCGTCTCTGTTCTAAATGGCTTACCCCTTATACTTAAACTGTGGCCCCTGGTTCTGGGCTCTCCCAACATCAGGAACATGTTTGCAGCCTACATCCGAGACACTTCACAAGCCCTTCAACTCTTTAATATCTTTCAATTTCTAGGCCACATTGCCGCATCTTTACCATGGACATTTGATCTATTTACAACTCCAGGATGGTCTCAAGGCCTCTGGTTCTTCCTCAAACAGAGACGACAAACAATTTCCCTCCCTCTGGCGGAACTCGTCCACGCCCTCAACAACTTCCCTTCTGACTCCTCCCCAGGTACTTTCCCCTGAAAGCGCAGGAGATGTAACACATCCTCCCTCGCCTCCATCCAGGCAGCCCAGAAACCCGTCCAGTTTGGAAACAGGTTCACGAGCACCTCCTCTAACCTCATCTACTGCGTCCAATGTTCCAGTGTGATCTCCTGTACATCGGCGAGAGCAAACTGGATGACCGTTTTAGCTGAACACTTGCGCTCAGTCCGCCAAGGCGTACTGGATCTCCTGGTAGACAACCATTTTAACTCCCCTTAGCTATTCACATATTGACTTTTCTCTCTTGGGCCTCCTCCATTGCCAGAGTGAGGCCAGACTCAAACAGGAGGAACAGCAACTCATATTCCGCATGGGTAGCTTATAAACCAACAGCATAAGGTTTCCTTATTCTATGTACGCAGAAGTTCCTAATAGAGAAGGTAAACTACTGTTAACTAATATAATATCCAACACAATTACATATAGGAATCATTTAATAAAAATATATGAATTCAATAATGTATACATTACCACCAAGCCCATGTCACCCCTTGGTCCTTTGGCTCCTCTCTTGTTATTGGTAAGTCCTGGTTCACCCTGTAGGATCACAGTTTCACAAAATGGAACGGTTGCCGACATCATCGTTTTAAGGCTAGCAACTACATCATAGAACCAATCAGCCTCGTAACAAACAGCAACTAAACATGTTCTCTTGATGAAAATAATTCAACTTCTCCTTTTAAACAAGCAGATAAATTCCTCATACATGGAGTAAAAGTTTGTTACTTTGCTAATTTCTTGTATCTTCTGTTTACACCCACGTTAACACCATATATGTCGTGACTGCAGAAAATACTGCATCGCTTGGGAAGCTTGAATTTACTGACTTGAAATGAAATGAATTGTAATGCTGGTACTTAACGCTGTCGGTCACGTTAGCCATGCACACCCTTTGAACACAGACTTTGACTTCATTATCTTAAAGATAGATTCAGTTCAACAAATCATTTGTCGATCATTTTCGGTGATCTATTTTATTCAAATCTTTTTCTAAACAAACATGTCTAAGTTGGGATAAATTGGGCCAAATTGAATCAAATGAGTGGGGATCACTTTGAATTGCTTTGCCACTGAAAGTCCACGCTGATGAATGTGAATGAACATACAGCAGATGGAGAAAGACTTTAGAAAATTATGAATGACTTACCGGATCACCACGATAACCAAGGTCACCTCTTTCTCCCTTTGAACCTTTGACACCTTTTGAACCCTGGAGAGAAAATGGATCATCCAGTTTAATTTGGTGTCATTGATATCTTTCATCAATCTCTGCCAAAATCTATCTAAGCTCAATTTAGTTAACACCGTTCTTATTCCAACAACATTTATATTAAAGCAGAGATAGATAGATTCTTGATTAGTACGGGTGTCAGGGGTTGTGGGGAGAAGGCAGGAGAATGGAGTTAGGAGAGAGAGATAGATCAGCCATGATTGAATGGCGGAGTAGACTTGATGGGCTGAATGGCCTAATTCTGCTCCTATCACTTATGACCTTCTGACCTTTTCTTTTTAAGCTTTTAAAAAATGTTTAAGCCTCAGTGGATGAACCCTGCGGTATGTTCTCTCTGACTGCCACCGTGATGGTCTCCCTGATTAGTAGCTTAACTTCTCCACCTCTTCTCCCTCTCCATCACATCTGAAACATCGAAACCCCGGAACACTGAGCGGTCAGGCATGTCCCTCTCACAACCTCATTTCTGTAATTGGCACCACATCACCGATCCCCCTTCTGAGTCCATCTGCTGTCCCCACAATGCTCCCTGGTTTGAAATAGACACAGTTCAGCTCATCAGCTTCACCGTATTCCTTTACCCCACCCTGCCTGTCCTCCCTGTGAGACTAGATGAATCTAACCACTACCTTCCCATCGCTCTTTCCAATTCCTGGTCTACTCCTCTGGTTCCCACCCTTCTGCTTCTCTAGTTTGAACCAACCCCAGCAGCACTAGGCAGCCTCCCCATCCAGTTCTGATGCAACCTGTTCCTCTTATCCCTCAAATGATACAGAGAACAACAAACTACATCTTCATCCCTGTGAATGACAAACACACAAATAACTGCAGAGGAAACAATGACAAGTGCAGTGATATAGACCACTAATATTAAAGATTAATAGACTGGTATAATAGGTATTCATGTCATAAGGAATAGGAGTAGAATTCAATCATGGCTGATCTATCTCTCCCTCCCAACCCCATTCTCCTGCCTTCTCCCCATAACCCCCAACACCCGTACTAATCAAGAATCTATCTCTGCCCTAAAAATATCTACTGACTTGGCCTCCACAGCCTTCTGTGGCAAAGAATTCCACAGATTCGCCCCCCTGACTAAAGAAATGTCTCCTCATCTCCTTCTTAAAAGAATGTGCTTAAATTCTGAGGCTATGACCTCTAGTTCTAGACTCTCTCACTAATGGAAACCTCCTTCCAACATCCACCCTTTCCAAGTCTATATTATAGACAGATAATATATTATATATAATATGGATATTGTAGACAGACATTATATAAACTTTTAAAAACTTTAAAATTTAATAATATCTGTATTTCCACTGGCAGGTCTGGCGCAGAAGGATGTCTTTCGAGACTGGAAATACAGATATTATGGACAGATATTATATAAGCTTTCAAACCTTGTATGTTCCATAATTGTATGCTTCATTCTTGTATATGAGTGCACTTTTTAAATGAAATGTTGATTTGTTAAATTACATCCAAACTAAAACTAATTAATCATAAAATGAAACGTTTCCGTAATGCTTTGTGCTGAAGGACTACCCTGCTGTAAAGCTCTGGCGTAATTGGCTCACGGAAGTCAGCTAACTTACCTGTGTTCCTAGATTGCCGATTTCTCCTGATTTTCCAAGAACTCCGTATGCCCCCTGGATAACACATGAAAAGGTGACCATCACTTTGATTGAAGAGACAAGTTATAAAGAAGTCAAAAGGAGTGACAATTTAATCGTGATAAATGGATCACAGCCAAACGCATACCTGTTCCCCATCTATCCCATCCAGGCCCAGTTCTCCCATTTGACCCTATGGAAGGTAGAAAGACAATAAACAAGTTAGAGCAGGAAATAGCTACACTGTTCAATATGTCAATCCCTATGTGGGCGGCATGGTGATGTAGCAGTAGACCTACTGCCGTACAGCGCCAGAGACCCGGGTTCCATCCTACGGAGTTTGTACCTTCTCCCCGTGGCCTGCGTGGGTTTTCTCTAAGATCTTCGGTTTCCTCCCACACTCCAAAGACGTACAAGTTTCTTGATTCATTGGCTTAGTGTAAATGTATCAATGTAAATTTTGTGCGTGTCGGATAGTGTTAGTGTACGGCGATCACTGGTCGGTGCGGAGACAGTGAGCCAAAGGGCCTGTTTCCGCATTGTATCTCCAAATTAAACTAAACGTTTTAATAAACGGATCTCTATTGCTGTTCTTTTACCACATCTTTAAATTCCTTGTGTGTCAAGAAACACAATGGCCTCTTAAACCAACAGAGCTATCCGCCTGACAGACTTGTCTATTTCATAGATAGACATACACCTCCTCCAACCCCATCAACTACATCTGGTGTGGGCTCCTGTGCACCGGCGAGACCAAACATAGACTCGACAAAAGCGAGAGATCCAAGCAGACGATGCTGCCTGACCCGCTGAGTCACTCCAGCATTTTGTGTCTATCTTCGGTGTAAACCAGCATCTGCAGTTCCTTCCTGGACAAAACCTTTCCCCTGCAGCTCAGTATATGTGCCAATAAACTAAACTGAACTATATAAATCAAGGTTAATTAATTTGATGGTGTAAAGAGACTTGTGATGTGGAAGTTAGTCACCTTCCATTGCATTTCTAAATAGTAACGGGATCCTATTACTCAATCGGGAAGCAGACATCGAGTTCAGCCAGTAGTTTGTATTCCTGGGAATTATCTAAGCACCCAAGATAATAGCAAGTCTTAACTCTCAACTCTAGCAACTCAGGTGCTGTAGAAAGCATCCTGACCTGAAACATCTCTATCTGGTTTGGCAACTGGTCTGCCCAGGACAGGAAGGCTCTGCAGAGAGTAGTGCATTTGGTTGAACCCACCACGTGAACTACACTCACCCCTCTGCAGGACCTATACACAAGGAGGTGCAGATCCAGAGCCAGCAAGATCATGAAGGACCCCTACCACCCTAGCAACGGACTGTTCCAGCTGCTGTGGTCAGGCAAGCGCCTCCGCTGTCACACAGCAAAAACAGAGAGGCTGAGACGGAGTTTCTTCCCACGGGCCATCAAGACTGTAAACTGACCTCACCAGGGCGTAAATACTGTTGTGTCTTCTTTTTTTAATGTAAATACTGATTCTGTTCTGTTCTGTTCTGCTGTTTTGCACAATCCGCAGGCATTGCCACTTTCATTTCACTGTACATCTTGTATGTGTATGTGACAAATAAAGTTGACTTGACTTGATTGTCATTTGCTAATATATAAATAATTGTGGATCAAATCAATACATACCTTTTCTCCTGGGTATCCAAAAGTACCCTGTTATTTGTAAAAAGAAACAAAAGAGATATATGTTTATATGTATTTACTAGCACCAACTGCAACAGTTTTTTAAAGAAATTCATTCAATTTCATCTCGTTCAAAGTTTCTGACACGTTACCTTAAATCCACTTCGTCCCTGGCATCCTTGGAATCCTTGAGTTCCGTTTACACCGTGAGGACCTCTATCACCCTGTGAGATACAGAAAAAAGAAGATGCAGTAATTCAAACGTTTCAGCTTTCTGTTTCAGCCCTTACAGCAAGGAAGGGGTGGAGCAGCATTGTAGTGGCCAGGAAACATAGAAATGGAACTAATGCAGAGGCCTTTTCTAACTTGGAGAAGGGAACACTCGAGATCAGAAGGAGGTTAGTTGTGTTATATCAGCATGAAGGGCCAGTGGGAAGAACGTTCTTCCTCCTGACAAACTTGACTGCCATCCACCTGTCCCTGCAGCCTTCAGCTTCCATGTTTCGCAGATCTGCAGAAGCACAGTTAAAGACTGGATGGTATGAAGGATTGCTAAACCTTCCAGGAGGTATTCTCATTAACGTACCAAATGGGAGCTTTGTGGATCAATAAGGAATCACAAGCTCCCTCCTTTTTAGGTGAAGACATTTCCCCTTATTTTGGTCTTAAATGGCCAATCACACATTGTTAAGCTTTGACCCATGCCTCCCACCAATAGAACTTATCCTCGTCCACAGATTTCCTGCATTTTCAGGCCAATTTATTTATTTTTCAGGCCAACGTAATCTCATGCTATCCCTAATTCACCACGTTGGCCATGGCTGAGACACCCTGTCTTTTTGTTCTACTTTGACGCGGACAGGAATAAACAATGATCGTAGTTCATCCATGCACTCTTGAAATATTTCCCATTGCTGCTCCATTCTCCCCCCCCACCCCCCAGGCCCCCAATCAGCGAAATTCTCCGCTCTATCTTACACAGCTTTTGCCTCATAACATGGTCAAACAGTTCACCAATCTTCATGGTGCATTCAAGAGTTAGATATACAGTAGCTCTTAGGGCTATGGGGAGAAAGCATGAACGGTGTACTGATTCTAGATGATCAGCCATGATCATATTAAATGGCTGCGCTGGCTCGAAGGGCCAATGGCATACTCCTGCACCTATTTACTATGTTTCTATGTTTCTATGGCAAGGCGCATGAATTAAAAACTGGCTATGGTCCTAGTGACCAGTTTATGTATCAATGCATCAATGCTCATGCAAGGGCAATACTTGAGCAGGGAGGACAAGTAAAGTTGATGGGTGGTTAGGGGTTGGTGATGTGGTTATCAAAATTGAGATCAATGTTTTCTAAACAAAACTGAACAGATACAGGTTTGCATAGCTTGATGTCAGACTAATTTTTAAAAAAAGCATCAAAAGCACTTTTAATATTGATGATGTACAGATGACACATTTTACTTACAGCTCCACCTTCATAGCCTGGATGACCTACGATACCTTTGGGTCCCGGTGAACCCTGGAGAAGAGAGAAGAGAAGACTCATATGAAAGACTAATTCTTGATTGAAAACCAAAACCGCAGGAGTTGTAAATACAAAATAAAAAACAGAAAGCAATGGAAGCACACGGCAGGTCAGGCAGCATCTGTGGAAAGAAAACGTAATGCTCATCTGAACAGAATCTTTATTTGTTTACTGATACTAACTTTCAATCATGTATGATTTTCTATCATTATACTGCCTCAATTAGCTTGTTCCATGTATCCACCACCCTCTGTGTGGAAGGTTTCTCGTCAGGTTCATGTTAAATCTTTTCCGTTTTCACCTTAAACCTAAGTGCTCTGGTTCTTCATTCCCCCACCCTGGGTAAACAGCAACTTAGATTCACCCTACCTATTCCCCTCAAGGTCTTATACACCTCTACAAGATCACCCTTCTGCCTCATGCACTCCAAGGAATGAAGTCCGAGCCTTTCACTATAGTTCAGGCCCTCAAGACCTGGCAACATCCTCATAAATCTTCCCTGCACCTTTTCCAGCTCAACAACAACCTTACTAGAGCAAGGTGACAAAAAATGAACACACTACTCCAAATGCAGCCTCGCCAAAGTCTTGTGCGCCTGTAACATAACAGTCCAACTTCTATGCTCAATACCCAGGCTAATGAAGGCCAATGTGCCAAAAGCCTTCTAGACCACCCTATCTACCTGCTGCCACTTCCAAGGAACAATGTACCTGCACTCCTAGATCCCTCTGCACCACAACAACCCCCAGGGCACTGCCATTCACTGTGAAGGTCCTACCCTTGTTAGACATCCCAAAATGCAACACCTCTCACTTATATGCATTAAACTTCATTAGCCATTTCTCAGTCCACTTGCCCAGCTATAATATTTGATAACCATCTTCACTATCTATAATACCACCTGCTTGAGTGTCATCATACTAATCATGCCTTGTACATTCTCATCCAAATCGTAGTTATACACCACAAACAGCAATGGGCCCACCACTAATCCGAGAAGTCTCCACTATCCCCCCTCTGCTTCCATCATGAAGCTAATTCTCCATCCAGTCGGCTAGCTCTGCCTGAAGCCCTTCCAGAGCAGCCTATCATGTGGAACTTTATCAAATGCCTTGCTAAGGTCCATATAGACAACGTCGATGGATTTGCCCTCACCAACATTTTTGGTTGCAGCTTCAAAAAACTCAAGAATCAAGACATGAGTCAAGTCTCCAGAGATGCTGCCTGACCCACTGAGTTAATCCAGCATTTTTTGTCTATCTTCCGTGTAAGCTAACATCTGCAGTTCTTTCTTATACTTTTATTGTCACATGTCCTTAAACGGAACAATTATTTTTTAATATATAAGACACTGTCTCCCACGTATAAAACTATCCTGGCTATCCCTAATCAGCCCCTGTCTATCCAAAAGCATATATATCTTATCAATTCGTCCCTTCCCACCCAAAATACCCCTCCGCTGGTACCTTCCCTTGCAACTGCAGGAAATGCTACACTTGTCGCTTTACCTCCCCCCTCGACTCTATCCAAGAACCCAAGCAGTCTTTCCAGTTGAGGCCAGAGGTTCACCTGCATCTCCTCCAACCTCATCTATTGCCTCCACTGTTCTAGGTGTCAACTTCTCTACATCGGTGAGACCAAGCGCAGGCTTGGCGATCGCTTCGCCCAACACCTCCGCTCAGTTCGCAATAACCAACCTGATCTCCCTGTGGCTCAGCACTTCAACTCCCCCTCCCATTCCGAATCCAACCTTTCTGTCCTGGGCCTCCTCCATGGCCAAAGTGAGTCCCACCGCAAATTGGAGGTGCGGCACTTCATATTTCGCTTGGGTAGTTTACACCGCAGCGGTTTGAACATTGACTACTCCAATTTCCGGTAGTCCTTGCTTTCTCCCTCCTTCCCCTCCCCTTCCCAGCTCTCCCACAGCCCACTGTCTCCGCCTCTTCCTTTCTTTTTCCCACCCCCCCGACATCAGTCGCCTATTCCTACTCTCCATAGAAACTGCCTCACCCTCTGTTTCTCCATCATTTTTGTCTACCTTTGATTTTTCCAGCATCTGCAGTTCTTTCTTAAATATATCTTATCCCTCAACATCCACTCCAGTAACTTGCCTATCGCAGATGTTAGGGCTCACTGGTCTATAGTTCCCAGGATTTTCTTTGCACCCCTTCTTAAATAGAGGCGCAACCTTTGCTTCTCTCTTATCTTCGGGCACCTCACCCGTGTCTAATAATCCACGTCTTTGTATCCCAGCCAGGGCGTGTAATTTCTTCTCTAGCTTTCTACAGTGTCCTCAGATATATCTGATCAGGCCCTGGGCCATTTATCTCCCCTCATAGCTTAGGCAGTCCTTTAACCCCAGTGCTTGGTGCTATCTGCAAATGCCAATGTTGGTGCTATCTGCAAATTCACCAACCCATCCACGTTTACGATTCGGGCATTTATCTATATCACAAACAGCATCAGTCCCAGCACAGATCCCCGTAGAACTCCACTGGTCATAGACCTCCATCCTGAATATTGTCCTTCCACCACAAACTTCTGTCTTCTATCAGTCAGCCAGTTCTGAATCCTATGACCAAGTCACTGTTAATCCCGTACATCTTAATCTTCTGGATCAGCCTACCATGGGGGACTTTATCGAATGCCTTACAGGTGGACAACATCCATTGTCCTACCCTCATCAAACATCTTTGTCATCTCCTCAAAACACTTAGTCAAGTCACTAAAGCACATCCTGCCATGCTGACTGTCACTAATTAACTCATTATCTTCTAAATGGGAGTAAATCCTTCCCAAAAAATCCTCTCCGATCGCTTCCGTGCCATTGACGTGAGGCTCACCAGCCGAAAATTCCGTGGATTCTCTCTACTTCACTGCTTAAATAAAGGAACAGCATTAGCTACTCTCCAGTCCTCCGGTACTTTGCCAGTAGCTAGAGAAGAGGCAAAGATCTTTGTCATGGCTTCCGCAATCTCCTCTCTCAATAACCTGGGATAGATTAAATCACATTTTGGGGATTTATCTACTTTAATACTCTTCAAGAGCCCCAACACCTCCGGCATTTTAACCTCAAACTGCCCTTGCATATTAGTATTACATACAGCAGGATATGGATATGTTACAAATATGGGCGCAGCAATAGCAAATGGCCTTAATGCAGGCAAGTGTGAGTTATAGCATTGTGAAATGTAAAATGCAAGTGAAAAGTGTACAGGTCATGGCAGAACCGTCAACAGCATTGATGTACACAGAGATTAATGAAAGATTATTGAAGATTGTTAGGACGGCACAGTGGTGCAGCGGTAGAGACCCGGGTTCGATCCCGACTACGGGTGCTGTCTGTACAGAGTTTGTATGTTCTCCCCTTGACTGCGTGGGTTTTCTCCAAGATCTTCTGTTTCCTTCCACACTCTAAAGATGTACAGGTTTTTTAGGTTAATTGGATTGGTATAAATGTAAATTGGCCCTAGTGTGTGTAGGCTAGTGTTAGTGTGCGGGGATCGCTGGTCGCCGCGGACTCGGTGGGACGAAGGACCTGTTTCCACGCTATATCCCTAAACTAAAGTAAATGCTGAGATATGTAAGATCATTTAAACTTACCTTCGGCCCACGTACACCTTGAGGACCCTTGTCGCCTAGTCGGCCAGCACACTTACATGGGATGCCACAGCACACTCTCTCTGCAATGTTGTCCTGTTAAAACATTATATAATTGGAGCGTAAAACTTTGGAAGTACTAAAACACCTTGCGTAATATTTGCAACAAGGAGTTGATCTTACAAGTTCTTCTCGCAGTTCGTATTCTAAATCATGCTGGGTGATAGAAAGGGGTCTCTTGTATCTAAATCCACGTCCAAATTCCAACAAGGAAACAACGGAAGGCGCAGTCACTGTTCCCAAAGACACCATTATCAGTGCATGCGCGCTACCTGTTAGACACAAGGGATAACAAGAATAAAAGTTCATTTGGATTTGATGTTAAGCCAAACACAATCGTTTTCATATTTTCAAACCATTGACAGTCTCTGGATACTTTCAAGAGAGAGCTAGATAGGGCTCTTAAAGATAGTGGAGTCAGGGGATATGGGGAGAAGGCAGGAATGGGGTACTGATTGGGGATGATCAGCCATGATCACATTGAATGGCGGTGCTGGCTCGAAGGGCCGAATGGCCTCCTCCTGCACCTATTGTCTATTGTCTATTGCGATAACCCCAAACTGACTAAGGTTGAAGTGCTCATGGTTCTGTGATCCGTCATGAAGTTGGGTGACTGATATTACTGTTTTAAAGGGAGCAATCATTTATTTCTGATTTTCTCTCATAAGTAGTCAAATAACCAAACTGTGAAGCCAGAGATTTCCATGGTAAGCTATTGAGAAATAAATGTCCATGCTTTAATTTAGGTGATGGTAGCAATTTGTCCCTTTAGCTAGCTGCCCCAGCCCTTAACCAATTCTGTGATTAGATTAGTACTAATCTAAATTCTAATTAGTATGTAGATTACATATCTACATATGTAGATGAAACCACTTACTGTACTGTTAGCATTCAAACTCTGCAGAGAAATTGAGCAGAATTGAGCCTTGTTTTATTTGCCCCCCCCCCCCCCCCCACCCTTTTGAAAAATAAACTTTTGAATAAGAAACAAAGTATCATACCTTCTTGTCGTAACGTCTCAGCTTGTCTTTTTAATGAAGCAAAGTCTTCATCAATGCCGTCAGTGAAATGGATAATAATCTTGAAAAGGGAAGAAAATAATATGAGCGACATGGATAACGTGAATGCTCAGTCTTTTCCCCAGGGTAGAGGATTCTAAAATTTGAGGGCATACATGGTCTCGAGGGATATGGACCAAATGCAGGCAAATTGGACCAGCCCATTGTGCCAACAGTCACCACATTAAGGTGGTCCGAAATGCATGTTTCCAAGTTCTACAGCTCAATAGCTCTACAATGCTAAAAAACAAAACTTACATTTTATTGAACCATCCTGTGTCTAAATGGTTTTATGATTGTTATATGTGATTTCATTTGTATTTCCAAAAACCTTAAATCAATATATTGGGTGATAATGCCCTTGATCACACAAATCAGAGGATGCTCTCAGTTAAAAATAGATTGTTTTCAAATTAGAGAAGGTGGCAAACAAGATGGATGGAAAGCCTGGGTCCAGGCATTGCAAAGCCACAGCTGCACAAGATATTGGTGAGGCTGCATCTGGAATATTGTGTGGAGTTCTAGGAACCTTCCTATAATAAGGATGTGATTAAGCCAGAGAGGATGCAGGAAAGATTCATAAGTTTGTTTCTGGGGACTGGAGGGTTGAGTTTTAAGGAGAGGCTTCATAACTGAGCTGTTTTCCCCAGAGTTAAGGAAGCTGAGGATTTATGAACAAGATAGATAAGGTGTATAATCACCATCTATTTTCCCAGGCTAGGCGAGTCTAACACTAATGGGAATAGGTTTAAAGCAAAGATACTCGCTAGAATTTAGGAGATTGAGAGGGGATCTTATAGAAACGTACAAAATTCTTATGGGGTTGGACAGGCTAGATGCAGGAAGATTATTCCCGATGTTGGGGAAGTCCAGGACAAGGGGTCACAGCTTAAGGATAAGGGGGAAATCCTTTAAGACCGAGATGAGGAAAAACTTTTTCACACAGAGAGTGGTGAATCTCTGGAACTCTCTGCCACAGAGGGTAGTTGAGGCCAGTTCATTGGCTATATTTAAGAGGGAGTTAGATGTGGCCCTTGTGGCTAAAGGGATCAGGGGGTATGGAGAGAAGGCAGGTACAGGATACTGAGTTGGATGATCAGCCATGATCATATTGAATGGCGGTGCAGGCTCGAAGGGCCGAATGTCCTACTCCTGCACCTATTTTCTATGTATCTATGTATCTATACTAGAGTGGAGCAAGATAGACCACTCCTGCAAAATCCAATATACTGATGTTTAGTACGCAACGGAGTGTAGCTTCCGCCATTTCAGTAAACCCGACCCGACTTCAGTTATGCCGCTCGCAGTGTAATCAGCGTTGTGGGGGAACAGTTTGTGTGTTTTTAAATGTTTGAAATGTTTTTTTTAATTTTCTTTTTAAATGCAGTAAACTCTCATCAATTTCCCCCATCACTGTCAGCACTGCCTTGGTCGCTATTTGCTGAAGTAAGTGTGTGTGTGGAAACTTGCGTGATTGTTAATCTGACTGGAAGTCAAATCTGACTGGACGCACTCTAATACACACAAAAACGGCACATACCTTGCACAGGGAGGACTGCAGATGCTGGTTTAAACCGAAGACAGACACAAAAGGCTGGAGTAAATCAGCGGATCAGGCAGCATCTCTGGATAAAAGGAATAGGTGATATTTTGGGTCGACTGGTCTTCTTCAGACTGACAGTCAAGGTAAAGGGAAACGGGAGATATAGGCATATCTTCCATTCATTTGTCCTTAGTACCGTCTATATCTCTTGTTCCTCTTTCCCCTGACTCAGTCTGAAGCAGAGTCTCGACCCGAAATGTCACCTATTCAGCTCTGTGATCATTGCTTTCGTCCGTCTGTCAGCGCGTAGATGAGGACGCCATGACAGAAGCCGATTACGGAAATGGCGCTGAAGATTACCCATCACCTACTACGGCCATTTCGCGGAGTGAACCATCAATGATCTTTGGTTTAAAGTGAGAGGGGCGAGTTTTCACAAAGAGGGTAGTGGATATATGGAACAAGCTGCCCGACAATGTTTAGAAAATATTTGGACTGTTCATGGATAGGAAAGATTTAGAGAAATATAGCCAAACATGGACAAATGCGACCAGATCAGGAAGGAACCTTGGTTGGTATGGAAGAGTTGGGCAAAGGGCCTGTTCATGTGCTGTGTAACACCTTGACTCCATAAAGTGCAAGTTAATTTTGTCCCACACAACATAAATGAACATGCCTTACCAAGAGATAAAACAGAATAAAATATGAATTAAATAATGAACAACAGCCTAACAGCCTAACTTAGGCAGACACAATTTCAGCAACTTTTCGTGTTGAGAGCAGTTAATCTTTGTATTCATTGCAGCTCCATATAAATGCTTATTGCCAGGAGCAGTAAATGCTTATTGCCAGAATGCTTATTGTTCTCAGAAATAGGGGGCTGGGAGAAGAAAACAGTCAAAGTTGTCTGAATGTTGGTTCTGAGTCCCCAAAAACCCTCTACAGTCAATGGCTGACTCAGTTTAGGTATGAAGAGTTTAAACATCCTCTGGTGATAATTTTGGAGAAAAACAAAATTGCTTCTTTAAGGTCTTGATATTTGCACGGATATAGATCCATGCTTTATTGCAAACTGTTCTTTTCTACATGAGAAGCCATGATTGGTTTGAAATCTATGTCATGATTTTGCAAGAGGGCATCATAGGTAAAATGAATACAATTCACAAGGCCACACAATCCGCTCCTGCATGTGGAGGAAGGAACTGCAGATGCTGCTTTACACCGAAGATAGACACAAAATGCTGGAGTTACTCAGCGGGACAGGCAGCATGAAGAAGGGTCTCGACCTGAAACTTCAAAAATTCCTTCTCTGCAGAGAGAAGTTGCCTGTCCCGCTGGGTTACTCCAGCATTTTGCGTCTATCTCCAATAGACAGCATTGTGAGTCATGATTCTTTGACCGTGTCACCATTTAGCTACGTACATACCCATGTGGTGGAAATTATGCTCTAAAAAGTTACTTTCAAGTGAAAGCTCAAAAGGAAAATCTAAAATCAAAAGACCTTACCTTTACTCCATCAGAACGGGCAGACTGGAAAGTTTTCTTGTATGCATTTAAGGCACTTGCTCCAAAGATATAAGGACCAGTAGCTGCTAATTTGTTGAATTCAGTCATAATTTCGGATTGATACTCCACCAAGTTAATGCTACGAATTTGTCCATCTTCCCCGAAAGCTGAGACTCCCATTCTGAGAGTGGGGGACTGAGCACCGGTGCAGCTTATGGGATTCATCTGAGAAATCCATTGCAGAGTCTGATTCACTTTTTTCCTGAAACCTGGCTCCAATCCGAACGCGTCGCGCGTGTTGATGTCAAAGCCAAATAAAACATCAATGTTGCAACCTGTGGGAGGAGGGGAGGGGTGGGGAGATAATATTTTATATTGAGTTAACAGGAGGGGTGGCACATTAAAATTGTGGCTGCGCTCCGTACCGCCGAATGCATCACTTCACCTCATCTGCCCACCAAAATAACTGGAGAAGTAAGCTGTACATTCACATACATCCCTCAGTTGTGTGGAAGTTCTGAAGGAGATAGGAACCAGTCACCATAGGAATTCCCCCCCCCCCCCCCACCACCGTGACGTCACGAAACCCCCTCCTCGCCGCCTCACACCGGGGCCGGGAGTGAGGGCTGGTTGCGAGTCCAGGCTCATTACTGTTGCCACGTGTACTGAAGTATAGAGAAAGGCTTTGTCTTGCATGTTACAACAGATCAGATACTTTAGCTTAATTTAGTTTAGTTTAGGGTTTTTATTGGTGCAAAGAAGACTCTCATGAGTTTGTATGAGTTCTCCCAATTCTCTTTCCTTTGCAGAGATAGAGCCTTAAAGTCATATAATCATAGAGTGATACATTGTGGAAACAGGCCCTTCAGCCCAACTTGCCCACACTGGCCAACATATCCCAGCTACATTAGTTCCACCTGCCCGCATTTGGCCCATAACCTTCCAAACCTGTCCTATCCATGTACCTGTAAACTGTTTCTTAAACATTGGGATAGTCCCTGCCTCAACTGCATCCTCTGGCACCTTGTTCCATACACTCACCAGCCTTTGTTTGAAAATATTACCCCTTAAATTCCTGTTAAATCTTTCCCCTCACCTTTGCCCTCTGGGTCCTCGATTCCCCTATTCTGGGCAAGAGACTCAGTGCATCTACCCGATCTTTTCCTCTCATGATTTTATTCATCTCAATAAGATCACCCCTCATCCTCCAATGCTCCAAGGAATAGAGTAACAGCCTACTCAACCTCTCCCTATAGCTCAGGCCATCAAGCATTCAGGTACACAAAAGTGCTGGTGAAACTCAGCAGGTGCAGAAACATCTATAGAGCGAAGGAAATAGGCAACGTTTCGGTATATTCAGGTGCAGCAGGCAGTGAAGGAAGTGAATGGCATGTTGGCCTTTATAACAAGAGGAGTTGAGTATAGGAGCAAAGAGGTCCTTCTGCAGTTGTACAGAGCCCTAGTGGGACCACACCTGGAGTATTCTGTGCAGTTTTGGTCCCCTAATTTGAGGAAGGACATTCTTGCTATTAAGGGAGTGCAGCGTAGGTTTACAAGGTTGATTTCAGGGATGGCGGGACTGTCATATGCTGAGAGAATGGGCTTGTACACTCTGGAGTTTAGAAGGATGAGAGGGCACCTTATTGAAAATAATAAGATTATTAAGGGTTTGGACACGCTAGAGGCAGGAAACATGTTCCTGAGGTTGGGAGAGTCCAGAACCAGAAGCCACAGTTTAAGAATAAGGGGTAAGCCATTAGGAAACACTTTTACTCACAGTTGTGAGTCTGTGGAATACTCTGCCTCAGAGGGTGGTGGAGGCCGGTTCTCTGGATACTTTCAAAAGAGAGCTAGATAGGGCTCTTAAAGATAGCAGAGTCAGGGGATATGGGGAGAAGGCAGGAACGGGGTACTGATTGGGGATGATCAGCCATGGTCACATTGAATGGCGGTGCTGGCTCGAAGGGCTGAATGGCCTACTCCTGCACCTATTGCCTATTGTCTATTGAGTCCTGGCAACATCCTCGTAAATCTTCTTTGTACCCTTCCCAGCTTGTGTGTGAACTCAGCCAGCTCCATATGGGGAACTTGAACTAACAATAGTTTTTTTTGTATAGTTGATAGCTTGGGAATTGCACCAAAGGCAAGGATCAAAATGAGAATCCAGCAACTGCATTAGTTTGGTTTAGTTTAGTTTAGAGATACAGCACGGAAACAGGCCCTTTGGCCCACCGAGTCCGCACCAACCAGCGACCCCCGCACACTAACACTATCCTACACACACTAGGGACAATTTACACTTATACCAAGCCAATTAACCTACAAACCTGTATGTCTTTGGAGTGTGGGAGGAAACTGAAGATCTCGGAGAAAACCCACGTGGGTCACGGGGAGAACCTACTGTACAAACTCCGTACAGACAGCACCCATAGTCGGGATGGAACCTGGGTCTCCGGCGCTGTAAGGCAGCAACTCTACCGCTGCGCCACCATCAGTGCTGTGCTGAAAAATCTGGTGCTTGCATGCAATGCCAATTGGAGACTGCATTTTAATTGTACCCCTTCTCCCAGTTGGTGAGGATACTTGACTCGGAGAACTAAAATAAAGTGATTATTAGCTCATGCTTGGAGCATGTGATCAGTTTATATGTTGCGGGAAAGTGATTAATTTGTTCTTACTTCTTGGAACGTCAGTTAATGGTGGGCAGAGTTGACCTTCACTAGCAATGACATCGGTCGTGGCTAATAAGACTTGCTCAGTCAGTTCAGAGAGCGTGTTCATATTTGCCACTCTGAAGACCACAGCTGGTTCACTTGCGATTTGGGTAATTTCAGGTACGTCCGCGTCCTGCACGCCTACGGTGATAATCTTGAATCGCGCATTCTTCAGCTCTGTTGCCGCTGCTACGGCATCGTCGCTGGACTTGCCGCCAATTAATAGGAATGCGATTTGGGGAACTCCTTCTTCAATCCTGCTCCCCGCCGACTTGATGAATTGATTGTTCTTAACAAAGCGCAAGGCTGCCCCTGTGTTCAAGGTCGTGCCTCCCTTGTACACTATATTCTCAATAGCCTTGAGAACATTCTCCCTTGTCCGGTACGTTTTGAGGTAGAATTCGTTGCTGGCATCAGAATTGTACTGGACTACTCCCACCTGGAGAGATCCGTCATCAAGAAAGATAGCGTCAACTATGCTGGAAACAAACTCCGTGAGACGGGGGAAATTTTGCCTTCCAATGTTAATGGAGCCATCCAAAATGAATACAATGTCGGCTTTACTCTGTGGCAAAACTTGAAAAGCAAATGAAAGAGAATGAAATTAGAAAAAACATCAATCTTTATCAATATTCATAATAGAACTTCAAACCATATTTGCTGTTTTACCACCTTCCCTTCCTATACGGTATCACCTATTATCTGTGGATGTTGTGTTATGATGCTGGAGATGTTGGGTATTTGATGCACGAGGTTCTCTTTACTATCACGCATAAATGCCCATCTTTTCATTCACGTGGGAGCCCGGATTGCGTGAATGAGCGAGGACCTCGTTGAAACATAAATAACAGTGAAAGGCTTTGATAGAGTGGATGTGGAGAGGATGTTTCCACTGGTGGGAGAGTCTGGGACTGGAGGTCATAGCCTCAGAATTAAAGGACGTTCTTTTGGCATGGAGATGAGGAGAAACTTCTTCAGTCAGAGGGTGGTGAATCTGTTGAATTCTTTGCCACAGAAGGCTGTGGAGGCCAAGTCAGTGGATATTTTTAAGGCAGAGATAGATAGATTATTGATTAGTACGGGTGTCGGGGGTTATGGGGAGAAAGCAGGAGAATGGAATTGGAGGGAGAGATAGATCAGCCATGATTGAATGGTGGAGTAGACTTGATGGGCCGAATGGCCTAATTCTACTCCTATTCCTTATCACCTTACGCTGCTGTGAGGCAGCCACTTCATGAAGTACCACTGCGAAGTGTAATCCATCCTCAATAATTCTGTTGCTGGTGCTGTCCCTTCTGGAGTTACTGGACAATGAGTAAAACCATGATGGACCATTTCTCCCTTCCCAAGTTTAGACTTCAAACACCAACTGCTGTGGCTCTTGGCTGACAGACAGTCATCTCACCATGAATGATATATAAAAACAAAGAACATCGACCTTCCCATTTTGCTGGAAATAGTTTTGCCCACTATTTATTTCAGTTCAACATTTCTTTTAAAATGTTCCCACCTTTCAATTCTATCAAGTTAAGTGCATAGGTTATTTAAAAGGCCCCAGAGAGCTTTGCGAAAATAGCAATGAATGTGAGTAGCGGATGGAAGTCAGCAGAAATAGAAGAAATAATATATTGGCTGCAATTAAATCAAGGTTAGTCATAAACATCAGAGGAGTCAAAATACCCCAAGAAACAGAACAGTGATGTCTGCTAATCTTTGCAGATTATTAGAAATTGATTTTTCTAGATGATACAAATTAACAAAATTTTCTCGAAAATAAAAATCTTTAATGAAATGTGTGGTCAGTTATGTTTTGTTTGAAGCAAATTAAATTTAGCTTTTAACATTTTAACTCAAATCCCACAAATCGTTTGGGAAGTGTAGGCACAAAATTATTAAAATACCACAGCCCTCAAACCAAATTATTCAATGATATCCAAATGGAAAACCTCCCCTTTTTAATAATGCAGGATGACTATATGTACTGTAGTCTGGAATTCACATTGTATCATACAAGCATGTAAATAGTACATCACCGTCAAATCTTGCTAATTCAACATAGGTGTTAACCCTGTTGAACCTTATTAATGGTTTTGTTGCAAAAGCAAAAAAATGAAGCCCACCGCTATTAGCCACATTCATGCCTAGCCTGAGGTACTCACTTTCAGTGGGAGGCTCTGGTGTTTCATATGTATTGGGATTTTCCAATTGCAAGCGTTCCTTCAAAGCCTCTTGTACACTTTTAAGTTCCTGAAAGTTACTGACTACGTAGGTACCATAATTAACCGTTGCAATTCGTTCGAGTTCACTTTCATCTGCATTCTTTGCACCTATGCCAAAAACATGAATTCCTGAACTTTGTAATGACCTTAAGTAACGTTGAATATTGTCTCTGGATTTTCCTCCGTTGATGATGATCAGATACTGGGATACTCCTTCGTGCTTTCTATCTCCAGCCTGTCTGGTGAAATGATTTTTCATGACAAAGTCCAAACCTATCCCCATGTTCAGAGGTGCACCTCCTTTTGGTCTCATTCGACGTATGGTATTTTGAAGGACGTCTTTGCTTGTGTGGTCTCTCAATAAGAACTCAGTTTTCCCATTGTTGCTATATTGTGCCAGACCAACACGAACCGCGTTGGTTCCAATATCAAGATTATTAATTATGTTCTGGATAAAATCACGAATGTGGGCAAAATCTTCAATCCCAACATTGGTAGACCCATCGATTAAAAACACAATGTCTTTCTTGTCAGCACTGGAAGCTGCAAAACAACGACACCAATTATTTGGCGGGCAATGGGCAACACCAGAATATTGAGCATAGTTTTACTCTCAACACAACCTACACTTACAATCACATATATTTTGAATTTTATTTTCCAGGAATGTCAAACGCATTGGTTTTGACGAGTGCATGGAGGAAAAGGTATATTCTCAAGACTGTTTCTCAATCGGTAATTGGCATTTTTGTGAAATTTGCAAGGTTTCTGTGTGTTATCAACATTTTATAAGGTTTCATGAAGTTGTATTAATATTTTCAGGAGATTCACAATATTCAGGGACAAATCCTGGAAATCACACGAGCTCTCAGGGCACCTTAACACGGACAAGCTCAAATAATAAATAAGGGCTAAACAATTTTTTAAACTGAAATATAGATGAACAGAGATACAAAAATGAACACTTATATGTGCATCCCATAGTAATTTCATATGTGATAGGAGCAGAATTAGGCCAATCACCCCATCATGTTTACTCCGCCATTCAATCATGGCTGATCTACAGTATCTTCCCCTCTTAACCCCATTCTCCTGCCTTCTCCCCTAACCCGGGACACCCATACTAATCAAGAATCTATCTACATCTATCTACATTATCTACATCTACATATCTATTCTACATTCCCTTGATCTCTGCCTCCAAAATACCAATTGACTTGGTCTCCACAGTATTCTGTGGCAATCAATTCCACAGATTCACCACCCTCTGATTAAAGGAACAGCACCTCATATTTTGCTTGGGCAGCTTACACCCTCTATTGACTTCTCTAACTTCAAGTAACCCTTGCTTTCCCTTTCTCTGCATCCCTCCTCCTTCCCCAGTTCGCCGACCTTTCAGACTATCCATGATTCCATTTTATCTCTGTATTTTTCATTGTCATCTTCTCCGAGCTAACACGATCTATTCTACATTCCCTTGATCTCCACCCTCTTTGATGTCTTGTTCTCACACCTCACACTTCCTTATCTCTGAATCTCCTCCTCCACTGACTGTCAGTCTGAAGAAGGGTCTCAACCCGATAAGTCACCCATTCCTTCTCTCCAGAGATACCGCCTGTCCCGCTGAGTTACTCCAGCATTTTGTCTACCTTGGGCACCTTACAACCCAATGGTACATCAAGTAACCCTTGCTTTCCCTCGCTCTCCATCCCTCCCCCTTCCCAGTTCTCTGACCAGTCTTACTGTCTCCGACTACAGTTTATCTCTGTTTGCTTTGTTGTTACCTTCTCCCAGCTAACAATGCTCTATTTGACATTTTCCTTGATCTCCATTCCCTATGTCCTGTTTTCACACCTTACACTTCCTTATCTACGCACCTCCCTCTAACCTGACATCGGTCTGAAGAAGGGTCTCGACCTGAAACATCACCCATTCCTTCTCTCCAGAGATACTGCCTATCCCGCTGACTTACTCCAGCATTTTGTGTCTACCAGCGGTAGGAATATTGATTTCTCTAACTTCAAGTAACCCTTGCTTTCCCTCTTTCTCCGTCCCTCCCCCACAATAGTTCCTTTAGCCACATGCTGTTACATGTACCCTGCTACATCCTTCCTCCTCCATGCTTGTGGCAACCGGAGCTGGGGCACAATATTCCAAGTGCCCCCTGACCAAGCTTCTGTACAACAGCACTGTGACATCCCAATTCTTATATTCAAAGGTTTGGAAAAAAATTCAGCCTTCCTTACTTCCCACTGGATTCTGCTGGTAGATCTGCCGTATCGTCACCGTATCCAGTTTAGTCAACGGCTCAAATATGCGCGATTGTAAGCTCATCACTCTCCGCATGTCCATGATCTTGTAAGTGTAATCGGGAGATAGCGAAATATGTCGGAGATCTTCGGCATCTGCGTCTTTGGATCCAATGCCAATAGTTGCCACGCCAGCTTCCTTCAGTGCCAGTGAGGCCCGGGCAACTGGATCAGCTGATTTACCAGCCGTGAGTAGCACCAGGAACTGAGGCACGCCCTCGTCGATTCTGCTCCCACCAGCCTCGGTGAAAACGTTGCTTCTGACGTAGTTTAACACTTCGCCAATTCTAATCTCCCGCCCGCCTTTAGGTTGCATGTTGCTGATTGCATTTACAACTTCCCGTTTCGTGGAGTGCTTATTTAAGAGGAATTCTACTCTGGCATCATTGCTATACTGTACCACGGCAACACGGACTTTGTCAATGCCGACATCCAGTTTATTCACTGTTGCAGAAATGAAGGAGCGCAACGAAGTAAATGCTGATCTCGCATTGTCCGACCCATCGAATACGAAGACAATATCTCTCTTGTTGGTATTGGCACCTACAAAATAATCATGTTTAATTTTTCTATCATTGCATAGATATTGCAGAAGAGATGTTGCATTTTATTCAATCACCAGAAACATATACAAACCTCTGGGTACACTTACGTCCAAATTATATAATTCAACAATGTTTGAAATAATCCTTTTGTTCAGTTACGGGTCTGGAACATTATCTCATCATCTTAAGGAGCCCGCTCCAGCAGTGCAGACGCTCACAGACAAGCCACAACTTGCCTAGACACAAATGCTGGAGTAACTCAGCGGGGACAGGCTGCATCTCTGGAGAGAAGGAATGGGTGACGTTTCGGGTCGAGACCCTTCTTCAGACGCTCGGCCCTAAAACGTCACCCATTCCTTCCATCCAGAGATGCTGCCTGTCCCGCTGAGTTACTCCAGCATTTTGTGCCTACAATGTAAAGCAGCATTTTTTATTCACTTTGTCCTGGAACAACTTTAATTCTGTTCCATTGCAATGCTTTAAAGCTGTCCCACTGTACGAGTTCATTCCAAGAGCTCTCCCAAGTTTGCCCTGATTCGAACTCGGAGATTTACGATAATGGCCACTCGTCGGTACTCCGGGCTCTCGTGGAAAATTTTCAACATGTTGAAAAATCTTCACAAGTCTTCCCAAGCTTACCTGCCATTAGCGAGTCTTCCCGAGTACCTGCCGCTAAGAGACGTCCCCGAGCTCTGACGTACCCGCTACGTTCATTCTCCGTGCTTACCACGAGTTTGATTTTTTTTTAAACTCGGGAGAACTCTTGAATGAACTTGCATCATGGGACAGGGCCATAAGTCTCAATTCTGTAGATTATTGCCTCTAGGACAGCACACTGTGGCGCAATAAATGGATACCACTCACAGAAGCAAAGTGTTTGGCTGTTTTAGATTTTATCCTTCCCAGGGATCTGCATATTGATCAGGTCAACGCTAACCAACAATGAGGCTTTTTACAGTCTGAAGAAGGGTTTCGGCCCGAAACGTTGCCTATTTCCTTCGCTCCATAGATGCTGCTGCACCCGCTGAGTTTTTCCAGCATTTGTGTGTACCACCGAGGCTTTTTACACAGTACTTAGTGAAATAGAGCAAAACACAAAGTGCTGAAGGAACTCAGCAGCATCTATGAAGGGAACAGATACACAACATTTCGGAGGTAGACACAAAATTCTGGAGTAACTCAGCGGGACAGGCAGCATATCTGAATAGAGGGAATGGGTGACGTTTCGGGTCGAGACTCTTCTTCAGACTGAGTCGGGGAGAGGGAGTTACAGAGATAAGGAAGTGTAAGAGATCAAAAGAGATGAATATCAAGGAAAATGTAGAATCAACCATTGTTAGCTAGGAGGTGACAAAGGAGCAAACAGAGATAAAATGTAATCAGAGGGACAGTCAGACAGGTGGGAGAACTGGGAAGGGGATGGGGTGGAGGGAGAGGGAAAGCAAAGGTTACTTGAAGTAAGAGAAGTCATTATTCATACCGCTGCGGTGTAAGCTGCCCAAGCGGAATATGAGGTGCCGTTCCTCCAATTTGCACTGGGCCTCACCGGAGGAGACCCAGGCCAGAAAGGCCAGCGTGGGAATGGGAGGGGTAGTCAAGGTGTTTGGCAACCGGGAGATCAGGTAGGTCGAGGCAGATTCGGTTGGGACCATTCCTCACACTGATTGCGGAAGGCGGGAGAAAGATGGAAGAGAGAGATGGGCATGGGTCAAATCACATGGGCAAGTGATAGGTGGATACAGGCAAGGGGTGGGTGGGTGAATGGCAGATGGGTGGAGTTGATGACCAAGGCTAGAACTGAAAAGGAGAAAAAACGGTTTCAGAATCGAAGAGGAATCAAATGTAAAGCCGGATAAAGGGATATGGTGGAAGGGGATAGATTGTAATAGACAGAAACATAGAAACATAAAAAATAGGTGCAGGAGAAGGCCATTCGGCCCTTCGAGCCAGCACCGCCATTCATTGTGATCATGGCTGATCATCCACAATCAATAACCCGTGCCTGCCTTCTCCCCATAATCTACCCAAGTGGAATATGAGGTGCTATTCCTCCAGTTGGAGGTCCAGTTGGAGTTCAGTACGGAAACAACAGTATGGGAATGGGAAGGGGAGTTAAAATGATTAACAATCATGAGATCCAGCTGGTTCCAACATTTCTTGCCACCTTCAAAGTGAATCCACCGCCATGTTGAAATAATGGATCAACTGGGCTTGTATACTCTGGAATTTAGAAGGATGAGAGGATATATTATTGAAACATCTCAAATTATTAAGGGTTTGGACACGCTAGAGGCAGGAAACATGTTCCCAATGTAGGGGAAGTCCAGAACCAGGGGCCACAGTTTAAGAATAAGGGGAAGGCATTTAGAACGGAGATAAGGAAACACTTTTTCTCACAGAGAGTGGTGAGACTGTGGAATTCTCTGCCTCAGAGGGATGTGGAGGCCGGTTCTCTGGATACTTTCAAGAGAGAGCTTGATAGGGCTCTTAAGGATAGCGGAGTCAGGGGATATGGGGAGAAGGCAGGAACGGGGTACTGATTGTCGATGATCAGCCATGATCACATTGAATGGCGGTGCTGGCTCGAAGGGCCTACTCCTGCACCTATTGTCTATTGTCACTGACACCTTCTCATCCCCTTCCCTTTCCACTGTCTGCAGAGACCAGACCCTCTACAGATCACCCATTCCTTCCCACCCAACCCGCTCCCTCCTCAGTATCTCCCCTCTACAACTGCGATAGATGGAACAGCTGGCCTGATACATCCTCCCTCCTCCTCATCCAGGGATTCCAGCAGCACTTCCAGCTGAGACAGAGCCTCACGTGCACCTCTTCAAACCTCATCTACTAATTCAGTGCTCTCGATGACACTTCCTTTCCATTGGTACCAGACTCGGCAATCATTTCACGTGCTCTGTCTGCCAAGGCCTGTTGCATCTACCATTTGCTAACCATTTTAGCGCGCCTTGCCATTCCCGTACCAACCTTCCTGTCTTTGGGGGTAAAGGGCCTGTCCCACTTGGGCGTCATTTGCGCATAATTTACGCGACATCATTTACACGTCACGACGCACGACGCGCGCATGGTGCGTGGTGACGTAAGCAGTGACACCTGGTCACGCGCGGCACCCCAGGATTTTGGGATGTACAAAATCTTCGCTCGCCATCTGTGTGGCGCGCAAATGACGCCCAAGTGGGACAGGCCCTTTAGGCCTCTATTGCTGGAATTAGGACTCACACACACTGGAGGAAAGGCATCTATGAACACTGCTTTATCCATTTCTAGTAATACGCCCTACCCCCTTCCCCGTGCTACCCCCTGCTACCCCCTGCAGTACCTGTGCTACCCCCTGCATTCCAGTTTTCCCACCCCATCCCCCCCAGTAACCCTGCTCCATCCCCCTCCTTCTTACACTCATCTCCTATCCCCAAATGCGTCATTTCTCTTCTACCCTCCCTTGTTCTCGTTCCTCCATCCCCTTCCACCTAATCCCTTTCTCCAGCTTTACATTTCACTCTTCTCTCCTTTTCAGATCCAGTCTTTGTCAGTCACTCCAGCCATCTGCCAGATGAACACCCTTCCCCCACCCACCTCTCTTTTCCTACTTTCTCCCTCTCGCCTTCAGTCAGTCAGTCTGAAGACAAGTCCTGACCTGAAACGTCGCCTGTCCATTCCCTCCTTCACCAATTTGTGTTCCCGGCATCCGCAGTTTCTCATGGGGAATTTTGCATTCTCTTACCTTGGGAGTCCCTGATTTCAATGATACGATCGGTTTCTAGATCGGTCAAGGGGTCGATAATGTATTGCCTGATACTTTCGATGTTTTGCAATTCGACAATTTTGAAGACATAGTCAGGAGACAAAGAGATCTGCTGCAGTTCAGTTACATCGGCGTTATTGGTTCCGATAGTGAAGGGAGCTACGCCTTCCTGTTTTAGTGTCTGTGCTGCCTGCCTGACATCATCGGAGGATGCGCCAGCGGTGAGAAGAACCAGGAACTGAGGAACGTCGTCATCCTTTCGACTTCCGCCTGACCTTGTGAACACATTTCTTCTGACATACTCCAAGGCTCTGCCCGTATTGCTTTCTCTGCCACCTTTGGGTGTTAAGCCTCTGATCGCTTGCACCACGTCAGATTTCCGAGTGTATCTATTTAGTAAGAACTCAGTTGTGGGATTGTCACCGTACTGCACAACAGCCAGTTGGATCCTATCCCTCCCGATGTCGAGGTTGGTTGCCACTTTGGTCATGAACATTTTGAGCTGAGAAAATGATGCCCGGGCCCGATCTGATCCGTCGACCAGGAATACAATATCTCTCCTGGGCATCTGCGGAGTGGGTTGTGTAACTACAACAGAAATGTTAGTTCAGCAAAGTTAATGTAAATAAGGGTGTAAAATGTCAAAGTAAAAGTTACAATTAAAAATATATATATGATTAGGACGGTCCACGCAGGCTCACTGGATTTCTTGTGCATCGTTCATGGATGCAGGCAGATGTGAGGTTGGATTGATTTTATTCGGCATTAGAGGCCTGTAGTGTGAGAGAATGTTTGAAGCCAGTGGCTTGCTTGTTTCGTTTGTGTGAAAGCTTCTGGCAGAAGGGAAGCTCCCAGCGAAGGTCACGCAGCCGATCAAGACCAGACCCGGCTGGCAGCCGACGCCACAAAGGACGAGTCCGGCGCCCAAAGTGACCGCGGAGAACAAGGGACAGGGACGGCCCCTACAGCCGAGCATGGAGGGTCTGTCGGAGAGCAATCAGTGAGTGTGAGCACTGGCGGTCGGTCGAGGACAGACCCACAGTGGGTGCCGGAGGTCGAGAGGGGGCCAGCGGTGGGTGCCGGAGGTCGAGGGGCCAGTGGTGGGTACCAGAGGTCTGTCTGGGATGTGCTGCCAAGAGAACAATCATGGACGTTGAGTGGGGAGGAGACGGCGAGAATGAAGACCATTGGGACAACATTGAACACTTTGTAACTTTGAGGCCCTATACGTAGCGACTCTTTGCATACTTTGTGTATGGTGTGCAGAACAAAGCCATTCATCTGGTTGTGTTCAATATCACGTTTCTGAGGTGCAGGGGCAATTGAGGGGACATTGATCATGTAAAAGGGGTGGCAAGGCTCCACGGAGATACATTCTGGCAGGATGTAACTACACATATATACAACACTGAGGGGAAAGTAAGCATCACCATTCAGTAAAGACGGAAAGAAGACCAAAGAAACAACAGGCATCTTGAGGGACAACATTCATCATATTATTAACCTAGATGAGTGATAACATACCAGTGGATTTTCACAAAACTTATGGAAGATTGGAAGAAGCAAGATCTCAAAAATCTTTAATTTAAGGATTGTTCCCAGTTTAAGGTGGAGGTAGATTTCTGGCTAAGGGGTCGATGCAAAGGAGATAGGTTTTATTTCTGAGATCTGTTCCTTCGTAAGTTCCTGGAGTGAGATAACCTGTATAATATGGGGAGGGTTCATGTGAGCATGGATGGCACCAATGTCAGAGGGCCAATAACAGAGTATTGAGTGTACAGATTTTATAAAGCGCATTATGATGGGGAGAATCAGAGACAGGTTGCCGAGGTAGATTATATAGACTATGCAGACTGGGTCAGAAAAGAAAAGATGAATCAATATAAAAAGCAATACAGTACAGCACAGGAACTAGTTGTTGCTTGGGAAAGGCCCATGGTGTCTGTTTAGTTTTAGTTCAGAGTTACAGCACGGAAACAGGCCCTTCGGCCCACCGATTCCACACAGACCAGCGATCCCCGCATATTAACACTACCCTACACACACCAGAGACCATTTACATCTATACCAAGCCAATTAACCTACAAACCTGCACGTATTTGGAGTGTGGGAGGAGACCGAAGATCCCCACGCAGGTCACGGGGAGAACGTACAAATTCCGGATTGAACCCGGGTCTCCGTGCTGCAAGCGCTGTAAGGCAGCAACTCTACCGCTGCGCCACCGTGCCATCCGTGCCGACACATATCAATTTCTAATTCACAACTGTCTGTACATGATCTGTATTCTTCCATTCCCTGTCTGTTCATGTGTCTGTCTCTATGGCTTTTACATATTGCTATGGCATCCATATCCACCACGTCCCATGGCAGCGTCCTCCAGGCACAGACCACTCTCTGTGTAAGAAACTTGCCTCATAAATCTCTTGTAAACATTCTCCACTCATCTTAAAGCTGTGCCCTCTAGTACTGGACATTTCCATCCAGCAAAATAGACTCTGACTGTCTACCCATCTTTGCCTTCCATAATTGAATATATCACGTCTCCTCAGCCTCTGAACTCCAGAGAAAACAAACCAAGTTTGTCCAATGTCTCCTTACAGCTAATGCTTTCTAATCCGGGTCACAAACTGGTGAATGGTAGAACTGGGGAGAGTTGTAGAGCAGAGTGATCTAGGAGTGCAGGGGCATGGTACCTTGAAGGTAAAGTCACAGATAGATAGGGTGGTCAAAAAGGCTTTTGGCACAATGGCCTTCATCAGCCAGAAGAAGTCATTGAGTATAGAGTTGGGAGGTTGTATGCAGTTGTAGAAGACGTTGGTGAGGCTGCATTTAAAGTATTGCGTTCAATTCTGGGCACCGTGTTATAGGAAAGATGTTGTCAAGCTGGAAAGGGTACGGAGAAGATTTATGATGATGTTGCCAGGACATGAGCTATAGAGGTTGAGTAGACTGGGTCTCTAATCCTTGGAGTGCAGGAGGATGAGGGGCGATCTTATCGAGGTGTATAAAATCATGAGAGGAATAGATCGGGCGGAGTCTCTTGCCCAAAGTCGGTGAATCGAGGGCAAGAGGACATAGATTTAAGGAGCAAGGGAAAGATTTAATAGGAACTTGAGGGCCAACTTTTTTTACACAAAGGGTGTTGGGTGCAAGGAGCAATCTGCTAGAGGAGGTAGTTGAGGCAGGTACTATCACAATGTATAAGAAACAGTAAGACAGGTACATGGATCGGTTAGGTTTAGAGGGACATGGAGCAAATGCAGGTTGGTGGGACGAGTGTAGGTGAGGTACATTGGTCGGTGGTGGCAAGTTGGGCTGAAGAGCCTGTTTTCATGCTGTATGACTCTATTTGACCTCCCAAAGTTCAACATGTCCACTTGTCTAGATTAAACTCAATCTGCCGTCTCTCATCACACATTTTCTACTGAATCTTTTGACAACTTTCCTCACTATCCACAACTCCACCAATGTCTGTGTTGTCTGCAAACTTACTGACGATCGATCGCTTCATGTTCTTAGGAGTAAATATCACCAGCAACTTGTCATGGACCAGCCACATCAAAGCAATGGGCAAGAAAGCACACCAATGCCTCTACCTCGTTAGAAGGCTTAAGGGCCTGTCCCACTTGGGCGTCATTTGCGCATCACGCAGGTGGCGTGTGAGAATTTTGAGAATCCCCAAAATCCTGGGGCGCCGTGCAATAATGTCGTGTAAATGACGCGCAAATAACGCCCAAGTGGGACAGGCCCTTTAGGAAGTTCGGCATGTCCCCTACAACTCTCACCGACTTCTACAGATGCGCCATAGAAAACATTTTATCTGGATGGGCCACAGCTTGGTTTGGGAACAGCTCCATCCAAGACAACAAGAAACTGCAGCTAGTTGTGGATGTACCTCAGACCATCACACAAACCAACCTCCCTTCCATTGACTTGGCTTGTACTCGCTAGAATTTAGAAGATTGAGGGGGGATCTTATAGAAACGTACAAAATTCTCAAGGGGTTGGACAGGCTAGATGCAGGAAGATTGTTCCCGATTTTGGGGAAGTCCAGAACAAGGGGTCACAGTTTAAGGATAAGGGGGAAATCTTTTAGGACCGAGATGAGAAAAACATTTTTCACACAGAGAGTGGTGAATCTCTCGAATTCTCTGCCACAGAAGGTAGTTGAGGCCAGTTCATTGGCTATATTTAAGAGGGAGTTAAATGTGGCACTTGTGGCTAAAGGTATCAGGGGGTATGGAGAGAAGGCAGGTACAGGATACTGAGTTGGATGATCAGCCATGATCATATTGAATGGCGGTGCAGGCTCGAAGGGCCGAATGGCCTACTCCTGCACCTATTTTCTATGTTTCTATGTTTCTATGTTTGACTTGATCTACACTTCACGCTGTGTGAGAAAGGTCACCAGCATAATCAAGGACCCATCTCCAGCCGGCCACTCCCTCTTTTTCCCGTCTCCCATCTGGTACAAGTTACAGAAGTGTGAAAACGCACATTTCCAGATTCAGGGACTGTTTCTTCCCGGCTGTTATCAGGCAACTGAACCGCCCTATCACCAACTAGAGAGCGGTCCTGACCTGTCATCTACTGTATTGGAAATCCTCGGACTCTGTTTAATCGGACCTTACTGGCTTTCTCTTGCACTGAACGTTATTCCCTTTATCCTGTGTCTGAACGCTGTGGACGACTTGATTGTAATCTCATGTAGTTCTTTCACTGACTGGATAACACACAACCAAAAAAACGTTTCTCTGTACCTTGGTACACGTGTCAGTAATAAAGTAAACAAACAAACAAATCTAATCAAATAAACAAAGTACCATTTTCATCCAAATCATCCATTTATACCTCTCCTCACTCCATCAACCAGTTTGCCTCCCCCCCACTCCACCCCTCAGTCCCCCTTCCCACACCCCTCAATTTGATTTGTATTTCAGTAAGGAGGTCTCACTGCAATCGTATACGGGTTTGGTGAGGCCATACCTGGGGTACTGTGTATAACCATACCCTCACTTGCAATGAGAGGGATGTATTTGCTATAGAGGGTGTGCAGTGAAGATTCACCAGCCTGATCTGTCAAATGTTGTGAAATAAAGTCAGTTTGGCCTGTATACTCCAGAGTTTAGATGATTAACTGGTGTCACAGTGTCAGACTAAAGCAGGGGTTGTCAACCTTGTTCGGCACAGGGGCCAGGACGCATGTCTGTGAGCGGATGGCGGGCCACATCTATCACGTGTACACATGGATCCCGCCCCCATCCCGCCCCGGATGGCAGGCATCAAATCACATGTTCACAGAAGGTAGACAAAAGTGCTGGAGAAACTCAGCGGGTGAGGCAGCCTCGTGCCATCCTCGCATGTCTCACCCGCTGAGTTTCTACAGCATTTTTGTCTACCTTCGATTTTTCCAGCATCTGCAGTTCTTTCTTAAACGTGTTCACAGAAGGTGCGCGGCCGTGCGGTACAGCCAGAGTTCAGCCACTTCTCGGGGTGCTCGGGGCGCCCGTCTGCTGCTCGGGGTGCTCGAGGCGCCCGGCTGCTGCACGGCGGGCCGGATGATTACGGGGGGAAAAATCCGCCTGCGGGCCGGAATATTTCGGGTTACGGGCCGCATTCGGCCCGGGGGCCGTAGGTTGCCGACCCCAGGACTAACGGATGAGCCAGTGAGAAATTAAATGAAGAGAGATTTCTTCATGCAGAGGGTACTGCCTCCCTATCTCCATCATCTGTGGAGGCTCAATCCTTGTATTCACTCAAAACAGATCTTAATAGGTCTTAATTTTAAATTAGTTATTAGATGGCACAGGAAATGCTGAGGTGAAGATATTGTTGAATAGTGGATAGAGACAAAATGCTGGAGTAACTCAGCGGGACAGGCAGCATCTCCGGAGAGAAAGAATGGGTGACTTTTCGGGTCGAGACGCTTCTTCAGATGGAGCTGGCTAAAGAAACCAAACAGACTACCCCTGTTCCCATTTTTAGAATGTTTTTATTTCTTACATTGCCTTCACTTGAACAAGCTCCAAATCCAAAATCTGGTTGGTATTAAGGCCTGAGCACATCAACAGCCCCTGTTATATAGATACGCACTAATTTAATTGGGGAATATAGGGAGGATGATCGTTCAGTTTAGAATGGATGGTTTAGTTGCGTGATAACAATCGGGAAGAAACTGTCCCTGAATCTGGATCATAGATGCTGCCTCACCCGCTGAGTTTCTCCAGTTTTTTTGTTTACCTAGGGAGGATGATGGTGAGCAGATACTCACAGGCCTCAGATAATGGTTAAAGAAGAAAAGGGACAGGCATGCAACAGTTGGATTGCCTGAAGGCAAGATAAAGGAATAGTATACGTTATAAAGACTGCGAATAAATACATGCAAACGTGAAGGTATCTGAAAATCCCTTCGCTCACCTTCAGGAGCATCCTGTATGATTTGGCTGATCTGGCGTTTGTCCAGTACTGTCAACGGTGACTGAAGCTGTTGCTGGAGAGTTTCCACTCTCCGTGGATCATCTAACTTGAAGGTGTACTTGGGGCCCATTGAAATCTGTCGGAGCTCATAGTCCTCCGCATCTGCAAAACCGATGCTAAAGGGCCCGATGCCAGCCTGCTTCATTGCCAGGGCTGCTTGACTGACATCGTCGGCCGACCTGCTGGCAGTGAACAGGATCAAGAACTGGGGGACACCTTCCTCCTCTCTGCCTCCAGCAGAACTCGTGAAGACATTATTCGTGACGTAATCCAGGGCTTTGCCAATGTTGGTTTTACTTCCTCCTTTGTACCCGAGTTTATCAATGGCATCCCTCACCTCCTCCTTTTCTGTGAAGGTGTTCAAAAAGAAGTTTGCTCTGGGATCCTCGCTGAACTGGACGACACTGACTCGGACTTTGTCACTTTCAACGTCAAGATTGTTGACACATGTCTTGATGAAGTTTTTAATTAGAGGGAAGGCGCTTCTGATATTCTCTGACCCATCAACAAGGAACACCACATCTCTCCTTGCAGAATCTAGGAGAACAAAAAAATAGAATGAATACAAAAATGTGAGCCTTGAAATAACATTTTTGAGAGGGGCCTTTGTCGTTGAGATGGGATGACGTTAATATTTCAGATTAGTGGTGGGACCTGAAACATCAACGTTATTCATCCATCAGAACGGAAGAAGGGAGGTATAGGTAAGTCAGTTGCCACTGGTTGGACACGAGGCAAGAAAAAAACAATGTGAGTAATAAATAAGTTGAATGAAGTAAAAGCCCTGTTACACTGTGCGAGCTGACCCACGAGGTACCCCGAGTGAAAGACTCGTGGTTGCGTACGTGACTACAAGTTTATGATCCAGAGTTGAACCGAGTTCCCACGGGTATGTCTAAGTTTGCCGTTTACTTCTCATTTCTGCGATGTTCCAAGTTCGTCTCCCGAGTGTACCAAGTTCCTCTCCCGTTAATCTTGAGGCAACAATGTATATCGACGTGTTTCTCAGCTGAATTAGTATATAGTGGAAATACTTTTATTTGTGCTTCATTTGTTGATTTGCATGTTTGAGAAGCCCTTTTTCAGACCACTGTGTTGTTTGCTGTGGTGCTCCTTTTCTCAATATGTGCAAAAAAGCATTTTTTATATTGAACAAGATGAATAAAGACTTTGTTTCACATTCACCGTGCTGTTTGTCTTATTTTCTGATCTACTGAGAGGACACATTTTAAACATTTAAAAAGCACAGCATATGAGGCAGCTGAGTCCTTAACTCTCACAAATGATTGTGAGAATCAAGATGTGAATATATTTTGCCTTCCTTTATTTTGTGTTTTATGATGAAAGGAATATTACATTCAAGTCATGAGACTTTGTAGTGATATTAAAATGAAGACTTCCAGACATCAATTTGATCTTGATAGCAAAGAACTCTCTTTTATTGTGCAATGAAGTAAACAAACAGTGAGAATCAACCGATCAGCAAAAAGCTTTTCAACACTTTAAGCTATTAGTAAAAGTGGGAGTATCCAAAAGATACTAAAATATGATCAAACAGGCAAAAAACAACATATACAGATAAGAATGAACATCAGAGGGATAATGGAACTAATCTCCCAGGTCTGTCCCTTCATCAAATGGTGATGCTGCTCAACTAAGACGGCCGTCTCCATATTCAGAATGCAAAGCAGCTAACGCAGCAGGCTGCAGCTCTGTATAACTGAGTGGTGATGGGTGGTGTCTCTCAAAAATAAGTTTGAAGTACATATTTTTCAAAGTCTCTCATAGGAAACAATGAGCGTATAGAGCCCAGGGAGAGGGGGAGAAAGGGACGTACACTCACAGAGGCAGAGTCTCTCAGCCTGTGTGAGAGGGAGGGAGGGAGAGAGAGAGAGACACACAAGGTGGATGTGAAATCTCACCTGCTTGTTTCAGTGACAGGCACCCGCAGCCAGTGAATGAAGACACCCCCATCTGTCTCCCCCTCCTCTCCCTCCACTCTCCACCCCCTCTCCTCCACCCCCCCCCTCACCCCCCCCTCCCCCAATTTGGAAATGTCATCCCATCACCCATTCCTTCTCTCCAGAGATGCTGCCTGCCCGCTGTTAAAGAGTTCCCACTTGCAGCAGCATAACAGGCCAGTAAACACAATACTCATAGATAATATACTAAACAAAGAAAATATATATTAAAAAATCCAGTATTATTGCAAAAGTCCCTAAGTCCTTAGTGCAACCAAGGCAGTTTGTAGTTCATAGTTTAGTTAGCATTTGTAGCGTTCAAGAGCCCGATGGTTGTTGGGAAGAAGCTGTTCTTGAACCTGGAGGTCATGGTTTTCAGATTCTTATACCTTCTGCTCAGCAGGAATGAAATGAGAGCATGGCCAGGGTAGTGTGGGTCCATGACAATGCTGGCTGCCTTTTTGAGGCAGCACCTCATATAGAACCCTTTGATTCAGTAAAGTTCAGTAAAGAGATCGGGAATCTGGCATCATGGCTTGAGAATAAAACCCAGCTTTTAACATCCGCATAATGAAAGAGTTGGTGTTGTCCTACGGAACAGGGGTGCAGGAGAGGTGAACACAACCCTGTCTTCTTCAACAGCACTGGTAGAGATGGCTTCTGGACGTGACTGGCAAACCTCAGATTAGGCTGCCATGAAGTGTCATAAAATGTTCTCACGCTGTTCCTCAATACTGGTTTGTCTTAAGGTTGTGAGCTCAGTCCCAAATACACAAAATCTATATATAAACTTCAAGCAATTTTTTCTTTTCAACCCACTCTGTCACCTTATCAATAACTTTTACTTTGTTAAGCAGAATTTGTCTTTAAAAAGTCTAAGTAACTGATATTTCTGTCCCTGATTATTGTTTCTAAAAAGAGTTCCCACGGTAGAATCACGAGTCACAAAGGTAAACGCACGGGCCACTACGTTCTTACAACGAGTTTAAAATGTTTCAAATTTTAACCTCAAGAGTACATTTTACTCGTGAAAAAGTTCAAACATGTTTGAACTTTTTCAAGTTAACAAGTTTCACGGGTACCTGCCGTTAGCGCCACGAGTCGCTAAGTTGCGTCCACGAGTTCCGACGTTCCCGCTACGTTAATTGTACGTGATTACCACGAGTTAAATTTGTTTTAAACTCGGGGTCACTCGTGGGTCAGCTCGCACAGTGTAACAGGGGTTTAAAGATGTCATTGCCTCCTCACCACATGCAGGAAAGAGATTCTTTGTTCTCAAAACTGAAACGGCATGCATTCTTCATAAACACAACAAACATTTTCTTATTGTCCCTTTGTGTTTACAGACGTAACCACGGTGTTTCATAAGTTCATAAGGAAACCTATAGGAGCAGAATGAGGTCATTCGGCCCATCAAGTCTACTCTGCCATTCAATCATGGCTGATCTATCACTCCCTCCTAACCCCATTCTCCTGCCTTCTCCCCATAACCCCCGTACTAATCAAGAATCTACCTATCTCTGTCTTTAAAAAAAAAATCAATTGACTTGGCCTTCACAGCCTTCTGTGGCAATGAATTTGCACAGATTCACCACCATTTCAAAATGCCAAGAATGTACACAAACGCCTCAACAGTAGATGTCGGCCTGTCCATCACAAACACGAGGCTAAAAATAACATGTTCAAAACACACCTAACTTAGTTAAATTAATCAAACATATGAATATTTGTTATGATGACAGTGAAAAAAACCCTACTTGGTTTCACGTACCTTTGAATTTTCTGTTGGTGAGCCCATCCAAGTGAATGGGGCCAGGCAAGGTACGCAAGCCATGGCTGTCATAGAGCAACATCCAGCCCTTAGCGCAGTATGATCCAGTCCAATGGACCTATTGGCTCTCCACTAGTATGATCCAGCCCACTCAAAGAAAGAACATAAATGTACTTAAAACTTTCCTCCTAAACTCCAGGTTGGGGACCTCGAATAAATTGAAAGGTGGATTGCAAATGGAGGGACACGATAAGGAATCCCAACCCAGTTGTTCTTTCCTGCTGGTCTCTGTGAACCCAGTGACAGATAAGACACACAAATGCTCCTCATCTTCCTCATGGCCTATCCCATACTTACAGTGGGTTCATTGTCATTCTGGAGCCTATGAGCGATTGTCTGCTGTGCAATCGTATGACTCCATAGCTCCGTACGTGTCTTGGTAAAGTTGGGTACAGTCTCAAAGAAATAGTATGTAAACCAACTGAAGGCCCTGTCCCACTTTCACGACCGAATTCACGACCTCTGCCGAGTTTGCCCTTGACTGATACTCGCAGCATGGTTGTCACGAGGTCGTAGGAGGTTATAGGTAGGTCGTAGCAGGCCGTGATGCTAGTTGTAGTTACTCGTGGCATCAAGTAGGTCGGGGCGTTTTTCTAGCCTGATGAAAAATGTCCACGAGTAAAAAAAGGTCGCGAATTAGGTCGTGAAAGTGGGACAGGCCCTTCAACTGGAGGTCCTCTGTGAGTGTGCCAAAAATGGAAATGGAAGCTTTTCAAAGTAACTTTCATGGGGTCATGAAGAACATTTCCAACCACATCAAAAATAATTCAACCCATCAGGTTGCTCATTGTAATCATTTGTTCCCCCCTTAATTGCTCCTCAATTTCTGCGATTTGTGCTCTGTACAGCACTGCAGCATTTCTGCAATTCCCTCCCACCACCAACGCAGATCAATGCAGCCCACAACCTCTCAGGACTTGCTACATTATTATATTAGGCATAAACATGCCATGAGATGTCTGGCAGATTAATAAATGAGGATTCTAAAAAGTCCTATTACATATAGAGATAAAAATGTAACTAGGGAGACAGTCAGTCCCTTTAAGGATCAATATGGTAATCTATGTATGTATGGAGCCTTATAAAATGAGCAAGTTTCCACTGCTTTCTTCTCATCTTCTCAGTATTTAACTTGGAAGGACTTGGAAGAAAAATAAGTTCAGGGGAAGGAACAATGGTATCATGGCACATATTGGCATTACAGAGGTGGTGGTGGAGTCTTGACATATAAAGGCAGATAAATCTGTGGGATCTAACCAGGTATATCCCAGGAAGTTATAGGAAGCAAGGGAAGTGATTACTAGGGCCTGGATAGAGACTTTTGTATCTGAAGTGTTTGGTGAGGCACCTGAAGTCTGGAAAGTTAGCTAAAGGGGCTGTCCCATTGCAGCGAGCTAATCTGCGAGTTTAGAAGAGTTTGCGCTCGACTCAAACTTGCCGCATGGTCGACACGTGGTCCTAGGAGGTCCTATGAGGTCACTGCAACTCTCCTTCATGCTTGAGGGAAGTTCCCGTATACCCGCAGCCTCAACTAGGTCGCTGAAGATTTTTCAGCATGTTGAAAAATTTTCCGCGAGTAAAAATTGGTCGGCTTAGTTCTTGTTAACTCGTAGTGCAGTGGAGTGGGGTCGCTATTTAGTTACAGGCAGTCGATGGCAGCCAAAGACAATCTCCTTTGCTGACCAGGCATTTTGAGTGGCTCATTGGAGTTTTCAGGACCAAGGAAGACCTACCGGTAGGTAAAATGCCCGCTAAACTTGATTATACTTCTTAAAAATGTCTCCACTCCTTCACCCCCCCTTCTCCCTCCCCTTCGCGCTCTCTAAAGGACTTACCATTACTGTGCAGCCGTCTTTTACCTTCCTCTTCATCGCGGGTGTGACTTTCAGGCAGCGTTCCCCCGCTTTCCCTGGCCCCCGCCTTTGCGATGTATGTGTGTGTGTGTGTGTGTGTGTGTGTGTGTGTGTGTGTGTGTGTGTGTGTGTGTGTGTGTGTGTGTGTGTGCGCGCGCGTGCGTGCGCGTGCGTGCGTGCGTGTGCGCGGTCGGTCGATCTAACTCGCAGTTTCAACGCTGACGGTCGATCCAGCTCAAGGTTTTCCAGGCGAGTGCCCCCGAGACACTCTTCTGAACTCGCGGATTAGGTCACCGCAGTGGGACAGCCCCTTAATGCTGTGCCTTCATTTAAGAAGAGCAGATGAGCTAATCAAGAAACCAATGGCTGGTAGTGAGACTAACACAATAGTGTCTTACAGAACAGAAACAAGCCATTCAGCCCATACCGACCAAGATGCCCTACCTAAACTGGTCCCATTTGTCCCATATTCCTCTAAACCTTTCCTCTCCATGCAACCTGTACAAGTCGCCTTTAAATGCCATTATAGTACCTGTCTCAACATCCTCCTCCGGCAACTCATTCCATATATCCATCACTTCGAGTGAAAAAGTTGCCCATCAGGTTATTATTAAATCTTTTTCCTCTCGCCTAAAACCTATGCCCTCTGGTTCCCGATTCCCCATACCCAGGGTAAAAGAGTCTGTGCATTCACCCTATCCGTTCATGATTTTATAGATCTCTGTATGATTACTCCTTGATAAAAATACATCTATTGATGCTCCTGAACACATCATCAGTGATGTAACCTGGAGTCAGTGGGTGTTTCGGGTCTTTCAACATCAGACACCTCACCCCAGGCGACCCAGCCGTGGTTGATCAGACCACGACGTGTTCAGGTGGCATTCGCTCCTCTCCATGAACCTCCTCTCCTGATCCAGAGCCATCTCGAGGCCTTCTCCGTTGCCTCTGTGATGTTCTTCATGGCACCTCCTCTCCATTCCGTTGATGCCCAGTGCGCTCAAGGCTTTGTCGAGCGATTGCCCTGCAAAACCTCTGCAGCCAACCTCGATGGGCATACACCTTGCTTTCCAGCCCTGCTCACGGCAGTCTATGACCAGCTCTTCGTACTTGGTCATCTTCCTCTCGTGGGCCTCCTCCAGACTGTCCTCCCACGGCACTGTTCCAACAAGATGATGTTTTTGGTCACCTCTGAGACCAGGAGGATGTCTGGCCTCAGGGTGGTTGTGGCAATGTGCTGTGGGAACTTCAGCTGTTTCACCAGGTCTACAGAAAGCTGCCAATCCTGCGCAGTCGCCAGGATTCCCAACGGATTCCTTAATCTCCTGCGCTCCAAGGAATAAAGTCCGAGCATACCCAACCTCCCCTATAGATCAGGCCCCCAAGTTCTGGCAACAGCCTCGTAAATCTTCTCTGCACTCTTTCCAGCTTATTGGTCTCCCTCCTATAGATAGTGATCAAAACTGAATGTAATATTCCCAATGTGGCCTCACCAGCATCCTGTACAACAGCAGCACAACAGCCCAACTTTTATACTCAATAAAATACCAAAAGCATTCTTTACTACCTTATCTACCCATGACGCCACATTCAGAGAACCATGTACATGTAGTCCTAGATCCATCTACTCTACATCACACCACAGGGCTCTACCATTCACTGTGAAGATCCTGTCTGGTTTGACTTCCCAAAATGAAACTCCTTGCACTTATCTGCAATAAAATGCTTTAACCACTCTTCAGCCCACTTGCCCAACTGATCAAGTTCCTGCTGTAAGGTTTGAAAACCATCTGTCCATGATCATGTCTACGATACCACCTACTTTAGTGGTGGAAAGCATTAGAAAGATTCTAAAGGATGGGATTTATGTACATTTGGAAAAGCACAGGCACATTAAGGTTTGTCAGCATGGCTCTGTGCATGGGAAATCATAGCTCATGAATTTGATTGAGTTTTTTTGAAAAGGTGAAGAAGAGCATTGTTAAGGGCAGGGTGGAAGACATTGCCCTAGACAACCGTTTGGCAAAATCCAACATGGTGGGCTCGTATGGAGTGTTTCTGCACAGTCGGATGGTATGGAAGGATGGAACACATGGTATCCAGTAGGATTTAGCAAACTGAATACACAATCAGCCTAAAGAAGGGTCTCGACCAAAAACGTTACTCATTCCTTCTATCCAGAGATGCTGCCTGACCTGCTGAGCTATTCCGGCATTTTGTGACTATTTTCAGTGTAAACCACCAACTGCAGTTCCTTCCTATACAATCAGCTTGGTGGTTGAAGGCAGAGGATGGTAGAGGGGATTTGATTCTCAGATTGCAGGCATCTGATCAGTGGAATGGCCCAGAGATCAGTGTTGTATCCGCTATTGTTTGCTATGTATATTAATGAAATGAATGAGAATTTAAATGGTGCGCTTAGCAAGTTTCCAGATGACACCAAAACCGGTAGTTTGGTGGTGAGTGAAGAAGTTTGTCTAAGGTTACCATAGAACATAGAGCAGTACAGCACAGGAACGGGCCCTTCAGCCCACAATGTTTGTGCCGAACATGATGCCAAGTTAAACTAATCTCACGTGATCCATATCCCTCTATTCCCTGCACTTCCATGCACCTATCTCAAGGGTTCCCAACCTGGGGTAAATTTATTTATTCCCCAGGGGGTAAATTTATTGATTGTGGAGTTGTACATATTTTTTCTCATTGACTGACTGTGTTTGGTTCTGGTATACTGGTATCTGTTTGTCATTAGTTGTTCATAAATAAGTGAAATAACATTGTTATGTGCCATTAAAGTTGCCAGGGGTAAACGGGACGAAAAAGGTTGGCAACCCCTGACCTATCTTAAAGCTTCCCACTTGCCACCATCATAACTGCCTCCACCATCATAATTTCATATAGTTCTATTAAGTCCCTGCTCAACTTCTGACATTCCAGAGAAAAGAATCCAAGTTTGTAGCTAACATTGTGAACTTTTCTGAGCATTCGAGTGTAAGCGCACATCGAGAGACTTGGACAGTGCTCGAGTGAGAATCTGTGCCTCACACCCGTAGTGTGTGAAAGGTCAGTTCAAAATGTCAGTTGGAGGGACAACATCACCAACGCCCAGCTCCATGGGGAGATTCCACCTCTGACCGAGAAGATCAGGTGGAGAAGGATGAGGCTGGCTGGTCACTGCCACCGCCACCCAGAAATGACCAGCAAATAAGGTTGTGCTGTGGGAACCCGCCCATGGAAGACGTGACCCGGGACGGCCGATCAAGACGATGTTGATGGAAGACGCACTTGTAGAGACAAAAGAGGAGCTTGCCAGCTGCATGGAGGACAGAGATGTGTGGTGCGCCCATCACCGTGCCCGTCGGAAACCAGCACCACTGCGTCGCTAATGTTTTCAATGATTTAATAATAATTTAATAATAATGAAAATAATAATAATAATTGTAGCTAACACCCTCTCAACCAGGCGGCATTCTGGTTCACCTTCCCCAAAACCTCCACATCTTTACTGTAATTGGGTGCCCAGAACTGCACGCAATACTCCAAATGCAACCTATCCAAAGTCCTATAAAGCTGCAACATGACTCCCTGACTTAGATTCAATGCCCTCAGCAATGAGGAAGGAACTGCAGATGCTGGTTTAAACCGAAGATGGACACAACAAGCTGGAGTAACTCACCGGGTCAGACAGCATCTCTGGAGGAAAGGAATAGGTGACGTTTCCTGTCAAAGCCCATCTTCAGACTAGATTAATATCTTTAGATTTTGGAGTGCAATGTAGATTGATTGAAAGATCCAGCAGGGAAGCCTGCCCTTCAGCCCTTCTAGTCCACACTGGTCAGACTAAATGGCAATTTGCTGAGGTTAATTAACCTGGAAACCTGCATGTGGGAGGAAATGTGAGCACCCAGAGAAAACCACGTGGTCATAAGGTCATAAGTGATAGGAGCAGAATTAGGCCATCCGGCCCATCTGGTCTACTCCGCCATTCAATCATGGCTGATCTATCTCGCCTTCCTAACCCCACATTCTCCCGCCTTTTCCACATAACATGGTGGTCACAGGGAGAACGTGCAAACTCCACACAGACAACACCCGAGGTATCTGACATGGAGGCAGCCACTCTGCCAGCTACACCACTTTGCCGCACGGATATTTTTCCTTTAAACTGGAACTGGCACTCTCACCTCTTTTCCCAGTTGTGTAGATAGTCTTGATCTCAGTTATCCTCATGCGTTTCAATGACCTTTCCAGCTGCTGCAAATCCAATTTTTGCAGGTCATCCACTTTGAAGTTATATCTCGGGGACAGTGAAATCTGCAGCAGTTCATTTTCATCTGCGTCTCCTGAGCCAATGCTGAAGGGTGCTACCCCGGCCTCTTTCAGTGCCAGGGCTGCCTGACCAACATCATCGGCCGACCTGCTGGCAGTGAGGAGGATCAAGAACTGGGGCACTCCTTCCTCCAATCTGCTCCCAGCAGATTTAGTGAAGATGTTCTGCGTGACGTACTCCAGTGCTTTCCCAGTGTTGACAATTTGCCCTCCGACTTGCTTGAGGTCATTTACCGCAACCAACAGTTCTCTTTGTGTCGTGTGGCTGTTTAGGTAGAATTCGGCTCTGGGATCTTCGCTGTACTGAACCAACCCTACTCTGACTTTGTCACTTCCAATGTCAAGGCTGTTGACCACACTCGAGATGAACCTTTGAATTGCGGGAAAGACTGGTCTGGCATTTTCAGATCCATCGATGAGGAACACAACATCCCTCTGAACAGCACCTGCACAAAACAGATAATAGAAATTAAGTAAAACAATTAAATCCCTTACACACACGTCAATTTGCCAATCATATCTCTGTTATCTCTTTGGAATGTCATACTTCCGTCCCTTTCCTTGCTTTAGTTGTTTTCCCAACATTGGAGAATTGTTTCAACAGGATATTGATTGGCTTGGTGGGCTTGAGCAGTAGACAAAGATGGGACAAGCTAGGACTTTGTTCAATGGAACTCAAGAGACTAGGAGTTGACATGACAGAGTCAGCAAGATTAGGAAAGGCATGGTTGTTAGATAGCAAGAGTCTGTTTCTCCAGGTTGAAGTGTGTAAAAACAGAGTTGAGGGTGGGTTGAGGATGAAAGGGAGGATGTTTATGCAGCAAGCCACAGAACAAAGTTGATCCTTGTCTACCAGGTATTCAGACTTTCCAATGGGTTTTGAAAGGTTCATTGGAAGCCATCTTATGGACATTATGCCATAGAGTTGGACAGTGCACAGCTATGGCAATATCAGAGCCTTATCACTATTGAAGTGGTTGGAGACGCTAGAGACTCTAGAAATTGTCAACAAGCAGACAATTTCAGACCTGAGAAAGTAACTATTTCTCTTTCTGCAAAATTTATGTGACCTGCTCAAAGTTTCCAACAGATTTTGATTTTATTTCTGTGAATTTTGCTTTGCGATGTATACACACTTTAAACTGGGAATGGTACTAACATTATCTGAGCTTTATTTAGGCATGTTATTGTTGACTCTGGTATTTCCAATTGCTGTTTAAAATTAATGATCCTATAACAGTGGAAATGTCTCTAATGAGCATTTCAAGAGCCATTAGAGGGTCTGGATACCTGGTGTCCAAGGGTTAACCTTATTATGTGGCATGTTCCGTGTTCTGGGGGGGGGGGGAGAACAGGGTAGACCTGGCACGGGATACTTTGTAACTTGGTAAGCGCCCTTTCCATGGCGACTATTTGCATACCTTGGGTATACAAGCAAAGAATTTCACTGTGACTTGTCACATTTGACAATAAAGTATGCAATTCAATTCAGTTCAATTCAATATGAACGACAGACTTGAAATGTAGCTTCTATGATAGATGTTGGACATCAGCTGTTGCAGGATTCCATTCCAGATCCATCAATCTTTGCTCCTTCAAAGCAAATTTTATCTGACATACTGATGGTCACATTTTTGTTTATTTGTTTTAATATCTTTAAGTGTTGCAGTGTAAATGTAGATTGATTGTTTGAAAGATACAGCAGGGAAACCTACCCTTCAGCCTACCCAAACCACAACGCTCATACCAAAGGGAAATTTATAGAGGCCAATTCACCTACATGTGGGATTAGGATGTGGGAGCAAATGGGAGCACTCGGAGAAACCCACGTGGTCACAGGGAGTACATGCAAACTCCACACCGACAGCACCCGAAGTATCTGACACAGAGGCAGCCTCGCTACCAGCTACATTACCTTGCTGCTCTGATATTTTTCCTTTAAACTAGAAATGGCACTCTTACCTCTTTTCTCAGTTGTGTAGATATTCTTGATCTCAGTTATCCTCATGCGTTTCAATGGCCTCGCCAGCTGCTGCAATTCGATGTTCTGCAGGTCATCCACCCTGAAGTTATATCTCGGGGACAGTGAAATCTGCAGCAGTTCATTTTCATCTGCGTTTCCTGAGCCAATGCTGAAGGGTGCTACCCCGGCCTCTTTCAGTGCCAGGGCTGCCTGACCAACATCATCGGCCGACCTGCTGGCAGTGAGGAGGATCAAGAACTGGGGCACTCCTTCCTCCAATCTGCTCCCAGCAGATTTAGTGAAGATGTTCTGCGTGACGTACTCCAGTGCTTTCCCAGTGTTGACAATTTGCCCTCCGACTTGCTTGAGGTCATTTACCGCATCCAACAGATCTCTTTGTGTCGTGTAGGTGTTTAGGTAGAATTGGGCTCTGGGATCTTCGCTGTACTGAACCAACCCTACTCTGACTTTGTCACTTCCAATGTCAAGGCTGTTGACCACACTCGAGATGAATCTTTGAATTGCGGGAAAGACTGGTCTGACATTTGTAGATTCATCGATGAGGAACACAATATCCCTCTGAACAGCACCTGCAGGAAACAGATAATAGAAATTAATTTAAAAATTAAATTAGTTACAGCAAGGCAATTTGCCCATCACATTTGTATTATCCCTTTGTATTGACATATTTCTACCCATTTCCTTGCTTTAGTTACTGTTTCAATAACTGTCTGGAAAGACAAATAAATACCATGGAAGCCACCAGAGCCTAATTTGATAATGGGTTTAACATGATTAAGCATGAGCGATTGGAGAAAAGTTTCAACAGGATATTGAGGATAGACACAAAAAGCTGGAATAACTCAACCGGTCAAACCGCATCTCTGGAGAAAAGGAATAGGTGACGTTTCGGATCGAGACCCTCCCTCAGTCTGAAGAAGTGTCCCAACATGAAACATCACCTATTCCTTTTCTCCAGAGATGCTGTCTGACCAGCTGAGTTACTCCAGCTTTTTGTGTCTTTCTTCGGTTTAAACCAGCATCTGCCTTTTCCTTCCTGCACATTTTGTCAACAAGATAATCCCTGGATTGGTGGGCTTGAGTAGCAGACAAAGATGGGGCAGGCTAGGACTATTTTCCCAGGAACTAGGAGGTGATATGATAGAGTCACAAAAATTAAGAAAGGCATGGTTATATTAGATAACAAGAGTCTGGTTCTCCATCTTGAAGTGTGTAAAAACGGAGGGTGTGGGTTGAGGATGAGAGGAAGAATGCAACAAGTCACAGAACAAGGTTGACACTTGCCTACCAGGTATTCAGACTCCAATGGCTTTTGAAAGGTTCATTGGAAGCCATTTCATGGACATTGTGTTATAGAGTTGTACAGTGCACAGCTGTGGCAATATCAGAGCCTTATTACTATTGAAATGGTTGGAGACTCCAGTGATTAAACAAGCAGCCAATTTCAGACTCCACACAGACAACACCTGAGGTATCTAACATGGAGGCAGCCACTCTACCAGCTACACCACTTTGCCGCACGGATATTTTTCCTTTAAACTGGAAATGGCACACTCACCTCTTTTCTCAGTTGTGTAGATATTCTTGATCTCGGTTATCCTCATCTGTTTCAATGACTCCTCCAGCTGCTGCAATTCGATGTTCTGCAGGTCATCCACCCTGAAGTTATATCTCGGGGACAGTGAAATCTGCAGCAGTTCATTTTCATCTGCGTCTCCTGAGCCAATGCTGAAGGGTGCTATCCCGGCCTCTTTCAGTGCCAGGGCTGCCTGACCAACATCATCGGCCGACCTGCTGGCAGTGAGGAGGATCAAGAACTGGGGCACTCCTTCCTCCAATCTGCTCCCAGCAGATCGAGTGAAGATGTTCTGCATGACATACTCCAGTGCTTTCCCAGTGTTGACAATTTGCCCTCCGACGTGCTGGAGGTCATTTACCGCATCCACCAGTTCTCTTTGTGTCGAGTAGGTGTTTAGGTAGAATTGGGCGCTGGGATCTTCGCTGTACTGAACCAACCCTACTCTGACATTGTCACTTCCAATGTCAAAGTTGTTGACCATTCTCAAGATGAATTTTTGAATTGCGGGAAAGACTGGTCTAACATTTTCAGATCCATCGATGACGAACACGACATCCCTCTTAACACCATCTGTTGAAATGGAATAAAAGATTTCTGATAGTTAGATGTTGACTGTAAAAGTCTTATAACTATTGTACAATTTTTTCACATCTGGAGTTGGTTGTTGACTGTAATTGTTGAATAAGTGTTGTACAATATTTCACATCTTAAGGTAGTTTCCCTCTTATTTCCACTGAATAATAACATATACATTTTTACAAAACATACACCTGAATAAGGATAGCAAATGAATATAATGCTGGCATAACTCATGAGTATTAAAGATTAGTTTTGCCTATAAATCATGCATTCTTGTTTCAATAACTTTCCTCAAGAAGGGTTGATTAAAATGGAAATATCCAATGTATCCAAATCTCTTGGTGTGTTGCTGCTTGCATATTTTATATCAGTATAAATAGTAGATAAACATTTGAAAATGTTAAATGTAGACACATAACACTGGAGTAACTTCACAGGTTAGGCAGCATCTCAAGAGAAGATGAAAATGCTTGTTTAATGCATTGGTAGCTGTCCTTTCAATTCCTTCTATGTGCCTATGCAATTTTCAATTTGATCTCTATACACCCAATGTTAATTCCAAGCCTAATGTAGGGAACATATAGATGACATTTTGCTATCAATTCAATTGAGTAAAGCTTTTTCAAGTGAAAGTGAAAACTATCTCTCTGCATCCAATGTTTAAGAAGGAACTGCAGATGCTGGAAAAATCGAAAGTAGACAAAAAATGCTGGAGAAACTCAGCGGGTGAGGCAGCATCTATGGAGAGAGCATCAATAGATTCTGCCTCGAACGCTGAGTTTCTCCAGCATTTTTTGTCTACTCTCTGCATCCAATGTTGCCTTCCACCTCTGCCAAATTAACTTAGTTTCGCACTTCAGTTAATCAGAGTGGATCTATCAATATATACACCTCATTATTTATATCAGATGCTTTAAGAATGCGCACACCGGCCAATGTGTCCCATTTACAATAGTCCCACCTTTCTGCACTTGGTCCATATCCCTCCAAACCTGTCCTATCCATGTACCTGTCTAACTGTTTCTTAAACATTGGGATAGCCCCTGCCTCAACTACCTCCTCCGGCAGCTCGTTCAATACACCCACCACCCTTTGTGTGAATAACTTACCGCTTGAACAGGAATTCTTCAGTGAGGTCTTGGTGCAATAAAAATTCACCAAGCACCTATTAGTTTAAATTTGCATTGGAAATTGAAGCTAAACCATTAAATATATTCAAGAAGGAATTGTTCATTGGGCTAGAGTGATCAAACCAAATGGGGAGAAAGCTGGAATAGAGTCCTGAATTTAGATGAGCAATCGTGCTAACATGAAGTGTGAAGTGGTGAAGGCAGGTTCGTTTTTATCATTTAAAAATAAATTGGATCGGTATATGGATGGGAATGGAATGGAGGGTTATGGTCTGAGTGCAGGTAGATGGGACTAGGTGAGAGTAAGTGTTCGGCACGGACTAGAAGGGCCGAGATGGCCTGTTTCCGTGCTGTAATTGTTATATGGTTATATGGTTATGAAATAGCTGAAGAGTATAGGAGTAGAGAGTATAGGAGTAGAGAGGTTCTTCTGTAGTTGTATAGGGCTCTGGTGAGACCACATCTGGAGTATTGTGTACAGTTTTGGTCTCCTAATTTGACGAAGGACATCCTTGTGATTGAGGCAATGCAGCGTCAGTTCACGTGATTGATCCCTGGGATGGCGGGATTGTCATATGAGGAAAGATTGAAAAGACTAGCCTTGTATTCACTAGAGTTTAGAAGGAAGAGGGAGGATCTTATAGAAACATAAAATTATAAAAGGTCTGGACAAGTTAGATGCAGGCAAATTTTTCCCAATGTTGGGCGAGTCCAGAACCAGGGGCCACAGTCTTAGAATAAAGGGGAGGTCATTTAAGACTGAGGTGAGAAAAACCTTTTTCACCCTGAGAGTTGTGAATTTGTGGAATTCCCTGCCACAGAAGGCAGTGGAGGCCAAATCACTGGATGAATTTAAGAGAGAGTTAGATAGAGCTCTAGGGGCTAGTGGAATCAAGGGATATGGGGAGAAGGCAGGCACGGGTTATTGATTGGGGATGATCAGCCATGATCACAATGAATGATGGTGCTGGCTTGAAGGGCCGAATGGCCTCCTCCTGCACCTATTTTCAATGTTTATATGTTTCTATGTTAAGAGGGATAAGGGAACCAAAAAGTCTCCTCTTGTTTCTCTGTAAATCCCAGCTCTTTTGCAGCACTGACTTCAAGTAAGTGAACGGAATAGAAATTCCTGGTGCAACTTTAATAAGAGGAGAGATGGCAACAACTCAGTGGTCTCAAATGGTTCCAGGCTCTTTCAGTCATTGCAATCTAGATTCTGCCATTCTTTTCTGGCCTTGCTGTCTGTCACTAGCATAATGGCGGGAGGCAATTGCCCAAATCTCACTACAGCAGTGTGTAGGAAGGAACCGAAGATAGACACAAAATGCTGGAGTAACTCAGCGGGACAGGCAGCATCTCTGGAGAGAAGGAATGGGTGACATTTCGGGTCAAAACCCTCTTCAGATCCTTCTGAAAAAGTGTCTCGACCCAAAACGTCACCCATCCCTTCCATCCAGAGATGCTGCCTGTTCTGTTGATTTACCCTCACCACAGCATCATGTTTATGCCCAACATGGTAGCAGCTGGGACCAGAGCATAGGCACACAGCAACACATATTCTGGCATAATTTTAAACTGTGGAATTCTCTGCCTCAGAGGGCGGTGGAGGCGGGTTCTCTGGATGCTTTCAAGAGAGAGCAAGATAGGACTCTTTTTGTCCTTAAAAATAGCAGAGTCAGGGGATATGGGGAGAAGGCAGGAACAGGGTACTGATTGGGGATGATCAGCCATGATCACATTGAATGGCTCGAAGGGCCGAATGTCCTACTCCTGTACCTATTGTCTATTGTCTATAGCATCACCCACAAACATCCATGATCAAATATAGCAGAAAGAAATGAATGCTATTTCTCAAGGGCATGAAAGTTATTTATGAAGGTGACTTTTTCTCATATTTGGATCAATATGAATATTAATATTGTTATTCAAACTTGAGATCAGTCCTATTGAGTCCATCCTGGTGCCTTGGACAAAGTCATGCTTTCCCATGAGCTCCTTTCAGACTATGTAGAGAACTGGAGGTGCATCTGGACTCGTGCTCATCTGAGGATGGTTGCAGAACACTCTCAAAGGGGGTGGAAGAGCAGCCAGAGGTCATTGTGCATATCGGCACAAATGATGTAGGGAGGAAAAGGGATGAAGTCCTACGGAGTAAATATAGGGAGTTAGATAACGGGTTAAAAAGCAGTACCGGAGGGGTAGTAATCTCCTGAATATTCCCAGTGCCATCTGCTAATGAGAGTAGGAATACAAAGCTGGTAGTTTATTTTCGTTTAGTTTAGAAATACAGCGTGGAAACAGGGTCTTCGGCCTACCGTGTCCGCACCGACCGGCAATCTCTACACACTAACGCTATCCTACCCACTGGGGACAATTTACATTCTTTACCGAAGTCAATTAAACTACAAACCTGGCTGCCTTTGGAGTGTGGGAGGAAACCGGAGCAACCAGGGAAAACCTACGCGGTCATAGCAAGAATGTACAAAAACCGTACAAAAAAGCACCAGTGGTCTGGCGCTGTGAGTGAGTAACTCTACCCTAATGAAGTGCCGTACTAATTAATACCTGGGTCAGGAGTTAGTGAGGAGTCAGGATCGGGGGGGGGGGGGGGGTGGGGGGGGGGATTCAGACTTATGGACCATTGGGATCTCTTCTGGGACAGGTAGCATCTGAAAGCAAACATCTGAACTAAAGCAGGGCATGAGGGTCATCAATATCCTTGCAGGATATGTTACTCAGGAGGATTTCAACTAGAGATGCCATGGGGTGGAAAGCAGAGTAGAGGAGGGTCAGCAAATGGAAAAACTGATGGGAAGCTAGAAGTTAGGACCGAAGCGACTTTGAGTCCTGAAAAGCGCTATATAAATAAAATCTATTATTATTATTAGTAGTAATTCTCAAAGGAAAGATAGGCAGCGAGAGGTTAAGAAATATGTTGCAGCTGATGGGCTGAAGTGTATTGATTTCAATGCAAGGAGTATCATGGGCAACACAGATAACATAGAGCAGAGATCATTACTTTGGGCTGCGATGCTGTGGCCATTATGGAGACGGTTGTGAGGGGGGCTGTTCAATGTTTCTGTGTTTTGATGTTTCAAGCGTGATAGAGAAGAAGGTAAATTAGGACTGGACTCGTGCTCATCTGAAGATGGTTGCAGAACACTCTCAAGGGGGTGGGAAAGCAACCAGTAGTCAATGTGCACATTGGTACAACAGATATAGGTAGGAAAAGGGATGAAGTCCTATGGAGTAAATATAGGGACTTGGGTTTGCACCTCCAGATCTCTACTAATCAGGGAGACTGCCTCAGCAGCACTAAGAGAGTTGATCTGCTGAGGCGATATGGGTACAACTCAAAAATAAGGAAGGTACATTGACTCAAAGGAGAATGTACTAAAGGCCCCTCAATAGCCAGCGGGAGATAGAGGAACTAGGATAGAGATAGAGCTCTAGGGGCTAGTGGAATCAAGGGATATGGGGAGAAGGCAGGCACGGGTTATTGATTTGGGACAATCAGCCATCATCGCAATGAATGGCGGTGCTGGCTTGAAGGGCCGATTGCCCTCCTCCTGCACCTATTTTCTATGTTTTCTATGTCTAACTGATGTTTCGACAGATTACAGAAAGAGGCAAAAGCTACAGGATTGTCGTAGTGAGTGACATTAAATTCCCCAATATTGAATGGAACCAATTTAGTGTAAAAAGCTTAGATGGGGCAGAATGAGTTAGGTGTGTCCAAGAGCGGTCACTAAAACAGTATGTGGATAGCCCAATACAAGGAAGAACCATAAAGGAAACAAATCATGCCTGCTATTTCAGTGGAAGGGTACATTAGCGAGAGTAATCACAAATCAATACATAGAAACGTAGAAAAATAGGTGCAGGGGTAGGCCATTCGGCCCTTTGAGCCAGCACCACCATTCAAAATGATCATGGCTGATCATCTAAAATCAGTACTCTGTTCCTGCTTTTTCCCCATATCCCTTGATTCCTTTAGCCCTAAGATGTGAAGAAGGGTCCGGAAACAAAACATCACCTATCCATGTCTACCAGAGATGCTGCCTGACCCACTGAGTTACTCCAGCAATTTCTGCTTCTTTTGTGAACCAGCATCTACCACTCCTTGTGTCTCCATGGGTTTGAAGATTATTTTGAATCAGAATAAGTCTGGGTCTAAATTGGAGTAAGGCAGATTATAACATTATTAGTCAGGAGCAATGGAGAGTAAATTGGGAGCAGTCGTTATTAGGTAATCAGCATCTGACATGCGGGAGTCTTTTAAAGGCCAGTTCATCGAATTTCACAACCAACATGTTCCTGGAAGGAGGAGTAAAAAGGGTGGCAAAAGAAGGGAACCTTGGATAACCAGTGTTTGTATCTTTCTAAAAGCCTCTTAAAATGCCACTATCGTATCTGTCTCCATCGCCACCTCTGGCAGCACCTTCCGTGTAAAAAAAAAATGTCCACACACATCTCTTTTAATTTTTGCCCCCTTCATCTTCAAGCTACGCCATCTAGTCTTTGACATTTCTACCTGGGAATAGGTTCTGACTGTCTATCTATGCCTCGCAAATGTTTCTATGAGGTCTCCCAATAGGCTTCAATGCTCCAGAAGAAACAATCCAAGTTTGTCCAACCACACCTTAAAGCTAATACCCTCTAGTCCAGGCTATATTCTGGTAAACCTCTTCTTCACCCTCTATAGCTCCCACATCCTACTTTTAAAGGAGCGACCAGAACTGTAAGCAATACTCCAAATGCGACTAAACCAGAGAATTATATTCAATGTCCTGACCAAACGGAGGTAAGCATACCAGACGCCTTCTTTACCATTAGCACTCTTTAACACTGTCTACTGTTGTTGCCACTTTCAGGGCCCCTGGGCCCCTCTGTACATTAATGCGTTTAAGGATCTTACTTTAAACCATTTATTTTTGCCTTACGTACTACCTTCCAAAGTACAGCTGTTCACACTTGGTCGGATTAATCTCTATCTGCCTTTACTCTGCCCATTTCTGCAGCTGATCTATATTTCACTGTATACTTCCTCACAGTCCACTATTCCAACTATCTTGGTGTCGCCTGCAAACTTAGCAATTAATCCCTATGTATTATGTCCAAGTCATTCATATATATATATGTGTGTGTACACACACATCTATATATCTATATATCTATATATATCTATCTATCTATCTATCTATCTATCTATATATCTATATATATATACACACATATACATATATATATATACACATACAAACACATATACATATATACATATATATATATATATATACATACACACACACATATATATATATATACATGAATATACATTTATACATATATAAACAGTACATATATATGCATGTATATATATATATATATATATATATATGTGTGTGTGTGTGTGTGAGTGGGTGTATATATATATATATACACAAATACACACACACATACATGTATATATATATACCAATTTCTGCAGCTGATCTATATATATATAGTCTGAAGAAGGGTTTCGGCCCGAAACGTTGCCTATTTTCCTTCGCTCCATAGATGCTGCTGCACCCGCTGAGTTTCTCCAGCATTTTTGTGTACCTATATATATATATGTTGGCAGAATTTGGTGGAGAAATTGCAGATGGAGTTTAACCTGAGCAAGTGTGAGATGTTGCGCTTTGGTGGGTTGAATGTAAGGAGAGAACAGTTAATAGCAATAACCTTAACAGCATTAATGTACGGAGGGATTTTGGAGGCCAAGTTCATAGCTCATAGTTCATAGGCCAAGTTCATAGTTCATAGCCTGGCAGTACAAAATAGATAGGGTGGTAAAGAAGGTGTGTGGTATGCTTGTCTTCATTGCTAAGGGCATTGAAAATAAGAGTCAGGAAATCATGATGCAGGCTCTATAGGACTTTGGTTAGGCCGCATTTGGTTAGGCCGCATTTGGTTAGGCCGCATTTGGTTAGGCCGCATTTGGATTATTGCATGCAGCTCTTATCACCCTATTATAAGAAAGATGTGGGCTTTGAAGAGGGCGCAGAGGATGTTCACCAGAATGCAGCCTGGATTAGAGGGCTTCAGCTACAGAGAAAGGTTGGATAGACTTGGATTGTTTTCTCTAGAAGGTCGGAGGTTGAGGGGAGATGACAGATGTTATGAGATGCACAGATAGGGTAGACAATCAGAACCTTTTTCCCCAGGGTGGAAATGTCCGACACTAGAGGGCATAGCTATAAGGTGAGAGGGGGAAAGTTTAATGCAGATGCGCAGGTGCAAGTTTTATTTACACAGAAAATCACAGGGGCCTGGAACGCATTGTAGGGTGGTGGAGGCGGATACGTTAGTGGTGTTTAAGAGGCTTATAAATAGATACATGGAAGTGCAGGGAATTGAGGGATATGGATCATGTACATGCAGACGAGATCAGTTCAACATGGTATCACATTCGGCACAAACAATGTTGGCTGAAGGGCCTATTTCATATGCTGTACTGTTCAATGTACTGGTATAAATAATGAAAACACATATCAGGTTATTTATCAAAATAGAAATGCAGAGAAGTGAACAAAACATTGACTCGCTAAAAACACAACAATTATTTACTGAAATATTGACTGTGTGACTCACAAATATATTAAAATTACTGTGAATTATCTGTGATTACATTAATTAATCCTTTTTGTATATTAACTGTATTGGGGACTCATCAAGAAAAGTGTAACTATGTTCTCAAATTCCATTCAAACGTACGCTTTGTCGGATTACATCTTTGTCCAAAATTGTGATCTCACCACACCATTAAATCCCTTCCCAGGGGAAACTTTTTTGGCTGCACAGCAGTCATTTTTGACCACTGAGAGGGAAGGTTTATGAGGATCAAATAAGAAAATTTAGTTAATCGGATCAGTCATACCTGTTGTCGAGAATTTGTAGAATTATAATGAAGATGAGTAGGTTAGAATTTGGTTCTAAATGGCCAACAAGGAATGCCGTTTAAATATCTAAAATTAAATAATTCTGCTAGAAAACTGGCTTCCTTATCTATTGAGGGGGGTAGTCCCTTGCAGTTCTGTCTATGTACTTATCTGTTGCAATCTTGAGATTACAGTTGCTCTTTGTCACTGTGTTTATCAGGTAAGACTCCCATTCACATTTGTGCTATCTATTTGTTAGATATATG
>JAXLNO010001085.1:175721-250029 GCA_038087875.1 Malacoraja senta | reverse complement strand
GATCATATTGAATGGCTGATCATCCAAGAGCCACAAGGGCTTGAAGGGCCAAATGGCCTACTCCTGCACCTATTTTCTATGTTTCTATGTTTCTATGTTAAAGTTGACTCTGGGGAAAGACAAAGATGGGAGGTTACAGACATTGATTAATGATTTATTTCAACTCCACAAGTAACCATTGAGTCATGAGGATGTAAAAATGCTCTAAGTACTATGTAGTATTGAAACAGTTTGGGATTGCTCAGACGGTTTTCGATGTGCATCGATAAGGCCTTTAATAAACCGACTTGTTCAATAAACTCACCAATGATCTATGGGCTATTTTACTGTGCCAATCTGAGAAAATAGAGTACAAAATAGCACAAAATTCCCTCCTACCATACCCTTATTGAATAAGCGAACATATTTGATTGGGGTAGGAAGCTTTTGTCAGCAGCTGTTTCTTTTGTTCTTATGCCCAACCACTTTCCTTCACAAATTGTCAAAATGGGTGAAACTGAATAAGCACAGCTTCAGTACGTTGATTAATGAGGCTGGCGAAAATGAGTTAGTACTGATCTCCATTCTTTCAGGTTCTGCCATGAGATAGCTGGACAGGCATGTTAGCTAAAAGCATGCCACAGAGCCTGTATCAGTGTAGTTAATTGCGTAGGAAGGAACTGCAGTTGCGTGTTTAAACCGAAGACAGACACAAAAAGCTGGAGTAACTCAGCGGGACAGGCAGCATCACTGGAGAGAAGGAATGGGTGACGTTTCCGGTCGAGACCCTTCTTGAAACTGTGAAATCCCAAAGGCCCGAGCAGATTGAGTCTAAGTGCTCAGAGAAACGGTCGCAGAGTCTACATTTGGTCTCGCCGATGTACAGGAGCCCACATTAGGAACGTCGGATACAGAAGATGAGGTTAGAGTAGGTACATGTGAACCTCTGTCCAACCTGAAAGGTCCTGGGATGGAGTCGAGGGAGGAAGTATAAGGACAGTTACACCTGCTTGTGGTTCATGCAGTATGTGAAGATGAGCACAGTGGGGCATGAGCAAGCAGAAACAATGGGTCTGCCCGGGCAGGTCAGGTCAGAATTCTCCACATTGCTTCTCTTCACATCACACCTTCCCTAACCAACAATGGACCTGCTAGCTGCTAGGCAACGCTCTACCTGAGGTCATTTGTGGCCGGCCTCATCTTTTCTTGCCTCCAACTCTTCACGACCTCCCTCACCCCACCCACCCCGTACTTTTCACTCTGACGAAGGCTCCAGCCCAAAATGTCGCCCATCGTTTTTCTCCAGAGATGCTGCCTGACCCATTGAGTTACTCCAGCACTTTGTGTCTATCTTTGGTATAAACCAGCATCTGCAGTTCTTTGTTTCTATATGTCGGGTTGGATTTTGATCGGAAAGAGTGTGGCTAAAAGGAAATTCAGTTCTTATCCTGCTTCCCTGCAGAACGCAACTTCCTTGCTATTTCTATGTCAGCATTATCCAAAATGTTGGGGTCAGGGAAAGAGCGTTCACGTCGCGGCCCCGTTTCCACCAATCTTTCCACCACCACGCACAAGAAGCGACAAGAAGCGACAAGACAGACACCATTGTGTGCAGATGCCGAGAAGTGTGTTCAGCTCTGGCTGAACAACCTCTAATCTTGTGTTTGGACTCGATAAGAAGAAGGATCCAAAATGTTAGTCACAACCACCCTATCAACTGCCTTCCTAACTTATTCCCTTAAACTCAAGAGATATTGCTTTACACTGAGAACCCTAAACTAATCGCTACAGATGTCAGAGGTTATGAGGGAAGGCAGGAGAATGAGGTTAGGGGGGAGAGATAGATCAGCCATGATTGAATGGCGGAGTAGATGGGCCCCCATTTCTTATGACCATATGGCCTCATGACTATATATTTGTTAATTTTACATTTCATCTTTTTTTATTTATTGGTTAGTGAAAACATATTTTTTTTATTGTTCCATGAAAAAAAAGTAAAGTTTTCTCAAAAAATAGTTTTTTTCCCTGCAAGCTACAATATATTAACAATAAAACAATTATTTTTGACATTCCCAGCACTAATAGTATACTATTATTCTGCAATGGTCTAACCCGACAACTTTAAATAAAAAAACACAAATGATGGCCATGTCTTATAATAGAGGACCTCAAAGTAACACTTTGTGTAAATGCTTAATGGCCCTGTCCCACGGGCAGGCGGTTACTGGCGGTGAAGCGCAGTGTAGCAGGAAGTGGGGACCGCTCGTGGACCGCTAGGGGACCGCGCATGGCCCGCGGGGTCGGTCCCACGCAGATTGCCGGATCGTATGTAGTTGGTCCTGACACCGCGCGGTGCTCAGAAAAACTGACACTGATCAAAAATCTCGGCCTGCCGCCCCGCTGCCGCCTCTTCGCCGCGAGCACCGACTGGACGCCGCGAGCCGTCTCGACGTCATCGCCTAGTGCGTTGCGTTGCGCGATGACGTCATCACCCGACGCCGCGCTCGCCACATGCATTCGCATGCTCGTGGGACAGGCCGTACGGTAAACACTCGGCCTCCGCGCGGCAACCGCTTCCGGTTAGGTTGCGCTTGCCACATGCTCGTGGGACCGGCCGTACAGTGAACACTCGGCCCCCACGCGGCATCCGCGCGGCGCTCCCGCGGTAGCCGCGCGGTCCCCACTTCTGGGAACGCCGCGTTTCACCGCCTGTTACCGCCTGCCCGTGGGACAGGGCATTTAGCAATTTAATGGAACAGGACAAAATGTATCAAAGACTCTTACCTTGGTCAATAATAATCTTTGTAGCCATTTTATCTAATAGGTCTCGTTGAATGGCTGATAAACCTTGGAAGTCCCTCATTGTTAAAACAAATGTTGAATCATGTACGATTTTTTGAAGCTCTGCTGTGTCTGCATTCTTGACTCCGATAGCAATGGGCATAATACCAGCTTGTTTCACCCTGATTGCTGCCGGCCCAACATCATCCCTGGATTTCCCAGCAGTGATGAGCACCAGGATCTGTGAAGCACCAATATCTCTTCTGCTGCCTGCAGATGTGCTGAAGACATCCGTGGCGATAAAGTCCAGAGCCGCACCTGTGTTGAGGAGTCTTCCTGTTTTTGGCACAAGTCTTCTGATTGCCTGCAATACCTCGTCTTTCGTTAAGTAAACATCGAGGCCAAATTCGACGCTTGGGTCAGAACTATACCGAACCACGGCCATTTGATCTTTGTCTGGTCCAATATCAAGCTGCTGGGCCACTTGCACTAGAAATTCACGGACTAGAAGAAATGATGGCCCCATTCCAGCTGAACCATCAATTAGGAAGACAACGTCTTTCTTCAATGCTAGAATGATATTTAAAATTACACCAATGTTATGAAAATCCACAAGCGAAGCCGACAAACAACCCACAGAATCATGCCATTATAATTTCAACTTTTTTAATTTATGGGAAATATTGGGGATGTATATTTAACCGCTGAATCAACTCTATACTGCAAATTAATTTCCCAAGCATAACAATGAACAGCGGCTGGAAACTTCACAGAATACCCATGACATCATAAAGCTGTTGATCAATTTTGGACCTTCAGCTTTGACTGCCACAGTTTTGACGGCTTTGTGTTCACTCTTTTTTTAATCTAAGGCTCCAAAATAAAGTTGAGATATTAAGGAAGGGGGATGAGACAATAGTGCAGCAGTTAGTGCTGCTGCCTCACTCGTGGTTGAAATGGCCTTTAGTGCAGGCAACCAGCCAAATAATGAAAAGGGAGTGGATGTGGCAAGTGAGAGAGAAGGGTTGCAAGGTTGTAGGCGTATAAGAGGGAGAAATGGGGTGTTGTGGAGGGGACTGGCAGGAGTCTAGCCAAAAACTAGTCGGACACAAGTTGTGCGCTCTAGACGTGTTTATTCTTCTGTAATACAGTTCCCTACTCCTCACCTGACACGGGCGTTGCCTGGCCTTAAATAACAACTCAGATACCAACCCCGTGACTCGCGCCTCCCCCACCATGACGCCGCCCTCTAGAGCCGATGGTTCGTCGTGACCTTGGGTTGCTATCAGGTGCCGCCACAGTGTTAGGATTGATCTCCTGGGAGCATGCGTAAATGATGGACTGAGGGTGTACGGGTGTCAGAGGTTATGGGGAGAAGGCAGGAGAATGGAGTTAGGAGAGAGTGATAGATAAGCCATAATTGAATGGCGGAGTAGACTTGATGGGCCGAATGGCCTAATTCTACTCCTATCACATATGACCTGATGCCCTTATGAGGCATCTCCTTGTATATTTCAATAAGCACATTTATTGTGAATTCTCCATAAGTCGAAGTGCCAGAGCCAGTACCTGCAATGGCTTCAATGACATGACGAAGAGATTTCAGAGCAGCTGCTGTTTAATGTAAGGATGTCTACTCGAACAACATTTAAACTTTGTAACCTTAAAAGGGCATATACCTGCTTTCAAATAATATAACTTAATCTAGCTGGAAAGGGTACAGAGAAGATTTATGAGGATGTTGCCAGGACTAGAGGGTCTGAGCTATATGGAGAGGTTGAGTAGGATGGGACTCTATTCCTTAGAGGGCAGGAGGATGAGGGTATAAAATCATGAGAGGAATAGATTGGGTAGACACACAGAGTCTCTTGCCCAGAGTAGGTGAATCGAGGACCAGAGGACATAGGTTTAAGGTGGAGGGGAAAAGATTTAATAGAAATCTGAGGGGTAACTTTTTCACACAAAGGGTGGTGGGTGTATGGAACAAGCTGCCAAAGGAGGTAGTTGAGGCTGGGACTATCCCAACGTTTAAGAAGCAATTTTACTTTGGAGTCACGTGAGTGACTACGTGAAGAGCCCGCCAGGGCGCATGCGCGACATATCGTCTAGCTCATTGAGAGGGCCAGGCGGGGAGGAGCGTTCCCCGCAGTGGTAAGCTTAAAACCGGAGACCTACAGGTAAGTTACTTACTCTGAGGTCGTTTTTCGGGTGTCTTTCTGTTTACAGGAAGACCAACGATGGACAGGACCCGTACCAAGTCCAAACGGGCCGCTAAGAAACTGGCTGAGGAGGACCGCGAGAGTATTGGGAGCCAGCAGCGGCCGACTGCAGCATCGCAATCTTTGCGATCAGCGGTCTCTGTCCCGGCACCTGTGCAGCCTGGGTCGCCACAGGCTGACAGGAACGCCGAAAGGAGGGACACGCTCATGGACTCCATGAGCAAACGCCACCGGCAGACAGCGACAGTAGTCGCATTTCACGTCTGCAGCGGCTAGTGGAGCAATTGCTTCACCGTGACAAACTCCGGGAGAAGGAGTCATGTCACTACGGGCCTCCTAGGACGCCCATGGCAGTACCTTTTTCAGGGCTGCACAATGTATCTCCCTCGACAGAGGGGAGCATTGGGAGTCATTTCTGGGGTGACTCTGAACAAGGGTTGGCTGAAGATACTTCAAGTGTGCTGGGGGTGCCAGAAGAGAAGATGCTGGGTATGGAGAAAAAGTTTGCGGTGCCTCCACAGTCAGGGCAGCTGCTGAAACAAGAACTAGCAGCCAGCATTGACTACCTTTCAACCCATCAATTGCAGGAACAGGCACTTAATGAAACCACTGCAAAATACCTGGCACCAGGAAACTGTATTTCACTGAATGTCCCAGCAGTGAATCCCTCCATCTGGGGACATATTGGTGCAGGTATAAGGGCCAGTTAGTCTAACATCGGTAGTGGGGAAACTGCTAGAGTCAGTTATTAAAGATGGGATAGCAGCACATTTGGAAAGTGGTGAAATCATTGGACAAAGTCAGCATGGTTTTACGAAAGGTAAATCGTGTCTGACGAATCTTATAGAATTTTTGGAGGATGTAATTGGTAGAGTGGATAGGGGAGAACCAGTGGATGTGTTGTATCTGGACTTTCAGAAGGCTTTCGACAAGGTACCACATAAGAGACTAGGCTACAAACTTAAATCACACGGTATTGGGGGTTCAGTATTGATGTGGATAGAGAACTGGCTGGCAAACAGGAAGCAAAGAGTAGGAGTAAACGGGTCCTTTTCACAATGGCAGGCAGTGACTAGTGGGGTACCGCAAGGCTCAGTGCTGGGACCCCAGCTATTTACAATTTATATTAATGATCTGGACGAGGGAATTGAAAGCTACATCTCCAAGTTTGCGGATGACACTAAGCTGGGGGGCAGTGTTAGCTGTGAGGAGGATGCTAGGAGACTGCAAAGTGACTTGGATAGGCTGGGTGAGTGGGCAAATGTTTGGCAGATGCAGTATAATGTGGATAAATGTGAGGTTATCCACTTTGGTGGCAAAAACGGGAAGGCAGACTATTATCTAAATGTTGGCCGATTAGGAAATGGGGAGATGCAGCGAGACCTGGGTGTCATGGTACACCAGTCATTGAAAGTAGGCATGCAGGTGCAGCAGGCAGTGAAGAAAGCGAATGGTATGTTGGCCTTCATAGCAAGAGGATTTGAGTATAGGAACAGGGAGGTTCTACTGCAGTTGTACAGGGTCTTGGTGAGACCACACCTGGAGTATTGCGTACAGTTTTGGTCTCCAAATCTGAGGAAGGACATTATAGCCATAGAGGGAGTGCAGAGAAGGTTCACCAGACTGATTCCTGGGATGGCAGGACTTTCATATGAAGAAAGACTGGATAGACTTGGCTTATACTCGTTAGAATTTAGGAGATTGAGAGGGGATCTTATAGAAACGTACAAAATTCTTATGGGGTTGGACAGGCTAGATGCAGGAAGATTGTTCCCGATGTTGGGGAAGTCCAGGACAAGGGGTCACAGCTTAAGGATAAGGGGGAAATCCTTTAAGACCGAGATGAGGAATATAGCCAGTTCATTGGCTATATTTAAGAGGGAGTTAGATGTGGCCCTTGTGGCTAAGGGGATCAGGGGGTATGGAGAGAAGGCAGGTACGGGATACTGAGTTGGATGATCAGCCATGATCATATTGAATGGCGGTGCAGGCTCGAAGGGCCGAATGGCCTACTCCTGCACCTATTTTCTATGTATCTATGTATCTATGGCACAGGAGGTACAAATGCAGAAAATCCTCAAACTTTTAACAACGGGGATTACAGCATTTGCCCGGTCGGTGGATGACATGGAAATGACAGAGGCTGAGCAAGATACGCTGGCGATGCTCTGCAATACACAGTCCGAGATCAACTGTTTCCGAAAGAACTCCATCCGCCCAGCCTTGAACCCCAAATTTGCAGCTCTGTGCAAGACCAACACCACACCGCCGCCAATTTTGTTATTCGGTGGCAACCTGTCCAAACAGGTTAAAGAGCTGGATGAAGAGGCGAAATCCGCCGGGCTCATCAAGGCATCGGGCAAAATACCTCGGCGACAGCACCCCTATGCATCCACCAGCAGGCCACGTCACGTCGAAGCTGGTGAAAGCTCGAAGGCCGCAACTCAAGGACAAAGGTCTTTTTTAGACCGTGGCCCAGGCGACCTTCGTGGAAGATGCGCCAACCCCGAATTCCAGCATCTCAACCGGCCAAGAAACAGAAGAAGAAGAGATGAACACCCTACTGGTAACCATGGAGGTCGGTGGGTCTGGTTCCTCCCAGGACATAGCGGGTGCAATGGATACACTTGTTGGGGGTAGGTTACACTGGCTTTGTGAGGCATGGAGCTCAATAACCTCTGATTCTTATTTACTGCATAGTGTTCAAGGATATGAAATTGAATTAGAAAACAAACACCTTCCTCCGGTTCAGCATGCACCCATCAGATCATTTATTCTATCACAACAAGAGAAGTTGGATGGTCATGCGGAAATTAAGAGGCTTTATACTAAGGGTGTAATTGAGAGATCTCAACATGAGTCACGAGAATTTGTGTCAAACATTTTCACAAAAAATAAAAAAGATGGTGGATTGTCGCATCATTATCGATTTGAGACAATTGAACACATTTGTGCAGTATACTCACTTCAAAATGGAAACCTTTGTCACGGCCAAACAATTGATTTCCGAAGGCTACTTCATGGCATGCATCGATTTAAAAGATGCATACTATTCGGTGCCTATACACAAGGATCACCGCCGATATCTGAAGTTTAACTGGATGGGGCAGCTTTGGCAGTACAAAGCACTACCTAATGGATTGACCTCAGCCCCCAGACTATTCACCAAATTACTGAAACCAGCTCTGGCGTTTCTTCGGAAACAAAAACATATTGTCATGGCATATTTAGATGACATACTAATCGTGGGTAAAACCTACGAATTAGCCAAATTAGCTGTTACAGCTACCATAGGTCTATTTGAGAAACTGGGGTTTATCATACATCCAGATAAATCAAAGTTAACACCATCCACGACTATGGACTCTTTGGGATTCACCATTAATTCAGTTCACATGACTGTGACTGTACTTAGGGGAAAGGCAACTGAATTAATGGAAGTTTGCAGCAACCTTGCTGTCATCAGTCAACCATCTATCAGACAAGTAGCAAGGGTAATTGGCAAAATCGTAGCTGCTTTTCCAGCGACACACTTTGGACCTTTGCACTATCAAAATTTACAGAGAGCAAAGGTGTAAGCACTTAAACATCATGCTGGTCATTTCGATAGACCAATGCAATTACCAACAAAAGCTATTTTGGAACTCCGATGGTGAACGCATAACATTCGGCGTTCCTTCAGCTCCATTATTATTAGCAACCCGTCAGTTGTATTACAGACTGATGCCAGCGCTCAAGGTTGGGGTGCCACCAACACCATCTCCAGTTGTGGGGGCAGATGGGATGCGCATGAATCATCTTTGCTTTATACACTTGGTATAAATTATTTGGAAATGTTGGGAGCATTCTATGGTTTGAAGGCGTACTGTTCAAAAATGCATCATTTGCATGTTCGCCTGCAAATAGATAATACCACTGCGGTGGCTTATATTAATCACATGGGTGGAATCAGATCAATATCATGTGATGATCTGGCCAATTCAATCCGGCAATGGTGTATCAAGAGAAACATTTGGATATCTGCTATTTACCTACCAGGTAAACTTAATTCAGTGGCAGACACCAGGTCACGAAAATTTAATGACAACACTGAATGGATGTTGGACCCCAAAGTGTTTGCAGACATCATAGCAAGATATGGAACACCAGATATCGATCTATTTGCATCTAGGCTTAACCACCAGTTGCCGACATATGTTGCGTGGGAACCAGACCCTGGGGCAGCAGCGATGGACGGATTTTCGCTGCACTGGGGAAATTTGTTTTTCTATGCATTTCCCCCCTTCTGCCTCATCAGTCGAGTCTTACGCAAAATACAACAAGACTCTGCGTCAGGTATTTTGGTAGTACCCGACTGGTAGTACCGATTGGTAGTACCCGACTGGTACCCGACTGGTAGTACCCTGTGGTTCTCGACATGGTTTCAGAACCATGTATGGCCGTCACTAAAAGACCAGACTTGATGGTCCATCCTGTAACTGGCGAAAGTCATCCATGCCATGACAGGACTAATCTGTTAATTTGCAGAATTTGAACAGGCCACTTCTGGATCTTGGACTGACGGACCGAACCATCAACATGATCACGGCGGCACAAAGAGAGTCTACCAGGAAACAGTACCTGACTTACATCAGGAAATGGGAACTATATTGTTCCAGGACTAATGTTGAGTATAACTCAGCCACTGTAACTAATGTCCTGGAGTTCCTCGCTAACCTTCATTTCGATGAAAGGCTTAGCTACAGTGCCATCAACAGCGCCAGGAGTGCCCTATCGACCTATTTGTGGCGGGGATTCGACCACCATTCACTGGGATCTCACCCCTTGGTTTCCAAACTAATGAGGGGTATATTCAACTCGAATCCCCCTAGGGCCAGATACTCTCACATTTGGGATGTGAGTATTGTGTTGACGTCGCTTCGGGGTTGGTCACCAGCAAATTGGTAATGCTGATGGCACTGGTCTCGGCCCAGCGGGTGCAATCTTTACACAAATTACGACTGGACTCGATGGCCAAAGGGACATATGATATAACATTTTATATTCATGAACTGGTAAAACAAAACAGGCCAGGGTCATCCGGCCTTAAACTAGAGTTTCGGGCATACCCTACAGATGTTCGCTTATGCGTTATGACACATCAGTTACTTTACATTGAGCTAACAGCTAAAGTAAGAGGCCAAGAATTGGCACTTTTAGTGAGCCACAAAAGACCTCACAATAGGGTATCGGCCCAAACTATATCTAGATGGCTTTGACAGGTTTTGGGGGCTGCAGGGGTGGATACTGATATTTTTAAATCTCATTCCACCAGGGCTGCAGCCACATCGGCAGCACGGCACATGGAGGTTCCAATGGATCACATCTTGGGTATGGCAGGATGGTCCAGGGAGAAGACATTCCAAGAATTTTATAATGAGCCAGTTGCCAAGCCTGTGACTTTTGCAGACACTATTTTGAGTTCTGTTTTATAATACGCCCCGAAGGACAGGGGTCATTATTATAATTTGTGTTAATAAATCACTTATTGTTTATTTTTAACAATTGATTCATGTCTGGATTTGTTAACATACTTCCTCCTCAGTCTACGACAACAGGGTGTGAAGCATGGACTCGTTCCATGGCATGAAATCACAGAGCTTTAAAATCTTCACGACTCCGAAGTAAAATAGTAAGATTAAATGAGAAATTTCCAGTTTGAAGTTTGATCTTTATTTTATGAGGAGTTACGTTGAGGGATTACGTGCCCTCCACGCCCACCCTCTATTATAAAGGTCAGCTGGTATTCAAGTTCTTATCTTACTATGTTAATTCGACTACCGTATCTGTGATTTCACACCACTGCTTTGAAGATATGTCGCGAATGCACCCTGGCGGGCTCTTCACATAATCTCTCAACGTAAGTCCTCATAAAATAAAGATCAAACTTCAAACTGGTAAGTTCTCATTTAATCTTACTATTAAACAGGTACATGGAAAGGACTGGTTTGGAGGGAAAGAAACATAGAAACATAGAAAATAGGTGCAGGAGTAGGCCATTCGGCCCTTCGAGCCTGCACCGCCATTCAATAAGATCATTGGATGATCATCCAACTCAGTATCCTGTACCTGCTTTCTCTCCATACTCCCTGATCCCTTTAGCCACAAGGGCCACATCTAACTCCCTCTTAAATATAGCCAATGAACTGGCCCCAACTACATTCGGTGGCAGAGAATTCCACAGATTCACCACTCTCTGTGTGAAAAATGTTTTTCTCATCTCAGTCCTAAAAGTTTTCCCCTTTATCCTTAAACTTTGACCCCTTGTTCTGGACTTCCCCAACATCGGGAACAATCTTCCTGCATCTAGTTTGTCCAACCCCTTAAGAATTTTGTAAGTTTCTATAAGATCCCCCCTTAATCTTCTAAATTCTAGCAAAGATTGAGGGGGGATCTTATAGAAACGTACAAAATTCTTAAGGGGTTGGACAGGCTAGATGCAGGAAGATGCAGGACATGGACCAAATGCGGGCAGGTGGAACTAATGTAGCTGGGACAATTTGGTCGTTGTGGGCAAGTTGGGCCTAAGGGCCTGTTTCCACACTGTACCGCTCTATGACTTTATGACCTTATAAAGCACCTTCTTAGTTACCATGAATTCGCATTGATACCGTATTTTGTATTGATGCAGATGCACATACAGTCTTAAAAAAGACCAAATTGAAAATCCCCAAGCAAAATATGTCTGCATAATAACATGAGTCTACTTCCTGCTGCTACTTGTTTGAAAATGGTTTTAAACTGACAAGCTCACAGTTGAACATTAGTATCCATGAGCAATGTCAACAAATAGAACTGGAATCCTGAATGACATGGTAAGACATGACATGGTATACACTGGAGTTTAGAAGGATGAGAGGGGATCCTATTGAAACATATAAGATTATTAAGGGTTTGGATACACTAGAGGCAGGAAATATGTTCCCAATGTTGGGGGAGTCCAGAACCAGGGGCCATAGTTTAAGAATAAGTGGTCATAGTTTAAGAATAAGTGGTAAGCCATTTAGAATGGAGATGAGGAAATGCTTTTTCACACAGAGAGTTGTGAGTGTGTGCAATTCTCTGCCTCAGAGGACGGTGGAGACTGGTTCTCTGGATGCTTTCAAGAGAGAGTTAGATGGAGGTCTTAAAGATAGCGGAGTTAAGGGATATGGAAAGAAGGCAGAAATGGGATACTGATTATGGATGATCAGCCATGATCACATTGAATGGCGGTGCTGGCTCGAAGGGCCGAAAGGCCTACTCCTGCACCTATTGTCTATTGTCTATTGTCTATAAGATGTTAAAGCATTTTTGACAAACAATCTACCTGAAGGTATTTCCGTGACTACTCCATAAATCAGTGATGAGAACACTGCATTCCAGATGGTATCCAAGGATTGAAAGTCAGCCACTAGGAAAGCCCTGTGTCCGTGGTACGCAATACGCTTCACCTCCTCCTCTTCTGCATTACCCACTCCAATGGCGATAGTAGTAATGCGTTCCTGTGCCAGGGCTTCTGCAGGTGGTCTAACATCATCGGCTGACCTTCCAGCTGTAATGATGAAAACCATCTGGGGAACATTCTCCTCGATCCTACTTCCTGTGGCTTTGGTAAAGATGTTTTTATGAACATAGTCCAATGCTGCGCCAGTGTTAAGGGTTCTTCCGCCTTTTGGCCTGAGCCCATTCAACTGGCCGACAATTGCCTTCAGGGTGTCGTGACTGTTCAGATAGAACACAGTTCTTGCATCATTGCTGTACAGTACCACAGCAACTTGCACACCATCTCTTCCAATGCTGAGCGATTGAATTATCTTAATGATGAAGTCACGGACAAGAGAGAAATATACCTGCCCAACATTATTTGATTCATCGATAAGGAACACAATATCTCTCTTGATCAACATTGTTGTCGTAACTAGAAAAGAAGATAACATGAGATTGATTACGGGTCATACAAGACTATATAAAATGACCTCATACCTGGAGATTCTCATGGAAAGTAACATGGCATTAATAGATATATTAACCCTCCACCCTTTAATACAATACAATACAATACAGGCGCCGATGATGGCAGCCTCGCCAATAGTCTGTCTGTTTTTTCGGTTTTTTGTTTGTTATTTTTAGTGTGTTTTAAAAGTTTGTGTAAATGTTCTCTGGTTTGTTTTATGTGGGGGGAGGGGGAGGAGGTCTCGGGATACTATTTTTCAATCTCTTACCTTGCCGGAGATGCGATTGTTTTCCGGGTCGTATCTCTGGTCGCTCTGCGGCCTAACATCATGGAGCTGGCGGCCTCGCTCGGGACTGACTTTGAGCCCCACCGCGGGCCCGTGGACTTACCATCGAAGCCGATCCCTCGCCTGGGCTCGACGCTCCAACAGTGGCCTGCCTATTTCAACATCAAGGAGCTCGCAGCCTCGGGTAGAGGCCGTAGATGTCGGGAGCTCCAACGACGCAGAAGGTTTCGACCAGCCCCGACCCGGGGTCAGATCACCCAGCGCGCGGAAGCTGAGATTCGCCCCCCCGATGCAGGAGCTTGATCGCCCCGATGAGGAGGGCTTGACTGCCGGCTACGGGAGCCAAGATCACCCGTCAACGGAAGGCTCGAGGCCCCCGATCGCAGGAGAACAAAGAAGGGAAGAGATTGAACTTCACCATGAGGAATGTGGAGGAGTCACTGTGGTGGATGTTTATATTAAAATGCATTTTGTGTGTTCTGTTGCTTTTTATTTGTATGACTGTATTGCAAATGGAATTCCTCATATGTTGCAAAACATACTTGGCTTATAAAGTATTATTGTATTGTATTGCATTGTATTATATTTTGGCCCTTATCTAAATTTATCCTAAACATGTCCAAAAGTTTTTTAAACATCACGATAGTACCTGCCTCAACTACTTCCTCAGGCAGCTCATTCCAAATACCCACCACCCTTTGTGTAAAAAATTTACTGCAACATTCCCATTAAATCTTTTCTACCTCACCTAAAACCTATGTCCTCTAGTTCTTGATTCCCTTACTCTAGATAAAGGACTCTGTGCATCTACACTATTCCTCTCATGATCTTTTGCACGTTTATAAGATCACACCTCATCCTCCTGCACTCCAAGGAATAGAGTACCAGCCTACTCAACCTCTCCCTATAGCTTCGACCCTCCTCGAGTCCTGGCAACATCCTCATAAAACTTTTCTGCACCCTTTCCAGCTTAACAATATCTTTCCTATAACAGGGTGACCAAGACTGAAGACAATACTCCAAATGTGGCTTCACCAAGGTTATATGGCAAATTTCAATATTAATATATGGGACTAAATTAATCTAAGGGAATGATTGTATCTTTCAAACAAACAAACATCTGCATTCAGGAGATCCTTGGAATACATGATTCAGAAAAAATAATTGACTCTTAGAAATATAGGTGGGTCATGTTTGATTATATTAATTGAGAAATATGTAACCTAATAGATTTTTGGAAGGTACTTGATGAAAATTGCAGCATAAAGTCCAGTCAGTGTTGGAATATTTAATGAATGGACTTCAGTTCACAGGACAAAGTTTGCAGATAAAATGAAGCAAAAATGAAGCAGATAAAAGTAAAACAATTGGCAAGATTTCTTATGATCTGGTGAAAGAATAATGGCGTCTGATAGCTAACACAGGTAAGTGAGAAGTGATTGGAATGTACTTTTAAAATGAAGAAAGAGGAATTGCAATGTAAAATGAACATTACAATTTTAAAGTTTAAATGGCAAGGACACAAAGAAAGATGGAGGCACACACATTTCTGAAGTGGATGATTAATAAAGGTGTTCAAAAACTGGGAGCACAACAAAGACAAAGTGATTATCTGTACCAATACCACTCTTTGAACGAGATACCCAACTCAGTCCCACTGTAGCACGACCTTAGACATTAAATCATCTTCAGCTACATGCCCAGCTGTCTCTTGGTAGCTTCCATGTAATATAATTCCATTATCATTTTTGATGCAGTATTCTGAATCTTAATAAATGGTTGAAAATGTCTTATAAGGTCATAAGTGATAGGAGAATAATTAGGCCATTCGGCCCATCAAGTCTACTTCATCATTCAATCGTGGCTGATGTATCTCTCACTCCTAATCCCATTCTCCTGCCTTCTCCCCATAACCCCTGATACCCGTACTAATCTAGAATCTATTTATCTATCTATCTATACCACCTTACAAATATCCATTGACTTGGCCTCCACAGCCTTCTGTGGCAAATAATTCCACAGGTTCACCACTCTCTGACTAAAGAAATTCCTCCTCATCTTCTTCCAAAAAGAATGTACTTTAATTCTGAGGCTGTGATCTTTGGTCCTAGACTCTCCCACCAGTGGAAACATCCTCTCCACATCCACATCTCCAAGCCTTTCACTATTCTGTATTTTCAATGAGGTCCCCCCTCATTCTTCTAAACTCCAGCGAGTACAGGCCCAGTGCCATCAATCTTTTACATTTCCTCTCTACTTCAGGGAATTCAGAGTTGTGCAAACATGTCCTCTGGTCCACAGAGTCCACATTGACCATCAAATACCCATTTACACTAATTCTACCTGTTTCTCTATTATCCCACGTAATGATCTGTTCCCCATTCCCTCTGATTTTACCACCCACCTACACATTGATGATAATTTAAAGAGGACTTCTTTGATTATTTTTGTAAATCTATCGTTATTCTCCCCACTTTTCAGAGCAAATAATTCCTCCCCGCTTATACTGTGAAGACAATGTGAAATATTTAACTATATCGATTTATGTTCTAAAATGGGTATTCTGCAGATGTTTTCTGGGGATATATTCAAAGGATGTTTCCACTGGTGGGAGAGTCTAGGACCAGAGACCTCACTCAGAATTAAAAGGTGTTCTTTTAGAAAGGAGTTGAGGAGGAAATTCTTTAGTCAGAGGGTAGATAATCTGAGGAAATTGTTGCCTCAGAGGTCTGTGGAGGCCAAGTCAGTGGATATATTTAGAGATAGACAAATTCTTGATTAGAAAAAAATTGTAGATTAAAACTGTAGAACAACACAATTTTCTTGCTTCACTAGAGCAAGCGTGAAATTTTGCACTTTGAGCAGTTGAATGTTAGGAGAGAGGCCATTTAGGACCGAGATGAGGAAAAACGTTTCCACCCAGAGAGTTCTGAATCTGTGGAATTCTCTGACACAGAAGGCAGTGGAAACCAATTCACTGGATGTGTTCAAGAGAGAGTTAGATTTTGCTCTTAGGGCGAAAGGAATCAAGGGATATGGGGCGAAAGCAGGAACGAGGGACTGATTTCGGATGATCAGCCATGATCATATTGAATGGCGGTGCTGGCACGAAGGGACGAATGGCCTACTCCTGCACCTGTGATTCTATGAAAACAGGTGACAAGGGTTATAGGGAGAAGGCAGGAAAATGGGATTAGGAGATGATTAGCCATGATTGAATGGCAGAGTTGAATCGATGGGCTGAATGGCCGAATTCTACTCCCATAACTTGTGAATGTGTGAAGAATGTAAATAGAGAGGCATGGAGGCAGTGGAGTGTGAGAAATATTGTTGAGGTGCAGCCACAGTTTCTACTGTAAATCTAGGAGGACTCAGCAGATAAGATAATGTACATGGGAGGGGGGTGGGGGGGGTGGGGGAAACTGAGCTAATCTTACAAGAAGATGATCTTACAAGAGAAGTGACCAGTTCTGAAACAAACAGAAAAAAACTAGACGCAATATGCTGGAGTAACTCAGTGGGACAGACAGCATCTCTGGAGAGAAGGAATGGGTGATGTTTTGGGTCGAGGCCCTTCTTCAAATGCAGGTGAGAGGGAGACACCGAGATAAGGAAGTGTAAGGTGTGAGAACGATACATCAAAGGGGATGAGAATCAGGGAAAATGGCGAAAAGATCATTGTTAGCTAGGAGAAGGTGACAATGAAGCCATCAGAGATAAAATTTAACCAGGGGGACAGTCAGACTAGTCAGAGAACTGGGAAGGGAAGGGGTGGAGAGAGAGTGAAAGTAAATGTTACATGAAGTTAGAAAAGTCAATATTCACACCGCTGGGGTGTAAGCTGCCCAAGCAAAATATGAGGTGCTGTTCCTCCAAATTGCGCTGGGCCTTACCCTGACAGTGGAGGAGGCCCAGGACAGAAAGGCCAGTGTGGGAATAGGTGGGGGAGATGAAGTGTTTAGCAACCGGGAGTTTATGTAGGTTTAGGCGGACTGAGCGGAGGTTTTCAGCGAAACGATAGACAAAAACTAGTTGTCTCTTTGTTGAATTGAATACTAGGCCTCAATTGTTACTGTCCAATAACAAGTGAAATTGCATAATTCAAAAATTCACCAGGCTTCTTGGCCTGAATAGTTTAAGAATAAGGAGTAGTCCATTTAGGACTGAGATGAGGAAAAACATTTTCACCCAGAGAGTGGTGAATCTGTGGAATTCTCCGCTACAGAAGGCTGTGGAGGCCAATTCAATGGATGTATTCAAGAGAGAGTTGGATAAAGCTCAGAAGGCTAACAGAATCAAGGGATATGGGGAGAAAGCAGGAATGGGGGACTGATTCTGGATGATCAACCTGGCTCGAAGGGCCGAATGGCCCACTCCTGCACCTAGTTTCTATGTTTCTAACAGTTTCCCTGCCACAAAATGGTATTCTACTGTTCAAATCAAAGTCAGAAGGCCTCAATGGTAATGGATTGAACACCCTGCTACCAATCTCTTACCTTCCTTAATGCAAGGCCCGCATCCCACCCCAGCATTCAAATAAAGTTAATTTGCTAGTTTGGTTTTACCAATGGGCAGATGAGTTGAAGTGTTTTACATCAATATCGACAGAACTTTAAACATAGTGGGAGTGGAACATTAACGACGTGTTAGGATTGAGCTACCTTCTACGATGGTACTAGTCGGCTCTTCCGTAATCACTACTGGAGGGCCCAACGTGGACAACTTTGCGATGACTTCTTTGGGCATCTGGACCAGACTCTGAAAAGTGGGTGTATGAAAGACCAAATATGGAGCGAATGCAATCTCCTGCAGCTCCACCGGATCAGGATGGCCAACGCCAACAGAGAATGCCATGATGGCAGCCATCTTCAATTCCAGTGCTGGGACGCGATAGGCATCGGCGGACCTTCCGCTGGTGATGAGCACCAGAAACTGGGGGACGTTTTGCTCCTTTCGACTGCCCCTGGATGCGGTGAAGTGTTCCCTGAGGACGTACTCCAGTGCGGCCCCAGTGTTACGTGCGTTCCCACCTCGCGAACGCAGCGCCTTCACAGCATGGTTGAGTTTAACTTTGGTCGCGTGAGTGTTTAAGAAAAACTCAGTGGTTTGAGTGTCACTATACTGCACGACAGCAGCTTGCACCGCATTGGGTCCAATTGCAAATTTGTTGATCACTTTATTGATAAATTCACGCATTTTCAAAATGTTTGCAGGTTTCACTCCTCGACTGCCATCCATCAGGAATACAATGTCCCGCCTCCTATCTGGAACTGCAAAACAGGTTGAAAATTGTTTCATTAATAAAAACATTCCCGATTTTACAAATAGGCAAGAATAAGCATTTAAACTTTAACTTTATCTTGGCCCGGAATATACAGCTTTGAGATTTCCCTGAATATTTAATTATTCCATACAAAAAAATATTATTTTCCCTTGAATAACTTCATCAGGCCAAATTACATTGTAAACAGATCAATTTGGAATCAACATATTGTTGCCAAGATTGAGTTCATCGTGACTGAGTCAGCGACAGCATCGGTGTAACTTTTGCAATTCCCACGAGGACTTCCTTGGAGATTAATCGCTGGCATATGGAGTCCTTGCAGCCTTTGGGCCTTGGATTCAAACCCAGATTGACAGGGCAAATGACTCTCAACACGTCATAACACGTTCACGATATCTTCATAGGTCAGTTCCGGGGAGACCACTTAACATATGGTAGACATGAACAAGAAAAACCAAGTACTGAAATGTTGTTAAACATGCTGGTGTATCATCAGTTCACCCCAGCTTTGAGTCATTCTTTCAAAAACCTTAATTGCCCTTTGAGCAAACTGGAATAGATCAATAATAAGAGCTTTCTGTACCTTTTCATACCTCTGGTTTCCCTCTTCCCTGACTCTCAGTTTGAAACGTCACCTATTCCAGAGATGCTGCCTGACCCCCTGAGTTACTCCAGCATTCCGTGTCCATCTAGTTTAGTTTAGTTTAGTTTAGAGATACAGCGTGGAAACAGGCCCTTCGTCCCACTGAGTCCGCGCCGACCAGCGATCCCCCTTACACTAGTTCTATCATACACAATTTACAGAAGCCAATTAACCTACAAACCTGCACGGATTTGGAATGTGGGTGGAAACCGGAGCACCCGGAGAAAACCCACGCGGTCACTGGGAGAACGTACAAACTCCGTGCAGACAAGCACCCATAGTCAGGATGGAACCCGGGTCTCTGGCACTGTAAGGCAGCAACTCTACCTCTGCGCCACTGTGCTGTCCCCCCATGAGAGCAATACTCCTTCTAGTTCCTCATTAAACTGTGAGTAGCTGGCTGCGGTTATCTCATTCATCTGGTTTTCCCAACCCACCAGTCCACAAGTGGTCTAGTGCCATTATCCCTACTTAAAGACCTGCATCGCTTGAGTCCCTTGCGGCAGGCAGGCGACTTCAGTAAACTAGCTATGCCCTGATTACACGAGGAGCAACTAAGCATGGCCTGCACACAGATCAAAAACCTGTCCAGATGCAACAGATTCCTGGCATAATCCAACTCTGCCCTTGCAATTGTACATGGCAATGGTCTAATGAAAGCATGGGAGGAGTTGACATTCATGACAATGATCCTCAAGGACCCTGTGCAGAATGGGAAGAAGTGCTCCAACATTACATTGGACTCAACTGACATGTATTTGTAAATCTAGCTATAAAAGTGGAAACAAGCATCCATTATCTAAGCATTATTCTTTGCCCTCCAGCTTTCTTCAGGATCTTCACAACCATTATGAGGAACATACCAAGTGTTTTTGATTTTAATACTGAACTTATATTTTGTATAGTTTCATGCTGGATTTTGAGACCCACGGGTATTCCAGCCGTAAATAAGATGACTCTGCTCAATAGAGCAGAGCTCGATTTCTGTGCTACAATGAGTAGCAATAAATAATTCAATGCTTTATGAGAAAGCCCCCAGGGGATATAAAGGTCTAGATTAGCATTGCATGATGCCCCATTGGAAATGTTTTAGTTTTAGAGATACAGCGCGGAAACAGGCCCTTCGGCCCACCGAGTCCGTGCCGACCGGCGTTCACCACACATTAACACACTAGTGACAATTTACTGTAGTACCAAGTCAATTGACCTACAAACCTGTACATCTATGGAGTGTGGGAGGAAACCAAAGATCTCGGAGAAAACCAAAGCTGTCACTGGGAGAGCGTACAAACTCCGTGCAGACAGCACCCGCGGTCAGGATCGAACCCGGGTCTCTGGCGCTCTAGGTCAGCCACTCTACTGCTGCGCCACTGTGCCACCCTTAAAGCGTGGACCAGATTTACCTGGTATGACCAAATACGTTCCTCATCCACCACCTAGGAAGGGGGATCTGAAAGATAGTGTTTCTCTCACAATTATCCTAATTTACTTTACATGGGGGTAACCAAAGAGGCTAAACCTAGCCCTTTAAAACAGTGAAACCAGAAAGTGGTAGTGAGTGGTACTATCATCTCTGAAGAAGCAGATCACTCTCTCTTAAAGCCCCTGTCCCACTTAGGAGACCTAAACAGCAACCTCTGGTGGCCTTGCCCACCACCCAAGGTTTCCATGAGGTCACAGGAGGTTTTGGTCACTTTCCCTAATGGTCGAAAGTGGTTTCCGCGTGGTCGAGGCTTCATCAAGGTTGCTGCTATTATTTCATCATGATTTAAACCAGCCTCGACTAAAAATAGGTTGCCGTTTTAAAAATCCATAATTTTTTTGTCGCAGGTGTAGTCAAAGCCGGTTTTCTTCATAGTCGAGGAAGGTTTTCAACATATGCGTGGGAGGTGGGAGGAGGTTGCAGGTCACCTCGACCTTGATTTTTTTTTGGGTGGCGGGCAAGGTCACCAGAGGTTGCTGTTTAGGTCTCCTAAGTGGGACAGGGGCTTTTACTCTCTTTGAATTTCGGGATACCCAGGCATTGAGCGCTGGAGATTTATAACAATGAATAAAATCACCATGCCACTGATCGGTTTGATTTTCAAGAGAATGTGCAAATGAACTTGTAATATTCAGTGAAGCAACCACTTTGGAGAACGTTTGATAAACAAATTTGAAACAATTGGGTGGAAAAGTACATTAATCATGATCCTCGGTTTATCTAACATCTCATATTTTACCATTAACCAAGGATTCTAATATTCCACAATTGCAATGCATCTGATGGGGGGGAAATGACCATTCAGCCCAATGGGTTTATGCCAGTATTTCTGATGCACATGAGCCGCTCCCGTCCCAACTACCATCTTACTCCATCTCTTTGGTCCAGCCGGATTTAGACATTCTATTGCGACAGATTAACTGTAAAAATAAATATTTCTTTACCTACCTCCGCCCCTCTCTCATCATTTACCCACCTGCTGAAACTCCAGTAGCGTTTAAACAAAGACTTATATTTTAACCAGATGACCATCCAGTAAATCTGCTGTTCCAAGCTGGTAACAATTTTTGTTTGGTCATTTATGTTAATCATTCATCATCAACAATTTTCCAAGTTGACCACAAAGGCTCCTGCATGCCTGTTAGGATGCAAAGAGTGGGGACTAAATTTGGATCATACGTACCTTCAGACAAGACCAGAGGTTCAAGAATTATTTCCCTTCGGGCCATTGCTGAGACCAATGGTAAAAATTGCTGTTGCAACTGACCAATATCACGGAATTCGGAGATCAAGGCCGTAAAGGATGCATCGGTTGAGAGCTGTGCAAGTTCATTTTGGTCGGCATCTCTACCTCCAATATAAAATGTGTATATACTACCTTGCTTTAGTAATAGTTCTGCCTGATTTATGTCATCACTGGACTCTCTAGAAGTGATAATGACTACTGCCTGCGGAACCCCTTCTGTTGCCCTGCTTCCAGCTGACTCAATGAAATGATTGTCGACTATATATTGCACAGCCTCGCCAGTATTAATGTCATCTCCGCCTTTGGCTTGAAGTCGTTTCACAGCATCCAGAACCTCTATTTTCGTGGAGTATGTGTTTAAATAGAACTCGGTATTGGGCTCGTCGCTGTACTGCACCACACCGATTTGGATTCTGTCAGGGCCGATCTCGAGACTGTCGATGAAATTTACGATAAAATCGCGAATGTATTGGAAATTGACACTTCCAACGCTGGTAGATCCGTCAATTAAGAAAATTAGGTCAGCCGTTTCTTGCGCTTTAAAGAGAAAGACAAATGCAAAAGGTGAACATGTTAAAAACCGGTGTCCTCCATGCAAGGATTAACAGCTGAGCACTCTATGCAAAACTCAGCATCAAAACTCATCTCAGTGAACAGAACATTCAAATAAAGCGGTGTGATTGTCAGTCTGCAAGGATTACATTTCATTCTGCATTTTTTGACCATTTTAAATACTTGCAATACAAGTCTTGGACCAGACCTCTATTCATTTCTACAATTTCGCCATCCGATTGCAGGTAACAACAGCTATTTTGTTTTTTAATGGTGATAAGGTCATAAATGATAGGAGCAAAATTAGGCCATTCGGTCCATCAAGTCTGCTCCGCCACTCAATCATGGCTGATCTATCTCTCCCTCCTAACCCAATTCTCCTGCCTTCTTCCCATAACCCCTGACACCCGCACTAATCAAGAATCTAACAATCTCTGCTTAAAAAAATATCCATTCACTTGGCCTCCACAGATTCCACAGATTCACTACCCTCTGACCAAAGAAATTCCTTCTCATCTCCTTCCTCAAGGAACAGAGGGATGGAGAGAGAGAGGGAAAGCAAGGGGTACAAAGTTAGAGAAATCAATAAGAAGGGTCTCGACCCGAAACGTTGCCTATTTCCTTCGCTCCATAGATGCTGCCTCACCCGCTGAGTTTCTCCAGTATTTTTGTCTACCTTCAATATTCATACCACTGGGTTGGAAGCTGCCCAAGTGAAATATCTCCATGTTGTCGTGTTCTACATCCATTCGCCAGCAGGGAGGCTGAAGGGGTTGCCAGTTCTTCCTAGATCATTGATCCAACCAGTTCCCCTCTACTAACACTTCCCTCTATCTGTTGAAACTTCTGCTTGTGTTTAACAACTTTTCTTTCATCTCATGTCACTCTCTATGAATGAAAAGTGTCACTTGTTTGGGCCCCAGCTGCGCCATCCTCTGTTGGCTCTGTGGAGCTTTTTTGTTCCTGACCTACTCTGGCATCCCTCTCCAATTCTGCTTCCTGTACCTGCGTAAAACGCGTCAATTTCATCAACTTCCAGCACTAACTTACTTCCTTCCTCCCCTCAAATTCACTTGGACCAACTCTCCCCTCACTCCTCTCTCAGTCTCCATCTCAGGAAACTGTCCAAAGACATTTTTACCACCACACACTGGCGCTCTCAGCTACCGAGACTACACTTCCTCCTATCTTGTCTCTTGTAAGATTCATTCTTCTTTCTTGGTTTCTCTGCCTCTGCTGCGTCCGTTCTTGAGACAAAACCTTCCACTCCAGGTCCTCTTTCTTCAGGCATAATGGCCTTCATCACTTGGGGTATTGAGTATTGAATTTGGGAATTGGGAGGTCATGTTGCAGTTATCTAAGACGTTGGTGAGGCCACGTTTTGAGTATTGTGTTGAGTTTTGGGCACCATGTTGTAGGAAGTTACTTTGTCAAGCTCGAAAGGGTGTAGAGAAGATTTACGAGGATGTTGCCAGGATTTGAGGGTCTGAGCCACAGGGAGAGGTTGAGCAGACTAAAACTCTATTTCTTGGAGCACAGGAGGATGAGGGGTGATCTTATAGAGGTGTACAAAATCACGAGAGGAATAGATTGTGTAGAACCACAGAGGCTCTTGCCCAGAGTAGGGGAATCGAGGGCCAGAGGATATAGCTTTAAGGTGAGGGAGGAAGATTTAATAGGAACCTGTGCGGAAACGTTTTAACACAAAGAGTGTGGGTATGGAACAAGCTGCCGGAGGAGGTAGTTGAGGCAGCTACTATCACAATGTTTAAGAAGCATGGAAGTATATCTCAGGTGTATTAAGTCTCTTGCTTTTCTGAATGAAGTGCTGTTGGCATGTTGGCACCTTGGAATAATTGGCAGGGAAGTCTCGCACTCGGACCAGTCATCTGTTTAAATCTGAAATTGACCCTGCCAATTTAATGGGCGGTGGAAAAATGCCACCTCTTCTAGTTTGTGAACCCATTAAGTTTGTGTGAAACCAAAAGCCCCAAATTACTATGTTCATTCTGCATTTCCCTTTACTTTACAGAAAAGCAACTCATCTACCTCCACAAAAGGAAGTTGTGTGGGTCATACAGTTCTATGACCAAATGCCACACTGGGTTTGGGCTGAACTTGCTGCTAACACCACTATGGACACTTGCTGGGAGATGAAAGAGTAAATTGTGGTCTCTAGCATTGTAAAGCCCCTGTCCCACTTTCACGACCTAATTGGCGACCACTGCCGAGTTTGCCCTTGACTCATACTCGCAGCATGGTCGCCACGAGATCGTAGGAGGTCGTAGGTCACTCGCCCTCATGCTCGTGAGTGATCTCCACGTACTTGTTGCCTCAAGTAGGTCGCGGCGTTTTTTCAAGCCTGATACAAAATGTCCACGAGTAAAAAAAAGGTCGGCATGGAAAAAATTGATACTTTTTACTCATAGATAGGTCGGAGGTAGGTCGTAGTAGGTCGTGATGATAGTCGTAGGTAGTCGTAGGTAGTCGCAGGTAGTCGCAGGTAGTCGTATGTAGTCGTAGGTCGGTTACAGGCCCGAGAAAAAGAATGCAAACATGACGTCATTTTATCATGTGACCATTTCCACTCGTAGCTAGTCGTAGTGGGTCTTAGGTGTGGAAGACTGAGGTCGAGGGGGGTCGTAGGAGGTTGTAGACATAGTCGTAGAAGGTCGTAGACATAGTCGTAAGAGGTCGTAGACATGGTCGTAGGAGGTCGTAGACATAGTCGTAGGAGGTCTTTTACTTCGGCGAGTCAACACGACCTTGACATTTTTTTCAACTCATCTAGGGTCTTCTAATCTCGTGGATTAGGTCGTCCAAGTGGGACAGGCCCCTTAAGGCTGCAGCTCTGCTTCTAATCCAGAAAATTAGTAGCAAAACAGAGGGTACCAATAAATTTTAAGGGTATCAGAAAATTAGCCTGGGGTATCTTAATTAATGGTAACAAGTTTGTGCACTATTTTAATCATGATATGTGAAAACCTTTACTGTAAACACAATTGAATATCCCCATATTTATAATAAGTATCCTCCTCACAAGCCCGCCAAAATCCAATTAATTGAAACATGTTAATGCTAAATTTGTTCTAGCTTGTTCAATTGAAGTATAATATTTGTAGAGGAATGGGTAGCATTTCTCCTCTACTAGCTGTTGTCTCTCTCCTGGTCTTGGTTCAGTGACATGATAGAATAGATCTAGGGCCATTTAGTTTAGTTTAGTTTTTTGCGGAAACTGGTCCTTCGGCTCATCGAATCCGCACCGACCAGCAATCCCCGCACATCAACACTATCCTACACTTGGGACAATTTTTACATTTATACCAAGCCAATTAACATATAAACTTGTACATCTTTGGAGTGTGGGAGGAAACCAAAGTTCTCAGAGAAAACCCACGCAGGTCACGGGGAGAACGTACAAACTCCGCACAGATGTACCCACAGTCGGGATCGAACCTGGTTTTCTGGCGCTGAATGTGCTGTAAGGCAGCAACTCTACTGCTGCGCCATCGTGCTATGTACACACTAACACTATCTACGATGATGTCATTTGGGCAGCCATTAACTAAGGCAGTGTGAATTTTAACAGTTGTGGCATTGGAGAGTTTGGTCCACCACTAGGTGCAGAAATTGGCCCGGAAAATCAAAATGCTGGAAAAACTCAGGTCAGGCAATATCTGTGAAGAGAGAAACAATGAATGTTTCAGGTCGAAAACTCTTCATCAGAATGCAGCAATCAGCATTCAATTCACCATAAATCCCTGGGCTAAAAGCAGATTGCAAGGTGAAAGATGCAAGGAAAACCTACTGTGCCATCCAGTGTCTGTGGCAGCAGGTACAAATATTTAAAATATTTAATATTTAAACTAGTCAGGGGTTGAACTGATATATAAATCAGAAATTCATGCCTGATTATTAAAGAACAGCAGTGAAAACTATCTAATGAACTGGATGGCCAGCCAGCAATAGACATTTCACATGGAAGGAACGCATAATAGCAAAAGATTACTATTCATTGGGAATCTAATCTCCGACTTTGCAAATTCAAAGTGATGGCTCTTACAATACACATTTAATTTTCTTAATTTTTAGAAGTTTTAAATTGCAGCTGGAATGAATTGTTACCGACTATCCTAACATTTAAGGAACAGTTAGACAGGTACATGGGTAGGACAGGTTTGGAGGGATATGGACCAAAAGCAGGCAGATGGGACTCGTGTAGCTGGGACATATTGGCCGGTGTGATCTTTTCCCTAAGTGTTCCCTCTCTACGCCACTGAGAAATGGCATGACACCTCTGCTTGAACAGGGCTGTGATCCAAAACGCAATAATACACAACTCAGGTCTTGGTCCAACACCCATCTTCTTTCACTGAACATAAGCATGCCAACACTCTGGTCTATTTCACATCACCATATATTCAATTTTGTTTTTAGTCAAAGAATGCAGAATAAGCTAAAACCTTTTATTTGTGATTACATTGTGCATGGTGACACAGCCTTTCTTACCACACAAGCAGTCGTGTAAAAGTACATAGTGTGCACAGCTTAATGGTGGTGGAAGCAAAGCTCTTGGATGTTAATAGCAACACAAATGAACAGATAGGACAAGCACTGAAAAGACAAAAAGATTTACTGATTATCGAACTGGCTCCAAACTTCTTTGTGTTTTACCATATTTTTCATAACACGGTTTCTGAAATTATGTTATTGCTGTTATTATGTTGTAGGACTAAATTTCATTCTTCGCCCTCTGTTGTGTGTTTTCAATAAATCCCTGTTAAATGAATTGTGCTCATTTAGGTTTCCCTGCATGCTCTCAACCCCAGCTTCTCACCATGTCCTAGGAGATAACTTTCCATCAACCCTTCATCAACGAGACTGGAAGAGTGCCTTGCTATCACTTCCTTCATTTGTCAGAGAATGAAGGAAGCAATTGGTACTGTCTATGTGACAGCAGGATCTAGGTCCCTGAAGCCATTTCAAAAGCAACCTTAAATGTGCATCCCCAAATCATAGCGTCACCAATTTGGCCAATAGGTTTATTCTGACACCTTAAGACTGTGTGTCATCCAATGTAACATTTAATAAGCATGAGCACACACATAAGAATAAACATGTGCACTTCTGTTGCAGTTAGAACATATGATGTCTCTAGCAACTGCCTATGGCCTGCCGGAAATAAAACCTATTTTATTTGGTTAAAAAACATGAATTTATTTAAGGCAGGACCAAAAATTGGAAGGAAGCCCAGATGTCAATTTTCCTATGTCCCTTTTTAAAATTTAGTTGAGTTGAGAGATACAGCAAGGAAACAGGCCCTTCAGCCCACCAAGTCCATGCTCACCATCGGTCTCCCGTTCACTCTTGTTATCACACTTTTGCATCCACTCCCTGCACACTAGGGGCAATTTACAGCGGGACAATTAACCTACAATTCCACACGTCTTTGGCATGTGGGAGGAAGCTGGAGCACCCAGAGAAAACCCACGCGGTGTTGTGGACAACATGCAAACTTCACACAGACAACATCCAATGTCAGGAATGAACCCCGAGTCTCTGGCGCAGTGAGGTGTGGGCTATATCTGCTGTACAACTGTCCCTATCACTATCTGGTCTCAATTTAGGTTTTCCACTTACTTGATATCTAAAGATAAAACTCTTCATGATTGGCAAATCAAATCACAAAATTAACAATACAACAAAACGTAGGAATTTAGTACCCAATTCATTGAACCTCATTGCTCTTGGTCCTTAAATTTACCTTTATCCAATCCAATTTTACTTAAAGTAATGTGTAAGAGGAACCGCAGCTGCTGATTTAAACCAAAGACAGACACAAAAGGCTGGAGGAACTCAGCGGGTCAGGCAGCATCTCTGGAGAAAAGGAATAGATGATGTTTTGGGTCTAAAGAAGGGTCTCGACCTGAAATGTCACCTATTCTTTTGCTCCAGAGATGCTGCCTGACCCCCTGAGTTATGAGAATGATATCATGAATGAGTGGGTTAACTAACATATGATGAGCGTTTGATGGCACTGGGCATGTGCTCGCTGGAGTTTAGAACAATGATGGGGGGGACCTCATTGAAACTTAGCGAATAGTGAAAGGCTTGGATAGAGTGGATGTGAAGAGGATGCTTCCACTAGTGAGAGAGTCTGGGATCAGAGGTCATAGCCTCAGGATTAAAGGACGTTCCTTATGGAAAGAGATGAGGAGGGATTTTTTTTAGTCAGAGGGTGTTGAATCTGTAGAATTCACTGCCACAGAAGGCTGTGGAGGCCAGGTCAACAGATATTTTTAAGGCAGAGATGGATAGATTCTTGATTAGTACGGGTGTCAAGGGTTATGGGAGAAAGCAGGAGAATGTGGTTGAGGGGGAGAGATAGATCAGCCATGATTGAATGGCAGACAACTTGATAGGCCAAATGGCCTAATTCTGCTCCTATCACTTATGAACTTACTCAAGTCTTTTGTGTCTGTCTTTACTTAAAGCAATGCTATTTTCAAAACAAAATCTTTCTAATCCTATCTGGGAGATTATTTCAAACATTTGTCACATTCAAGTTCCTTCCAATATAAAGTTTGAAATCGCTAGCTGAGATTTAAGTGACTCAAAGCCACTGCACAAGCTTAATTTTAAGTCCACTTTTGTTGCAAATCTCACTCAGCCAAAACTCTACTAATCCATTCTATATACTTCTGCCAGAAACCTTCACTAAGACTCTAGTTGAGAATCCAAATATATTTCTCAAAAATATATTTCTGACATTGGCAGTGAATTTTAGTTGTGATAGGTTATTAAATTGTGGCATGCCTCTGCTAGAAATGCATAATGGGTGTTTAATTAAAAACACATACAGTGACGAGGGCCAGTGATGTTAGTAGAACATTAATTCTAGAGTACGTCTGCTCTTTGCTTAGTAATTTGAGAGCCAAATTCACCTCACGATAGAAATGACAATATTTGTGTCCCCTCCAATCACTCTCCCATCCCTTCCTGAAGGCGTTGACTCCTCCGAGAGTGACGGTCATTCTCCAGTGCCTTGCCCAAGTAGTTCTCTTCGTGCACAGGTCCAGACATCGGATGTCGGCAGGCCACTGATTCAAGTAAGGAGTCGCCATCCACACGCTCTTTGGGCAATTTCCGCCAGGAGTCAGGAGTTAGCAATCAGGAGCGGGATCCCTCGCTGATTTTACCAGCCCTCCCCTGCCTAGGGTGCTGAGGCCAATTGCTGCACCCTTACTGCCTCCCTGGTCGAGATCAGCTAACTCAGCACAGACCAGCGGGTCGAATCTAGGACCATCCTGGTCTGTATAGCTCAGCTTCTTAACGAATCTTGTCCTTAACAACTGAGCCATCAGGGAGGGTGGACGTGTGTTTTTCCCCACCTTCCCCATTTTAAAACACATTAACTTGAGCAGGGTAAGCAAGGATGCAGTGTTTCCAGCTAGCTCTTTACCTGTGGTATCTTTTATTATCCCATCAGATAATAGGTGCGCTGCCGCCATGTGCACACTGGTCACTAAGTCGTTTACAATGCCCTCGAGTGCGGCAAAGTTATCGAGGCGGTAAACAAACCTCTCATAAGGTGCACTCGCAATCTCCATTAGTTCCCATTCAACTGCTCGCTGAACTCCAATAGCAAATATTATGACATTGGCTGACTTAAGGGACGCAGACGCGGGGATCACGTCATCCTGAGAGCGTCCATCTGTTAAGACTATTATTATCTGTGGCACTCCTTGTTCAGCTCTACTCCCGTTGGCTTTAGTGAGCTGCTCCTTGATCAGATAATCTAGAGCTAGTCCGGTTTTGGTGCCACCCCCCTTATAAGACATGTTCCATATGTGAAATAGGATGTCCTGCTTCGCAAAATATGTGTTTAAATGGAACTCTGATCGGGGTGTTTCCGTGTACTGCACCAGGCCAAAACGAAATCTGTTTTCTCCAATAGCAAAAGCCTTTATAACCCTGAACAGAAACTCCCGTACATATTGGAAATTGTCCTGGCCATTGCTCCAAGAGGCATCCACTAGAAAGACTATGTCAGCAGCAATTGTCCTGTCATCTTTAAGAAAGAAAAGCTGTTTAGCACTAAAACGTTTTTGGCATTTTCTTTTCCAAACACTGAAAATGATTTTCTGCACTATTACAGAATTATATTACTATTTGTACGTTTGGTGTTTTCTTTTGTGAGGGTGAACTGCCTTCTTTTTTTTGTCCTCGTTTCACTTTTTTCTAGTTCTAAGGTCCTTGATCCCTCATCCTCCTTCCCTTCCACACCTCCCAATTAAGGGAGGAGGCAGGGGAGAAGGGTTTAGATCATTGCATGGATTCTGTTTGTGTGGAAGATTCCTTTAAGGGCCTGTCCCACTTCCGCGACCTTTACAGGCGACCTTTGGAGACCTCTCACAACCATAGGAGACCTCTCACGACCACACAGGCTGTATGGTCGTGAGAGGTTTCAAAAGGGTCGTAACGTCTTTCTGGTTGCCGCTGAATGTTCAACATGTTGAAAATTTCGGCGACCTATCACGGGTGCCAGCGGTCGCCTGTAAAGGTCGCGTAAGTGGAACAGGCCCTTTAAAATGTTAACATCTCATGCCTTCAAACCCTTGAGATGCAATGACAGATGACATAAATACAACTTTATTGTTTAAATAAAAGGCCTTTTGGAAATGCCTGGCTAAAATGTCGGCCTTCATCTTTAGCACTAAAGATGTTACACACTAGGATCAGAATTGCAGTTCGTCGACTTCAATGGAATGAATTTCGCAAGGGGTGCATAAAGTGCTGATATGACTGTACATGGTGTTCAGCGCTATCAATGGGGGTGAATATTGCGCCCATTTAGCTAACCAGCTCAAACCCCAGATTCTCCAGTCCCAGGCGTGATCGGTAACAAAACTTGCTGATAGGGGAGATGGGAACTCTGCTGCCTGATCCACCCTGAGCAGTCACTTTGCAATGTGCACCTGTAGTCTGATCCAGCATTGACTCTTCTGACTGCTCATCCCAATAGGAATGGTCAAAGTAATCTGCTTGATTCTACCCTGGGGTGATGAGACTTTAATCAGTAAGGGAAAGGAGTCCCATTTATCCCAAGGCATCCTTCAATTGTATTCGATTCCTGAACCACCAACTTATCACAATAAATCATTTCAATATTGAAGATAAAAGCATTGTCATCAAATATCCGTAAAGCATAACCTTAGTTTGCACTTCAATATAATTATGCTATTTGCTTGCAGTAATATTGTCCATCACTGATAGTTTTCAAAAGTAACACTTACCTCAAAGTCTCTGTAAATAAAATATTAGTTATATGTTGGCTGATTATTTTGTTTCAAGTCAAAACACATCAATGTTAAGAGAGTGAACCAGCCTCAAAAGACCCTGCAGGATCTCTTTAATTCTTACCCTGTTGCGCTCGAGTGAAACAAATTAGGCTGAAGAGTGCCAGTAATGGCACAGCACGCAGTTTGGTCATTTTGGTAACAAATGCTGGGCTTGTGACCTGAAATGGAAATGAATGCAAGTCAGCCAAAATTTAAAATGCACTCAAATCAGATAAATATACCAGATCTATGAATGCACAAAGGAACAATTCTATTTTTTTTTTTTAAAGTACATCATGCGATCCAAGAACTGTTATGAGTCTCAGTGGACAAATGCACCACATTATGGAGAAATCAAACAATATGGAACAGGGAAGTCCCCATTCAGTCATCCTCAATGGGCATTCAGGAATTATAACTGAGCTCCACCGCCAGAACTTGATCAAAATAACCAGACAGGGTTTCTTTCCTTGAACAATACCCATTTAGTTTTGTGCAGGAAGGAACTGCAGATGCTGGTTTAAACCAAAGATTGACACAAATTTCTGGAGTAACTCAGCGGAACAGGCAGCATCTCTGGAGAGAAGGAATGAGTGACATTTCGGATCGAGGTCTGAAGAAGGGTCTTAAAGATAGCGGAGTCAGGGGATATGGGGAGAAGGCAGGAACGGGGTACTGATTGGGGATGATCAGCCATGATCACATTGAATGGGGGTGCTGGCTCGAAGGGCCGAATGGCCTACTCCTGCACCTATTGTCTATTGTCTATTGACCCGAAACGTCCCCCATTCCTTCTCTCCATGGATGCTGCCTGTCTCGAAATGCTGAGTTACGCCAGCATTTTGTATCTACCATTTAGTTTTGCTGAGTAGTCAAGCAGCAATCTGTGTTGTGCCTCTCCAGCTTGGTTAAGTGTCCATGGTTTAAACTTCCCAACCAGGATTGCCTGTGATCTTAGAGGACTAAAGATCAATATCCAGGGCATTATCGTGCAAAACCCAGGAAAAGAAAGTAAAATTATGCTGTTTCTTTTCATTGAATTGTAGTTATAGAACTGTCCAACTGGATGATGGAGAAATAACGTTTTGGAGTAACTCAGCGGGTCAGGCAGCATCTGTGGAGAACATGGATAGGTGACGTTTCACAGAGTGCTCGAGTAACAGGGGGTCAGGCAGCATCTCTGGAGAACATGGATAGGTGGCATTTCACAGAGTGCTGGAGTAACTCAGCGGGTCAAGCAGCATCTCTGGAGAACATGGATAGGTGGCATTTCACAGAGTGCTGGAGTAATTCAACGGGTCATGCAGCATCTCTGGAGAACATGGATAGGTGACGTTTCACAGAGTGCTAGAGTAACTTAGCGGGTCAGGCAGCATCTGTGGAGAACATGGATAGGTGACGATTCACAGAGTGCTGGAGTAACTCAGTGGGTCAGGCATCATCTCTGGAGAAAAAGGATAGGTGACGTTTCAGTCGGGACGTTCTTCTGGCTGAAAATCAGTGTGGGGGGGGGGGAAGAAGTGAAACTTTGGAGGAAGGAAAAGACTAGGATCAAATGACCTCAGGCAGGGTGGTGCCCTGGTGCCCTGGAGAGTCTGATTTGCCGTTGGGCGGGAGGATGATAAATCAGAAGAATGGACCTGTTGGTCTTAGAATTAAGATTAAATCATAGTCAGCAGGAATGAATCTGGTTGTTTCATGGAGCCTGGGGTGTTGGATACTGGAAGTTGTTGTGTTAAATCGTCCATGCAGTTCCATAACCAAGGTTGGCAAGCCCAATTAATATGAAGAATGCTAACCCATCCTGCTATGACTACATCTTCAAGACACAGATAGAAACTATAGAAAATAAGTTCAGGAGTAGGCCATTCAGCCCTTCCAGCCAGCACCCGCCATTCAATATGGTCATGGCTGATCATCCAAAATCAGGCAGGTTGCAGACTGAAGAAAATAAAATCTCTGAATAGCTTTTATATTGCAGAGGTTGCATAATGTATGGTTTGCGTTTTGGGAAGTCGAACATGGGCAGGACCTGCACAATGAATGGTAGGGCTCTGGGGAGTGTTGTAGAGCAGAGGGATTTAGGAGTGCAAGTACATAGTTCCTTGAAGGTGGAGTCGCAGGTAGATAGTGTGGTCAAAAAGGCTTTTGACACATTGGCCTTCATCAGTCAGAGTATCGAGTATAGAAATTGGGAGGTCATATTGCAGTTGTATAAGACGTTGGTGAGACCGCATTCAGAGTATTGTGTTCTGTTCTGGGCACCAAATTACAGGAAAGATGTTGTCAAGCTGGAAAGGGCTCAGAGAAGATTCACGAGGATATTGCCAGGACTAGAGGGTCTGAGCTATAGGGAGAGGTTGAGTAGGCTGGGATCCTATTCCTTGGAGCGATGGAGGATGAGGGGTGATCTTATAGAGATGGATAAAATCATGAGAGGAATAGATTGGGTAGATGCACAGTCTCTTGCCCAGAGTAGGGGAATCGGGGACCAGAGGATATAGGTTTAAGATGAAGAGGAAAAGATTTCATAGGAATCTGAGTGGTACCTTTTCACACAAAGGTAGTTGAGGTAAGGCCAATCACAATGTTTAAAAAACAGTTAGACAGGTTCATGGATAGGACAGGTTTGGAGGGATATGTGAGCAAAGTTGGGCCGAAGGGCCTGCTTCCACGCTGTATCACCATGACTCTATGACTCTAATAGAATAGAAATCTCTGAGGCATTGTTTGGACTAAGTGCAGTTAAGCATATAGAAACAAAGCACATATTGTATGAAGTATGTTTCATAAAATTTATATGCAAAATGAAACATATAGATTCAGTCATGATTTAAAAACAGCTTCCTCCAAGCTGTTATCACATTTTTCAACAGAGCTCTCATCTGCTGAAGATGTATTCCTGATCCTCCAACCTACCTCGATGTGGCTTTTGCACATTTTTTTATTGCACTTTCTCTGTAGCTGTAACACTGTTTTCTGCACTCTGTTTCTTTTCTCTTTTGCACTACCTGTTGTAGTCACGTACGGTTTGATCGCACCCTTGTATGGTATGATCTGCTCAGATAGCACACAATGCAGTCTTTCACTGTATCTTGGTACACATTATAGTGAGAATAATAAACTAATAGCAAATGCTACACCCTTTAACCTTAGATAACATCTCATTCATTTATAATGTCTTCAGCTTCATAGTAGTGGTTTAGTTTATTGTCACGGGTACCGAGATACAGTGAAAAGCTTTTGTTGCGTGCTAACCAGTCAGCAGAAAGACAATACATGATTACAATCGAGCCATTTACAGTGTACAGATACATGATAAGGGAATAATGTTTAGTGCAAGGTAAAGCCAGCAAAGTCTGATCAAGGATAGTCTGAGGGTCACTAATGAGGTAGATAGAAGTTCAGGACTGCTCTCTGGCTGTGGTAGGATGTGGTCGAATCATAGTATCTTTTCTATCTGTAAGAACCTTAGGTTCATAAAGAACGGGTGACAAAATAACTGACAAGGATCCCAGTACAAAATTGCAAAAGGCATGTTGTGTCTGAAAAATTCATTAAAAGGTCAGAGAAAATGGCATGCCAAAACAAAAGATGTTTTTATCATCAGCAGGAAGCATGGGTGGTTTATTGATAAAAGTATGGTCAATTATTTAAGGAAATGCAATAGCATGAATAGGAAGTTGGCCACAGAAAACAAGAGGAGTAGATTTCCTCTTCAATTGCTGGTCTGTAATCTGGTGGGCTAGATAGCACACCTTTTAGAGAACATGGTTTTAATTCCAATGGACTTTCACATGGGTCAGGCAATGGGCAAGGAAGAAAGTTTCCAATAGTATATTAATTGTGCATGTGGTTAAGCTAGAGAGAGCACAGAGAATATTTGCTGGGGCTGGAGGGCTTGAGTGATGAGTAGAAACTGGAGAACTGGGGCTGTTTACCCAGGAACGAAGGAGGCCAAGGGATGAGCTGGGAGAAATTGTAGAATGATGACGGGCATAGATAAGGTGGAGGGACACAGGGTGGGGTAGAGGAGGGAGGGGGGTTCTAGATTCAGCGGTCATAGGTTTAAGGTGCGAAGGGAAAGCATTGAAAGGGACGCAGGAGGCTCACAGCATTGTGGGTATATGAAGCAAGCTGCCAGTGGAAATAGTACAAATACAATGCTTATTAGACATTTGGACAGGTACATGGATAGGGAAGGTCGGGGGGGATATGGGCCAAATGCGTGCAAACGGGAGGGACTGGGAAGATATCTTGGTCGGCATGAACACGTTGGCAGAAGAGGCAGTTTCTGAGCAGACCAACTAAATGATTGAGATAGGATGTTGATTATATAAACGCAAATCATCATTGATGGATGTCACAGATAACAAGTGTGTAGGAAAGAAGTGCAGATGCCGGTTTATACCTAAGATTGACACAAAATGGTGGAGTAACTCAGCGGGTCAGGCAGCATCTCTGGAGAGAAGGAATAGGTGAAATTTCTGGTTGGAACCCTTCCTCAGACTGAAAGATAAAGGTGGGGGTGGAGGGATGGGAGGGAGGGGGGGGGTGTTAACTGGAGGTGAGAAAGGGCCAGAACAAAAACAGGGCCTGCAACAGATAATGTCAGGAAGGGTGGAGTTGGTGGGACGACTGGGATGGGGGAGGGGGGAGAGAAGGGAGGGGAATTCAGTACTTTGAAGTTAGAGAAATCAATGTTTATACCGCTGGGGTGTAAGCTGCCCAAGCGAATCATGAGGTTCTGTTCCCCCAATTTGCGCTGGGCCTCACTCTGACAGTGGATGAGGCCCAGGACAGACAGGTCAGTGTGGGAATGGGAAGGGGAGTTAAAATTTTTGGCAAACAGGAGATCATGTAGACCAAGGCAGACTGATTGTAAGTGTTCAGCAAAATGATTGCCAAGTCTGCGCTTGGTCTCGCTGATATATAGATGTCCACAGTGGGAGCATCAAAGATAATAGATGAGGATGGAGGAGGTGCAAGTGAACCTCTGCTTTACATAGAAACATAGAAACATAGAAAATAGGTGCAGGAGGAGGCCATTCAGCCCTTTGAGCCAGCACCGCCATTCATTGTGATCATGGCTGATCGTCCCCAATCAATAACCCGTGCCTGCCTTCTCCCCATATCCCTTGATTCCACTAGCCCCTAGAGCTCTATCTAACTCTCTCTTAAATCCATCCAGTGATTTGGCCTCCACTGCCCTCTATGGCAGGGAATTCCACAAATTCACAACTCTCTGCGTGAAAAGTCTTAAATGGCCTCCCCTTTATTCTAAGACTGTGGCCCCTGGTTCTGGACTCGCCCAACATTGGGAACATTTTTCCTGCATCTAGCTTGTCCAGTCCTTTTATAATTTTATATGTTTCTCTCATCCATCAAAAACACCAGTGAATAGAAGCCTAGTCTTTTCAATCTTTCCTCATATGACAGTCCCGCCATCCCAGGGATCAATCTTGTGAACTAACGCTGCACTGCCTCAATTACCTGAAAGAAATGTTGGGGTCCCTGGATGGTCAAGGGAGGAGGTATAGGGACAGGTGTTGCATCTCCTGCGGTTGCAGGGGAAGGTACCTGGGAAGGGGGTGGTTTGGGTGGGAAGGGATGAGTGAAACAGGGAGTCTCTGCGGAAGCGGGGGAGAACGTACAAACTCCATACAGACAGCACCCGTAGTCGGGATCGAACCCGGGTTTCTGGCGCTGCATGCGCTGTAAGGCAGCAACTCTACCTCTGCGCCACCGTGCCTCCCATTGGCCTGGTATAAGTGTCAATTGTCCCCAGTCTGTGTTGGATAGTGTTAGTGTGCGGGGATCGCTAGTCGCTGCGGACTCGGTGGGCCGAAGGGCCAGTTTCCATGATGTGTCTCTAAATTAAACTAAACTGTGCTCAAGTCTATATAGACACATCCCCTGTCCTGCACTCATCAATACTTTTGGTGACCTATTCAAAAAACTCTACTTGTGGGACATAATTTCCCATGCACAAAGCCACGCTGACTATCCCTAATCAGTCCATGCCTCTCCAATTGCTGGTAGACCCTGTCCCTAAGATTAACATGGATGATTAATTCATTACTATGATCCAAACAGAATAATCATGAAATTATGCTCAAAACATCAAAATAGTGTAATATTCTGTTTTGTGAAATATAATTACTGTCTGCAACCTTCTCATAATCATTGTAATTTTGTTCTTTGGATGCTAATCATGCCGTCTATGACTTCTCACTTAATCCAGCCTGCTACTCTTTTGTTTGGTTTCAAAAAACAAGAGGTAAGAACAATATAAAAGTTGGGATAGACACAAAAAGCTGGAGTAACTCAGCAGGACGCAGCATCTCTGGAGAGAAGGAATGGGTGATGCTTCGGGTCGAGACCCTTCGTCAGACTGGTTAGAGATAAGGGAAACGAGAGATAATCACGGAGGGGGAGCAACCCATTCCTTCTCTCCAGAGGTGCTGCATGTCCCGCTGAGTTACTCCAGCATTTTGTGTCTATCTTCGGTTTAAACCAGCATCTGCTGTTCCTTCTTACATATAAAAGTTGGGATGGTATGTTACAGCTATACAAGGAGCTGGTGTGTTTACAGTCAGTATATTGTGTTCAGTTTTGGTCACCCTGCTATAGTGAAGATGTTGTTAAGCTGCAATGAGTGCAGAGAAGATTTACAAGGGTGTTATAGACAATAGACAATAGGTGCAGGAGGAGGCCATTCGGCCCTTTGAGCCGTGATCATGATCACTGTGATCATGGCTGATCATCCACATTCAGTACCCCGTTCCTGCCTTATCACCATATCCCTGGTCTCCGCTATCTTTAAGAGCTCTATCTGAGGGGGCTGTCCCACTGTACAAGCTAATTCAAGAGCTCTCCTGAGTTTAAAAAAAAATCAAACTCGTGGTAAGCACATAGAATGTACGTTGTGGATACGTCGGAGCTCGGGACGTCTCTTAGCGGCTCGTAACGCTAACGGCAGGTACTCGGGAAACGCGGTAAGCTCGGGAAGACTTGTGAAGATTTTTCAACATGTTGAAAAATATCCACGAGAGCCCCGAGTACCTACGAGCGGCCATTACCGCAAATCTCCAAGTTCTAATCAGGGGAAACTCGGGAGAGGGACAGCCCCATAACTCTCTCTTGAAAGGGCTTGAGGGCTTGAGCGTTAGGGAGAGGTTAGACAGGCTGGGACTGTAATCCTTGGAGCTTAGGGAGATGACAGATGTTCTTATAGAGGGGAAATATTGAATAAGGATTCTCAGGGGCAACATTGTCACACGGTGATGAGTATATGGAATAATTGAAGGAGAAGTAGTTGAAGGAGAAGCTATAACAACATTTAAAAGACATTTGGACGGGTACGGTTTAGATAGATAGATAGATAGACATTTATTGAGGGATATGGGGCAAACGCAGGCAGATGGGACGTGTAGATGGGGCACCTTGGTTGGCATGGACAAGCTGGGCTGAAGGGCCTGTTTCGGTGCTGTATGACTCCATGACTATGGCTTTAACAAGTCACTGTATGCAAATGAAAAACATATATAGTCCATTGGCAATGCCTACTGTTCAAAGAGATGTAAAGAATTTTAAAACTGGTGGCTTTGCAAGAAAACCCAAGCCTATCTTATCTGGGCTGGATGATGCACAGGAGTCAATAACCACATTCTATATATTTTTTAGCTAATTTCAGGGGAGTTCAAGTGAAAGTGGCCATGCCCTTGCTCGCTTCCTCCCTGTCAATACAATACGATACAACAGAACTTTATCTATCCCAGGAGGGAAATTGATCTGCCAACAGTCATAAAACACTATGTGTCGGAAAGAACTGCAGATGCTGGTTGAAATCGAAGGTAGACACAAAATGCTGGAGTAACTCAGCGGGACAGGCAGCATCTCTGGAGAGAAGGAATGGGTGACGTTTTGGGTTGAGACTGAAGTCTCAGGTCTGAAGAAGGGTCTCAACCCGAAACATCACCCATTCCTTCTCTCCAAAGACGCTACCTTTCCCGCTGAGTTACTCCAGCATTTTGTGTCTAGTTTCATCATAGAACACGAGATACGTGAAACATGACATTAGAGTGACGAGTGAAAAGGATTGGGGATGTGCAAAGATTTGGGGATGGGGGTTGGGGGTGGGGGAGGGGGGGTCAATCTGCCCCATGACAGAAGGGGGAGGAGTTGTACAGTTTTGATAGCCACTGGGAAGAAGGATCTCCTGCAGCGTTCTGTACTGCATCTTGTTGGAACCAGTCTGTTGCTGAAGGTGCTCCTCAGGTTCACCAGTGTGTCGTGGAGGGGGTGAGCGGGGTATCGCAGTTAAATTTAGATTATTTGTTATAATCCGAACCAAGATTCCCACCTTTGGTCAATTATAAACTGGAATTCTGGCAGTATTCTCCAGCTGTGGCCTCCGTTTTAATGGCAGACCTCAAAGAAGTTGCAGGAAGTGACCCTCATCGCTCTAAAGGCCATGTGCTTAAACACAGAGCAATTAACTACAGGCGACGCCGCCAACAACTTCAAAAACAATTACCTCCTGCTAATTGTGAATGTGAAGCCAATCTCTATGTGGCTGAGAATAGAATTCCACTGCACTAAACCAGAAACATTAACTTCCGTGATCCAATTTACCTTTCACGAAATTTGCTAAGTAGTCTCGGTAGCATTGCTATGATATGTCTTCGTTTATTACATTTTCTTCCTCTTGGAGAGTGAAATGCAGACCAACAGCATCATAACCCCCTCCCCCCTCTCCCCCTCCCCTTCAATAATCCAAACCAAATAATCACCCGATTATCTTCGATAATCGAAAATATGATTATTGTACAAAAATCTTTGAAAACTATTAACAGAAAATCAAGGCAAAAGTTCTCAACCTGCAGCAATAACTTGAAATAATATTCGGCAGACTTTAACTTTCCTTTGTATCCTTCAATTAAATAAATAAGTGTCGGGAAGGCAAAAAGGAAATGGTGGAAGACTGGAGAGGAATTACAACATTCCAGAGCTTGTGTTCCTTAAGCCCTTTATCAACACGTCATAACATTCAACTGTGACAGAAGCAAGGGCCTAGGCAAAGAATTAAGTTACTGAGCTTCATTCAGACTCTTTAAATTACAATTAAAACTCAAAGTACTTGTGCTATAACACCAGGATAAGCGCTCAATCAAGAATACCAAGCCCATAGCCAAAGTAGTATATAAACTAATTCTACCAACTTGTGCTAAGGACAATAATGAACTCCATATGTAACAAAACTGATCATGTAGATGCGAGTGTATCATTGGGGTTATCAAGTGGGCAACTCCCTTCACTGGTGTTTCATTCAGTTAGGCCTCTCGGGAAGGCTCAACAGTTAGTTCTGGCTTCCAAGTACAGCCCCCCTCAATACCTGTTCTATGCTACCAGTATCTAAATTAAGGAAACTACAGATGATTAATTCACTCTAACAAATGCTAAACACTCACATCCTGTCTTCCACTTATCTTAACCCATCGTTAAACTCGTAACGCCACAAATATCAACCTTGCATAAAACCGGGATGCACTTACACAGAATATACTTACAAAAAAACCCACATACCGCATGTTATACATTTCCTTTCTGCCCACAATGGACAGTACTTCTTCTCCACCAAATATGGTACGACTATATCACACATATCACACATGAGCACTGAAGGACAAATATGGAACTAATGGTTGGCCTTGCTTAGGGTTAATATTCAGAACAATGGTAAATAGTTCAACATAGTCATCTATTGTTCATTGACACCGATGCCACCAACTATCATTAATTTATGATATCTCAAAAGTTTTAATTCATATTTGCCAGATATTTTACCATGACGGCATTATCTGGAACTTTTCTCCATGCAGTTTATCTGTGGCATAACAAACTCTCTCCCCAACTCTGGCAATGGGTTCCACTCTATCTACTCCTCAATGCCTGTAACTAACACAGGAGAGACAGAATATTTGCACCAGTGATTTACAACTAGGAATATTGTACAGTAGACACAAAAAAGCTGGAGTAACTCAGCGGGACAGGCAGCATCTCTGGAGACAAGGAATGGGTGACGTTTCAGGTCGAGACCCTTCTTCAGACTGGTTACAACTTATAGGCTCTGTCTCACGGTGTTGCGGTCATCGGCGGTGAAGCGCGGCTTCGCCTGTAGAGGGGACCGCACGGCAACGGCGAGAGCGCCGAGCCTATGCCACGGGAGCGCCGCACGGGTGCTGCGCGGGGGCCGAGTGATTTAAGTACGGCTGATCCCACGAGCTTGCGGTAAGTAAAAACAAAGGGCGGGCCGACTGCGATGACGTCATTTTGGATCTGCGGGGCTGTGGTGGTGGCCGTGCTGATCGCGGCGCTGTGGCGGCGGCCGTGCCGCACACGTGCCTCGTTGGCGGAGGCTGTGGCGGCGGCTGTGGTGGCGGTCGTGCCTCACTGGCGGAGGCTGTGGCGGTGCAAGTTCGACGCACGGCGCTCGTGCCGCACTGGCGGCGGCTGTGGCGGCGGCCGTGCCGCACTCGTGCCTCACTGGCGGAGGCTGTGCTGTAGGAAATGTTTTTTGAACAGTGTTGGTTTTATTTTAGCACCGTGCGGTGTTGGGAACAATGCCGCACGGCCCCGGAATTGTGCGTTTGACCGAGTGCACGGTCTATGGTGGCCCAGGAGCGGTAGATTCTTCCTGTTTCGCCGCCAATGACCGCAGACTCGTGAGACAGGCCTTTAAGTAATAATGATAAAGGAAACAGGCCAAAGCATATCTTTATGCATTGTTCTTTATCTCTCCACATCATCGTATATATCTCTCGTTTCCCTTATCCCTAACCAGTCTGAAGAAGGGTCTCGACCCGAAACGTCACCCATTCCTTACTCCAGCTTTTTGTGCCTACCTTCAGTTTAAACCAGCATCTGCCAATCCGTCCTACACAATAGACAATACACAATAGACAATAGGTGCAGGAGTAGGCCATTAGGCCCTTCGAACCAGCACCACCATTCAATGTGATCATGGCTGATCATCCCCAATCAGTACCCCGTCCCTGCCTTCTCTCCATATCCATTAAATCCGCTATCTTTGAGCTCTAACTCTCTTGAAAGTATCCAGAGAACCGGCCTCCACCGCCCTCTGAGGCAGAGAATTCCACACACTCACAACTCTCTGTGAAAAAGTTTTTCTTTATCTCCGTTCTAAATGGCTTACCACTTATTCTCAAACTATGGCCCCTGGTTCTGGACTCCCCCAACACTGGGAACATGTTTCCTGCCTCTAGCATGTCCAAACCTTTAATAATCTAATATTTCAATAAGATCCCCTCTCATCTTTCTAAATTCCAGAGTATACAAGCCCAGCCGCTCCAATCTATCAACTTATGACAGTCCCGCCATCCCGGGAATTAACCTGGTGAACCTACGCTGTACTCCCTCAATAGCAGGAATGTCGTTCCTCAAGTTTAGAGACCAAAACTGCACACAATACTCCAGGTGTGGTTTCACCAGGGCCCTGTCCAAATGCAAAAGGACCTCTTTGCTCCAATACTCAATTCCTCTTGTTATGAAGCCCAACATGCCATTCGCTTTCTTCACAGCCTGCTGTACCTGAAAGCTTACTTTCAGTGACTGATGAACAAGGACCCCCCAGATCATGTTGTACTTCCCCTTTTCCCAACATGGCACCATTTAGATAATAATCTGCCTTCTTGTTTTTGCCACCAAAGTGGATAACCTCACATTTATCCACATTAAACTGCATCTGCCATGCATCTGCCCACTCACCCCTGTCCAAGTCACCCTGCATCATAGCATCCTCCTCACAGTTCACACTGCCACCCAGCTTTGTGTCATCTGCAAATTTGCTAAAGTTACTTTTAACCCTTTCATCCAAATCATTAATATATATTGTAAATAGCCTTGCGGTATCCCACTAGTCACTGCCTGCCATTCCGAAAGGGACCCATTAATTCCTACCCTTTGTTTCCTGTTTGCCAAACAATGTTGGTACACCTATCATACAGTAAACTAAAGGGCATAGTTTGATGATGAGAGAGGCAAAGTTTAAAGGAGATGTGTGTGACAAGTTTTTAAAAGAAATATAGGGTGGTGGGTGCCTGGAATGCACTGCCGGGGGTGGTGGTGGAGGCAGATACAACAGTGGCATTGAAGAGGCTTTTGGATAGATATTTTCCACCAAAATATTTAAATAGGGCTGATCTCAAAGAGAACTAAGGCAGGCAGCTTTTATCTTGCAGACAATTTAACGGGCCACCCTCAGAAAATAAAACGATACGCCATCCTTAGGTTACAAATGAGTTCCCTATTTTACAGACATTCACAAGTTATTAGTCTTTAAATTGGAAAACACACAATTACTCAATGCAGTAACCATATCTCAATGGTAAAATAATCAATAGTGTTGATGAGGGTCAATTAACATGGACTTTGATTTAATATGTAGGAAGGAACTGCAGATGCGGGTTTACTCCGAAGATAGACACAAAATGCCTGGAGAGAAGGAATGGGTGGCGTTTCGGGTTGTCCCGCTGAGTTCTTGGTTCTTGGTTTCTTGGTCCTCCAAAATATTCCAAATGGAATTTAAACTGGAGGTGGTGGAGGGAGGACTTAAGCCAGAAAGGGTTTTTGGGAAGAAAGAGCTACCTTAAATTTAGTTGCATCTGGTTGGGTAACTAAAGTAGGGTGGAGATTATTCCATGCATTAATTGTGCGGGGGGAGAATGAATTGCTGTACACATCTGTCTTGGTAGCTGGAATCACAAATTGGATCGAATGCCCTTGTCTGCTCCTAATTGGTTTGGGTTCGGTGTAGGTCTTGTAATCTATGTCGAGCTGACCATTTAACATTTTGTAAAAACAGGTCAAACGGTGAGCTTCACATTGTCTTGGAGAGGGTTCCACCGCAGAGAATTCAGAAGTTTGGTAACACTCGCTTCTCTCTCATAGGTGTTAGTAACAAATTGAGCTGCCTGTCTTTGGACACGTTCGATGGAAGAAATGTTTTATTTGTGTATGGGTCCCATGCTGCAACTGCGTAGTCCAAATGAGGTCTAACGAGGGTGAAGTATAGCTTCTCTTTGACAGAAGTTGAACAATGATGAAAGTTGCGCCTCAGAAAATTTAGGACACCTGTTGCTTTCACCGTTGCATGATGAGTCTGACCATTCCAACGCAGATCGTTCTGCAATTTGATGCCAAGATACTTGGTTTGTTTGGATTCTTCAAGGGTGGTACCAAGTATTTTGTACGATGTTTCGCCTAGATTCCTCTTTCTGGTGACACGCATGGTTTCACATTTGGAAGGGTTGAACTGCATGCCCCATTGGTGTGACCACTCAACCATTGTATCGAGGTCCTTTTGGAAAGCATCTTCATCATCAGCTGACTTAATTGGACGGTACAGCAAACAATCATCAGCGAATAGTCTGGTCGTGCTTGCGACTTTTTCATGGATGTCGTTTATGTAAAGCAAAAACAGATGTGGGCCAGGTACTGTGCCCTGAGGTGTACCACTCAACATTGGATGCCAATTGGAGCTCTTTCCGTTCACACACACACGCTGAAGACGTTTTGTCAGGAAACTGGAAATCCATCGTTTCGTGTTGGAACGAATACCATGGAAGTCAAGCTTCCGAAGCAGTCTCTGGTGTGGGATGACATCAAATGCTTTAGAAAAGTCCAGCACTACTAAATCCGTGATGACATTACCATCAAGATGTTTGGCCAGGTCATTTGTCGTCAGGATAAGCTAAGACTCACATGATCTATGCCTCCTAAATGCATGTTGGTTGTCAGCAAGAATAATAACATTGATTTAATGATTTCTCCTGCCTAGTTACAATGGTACAGAATCAGGGTGACCCATGTGGTTAAAGTATCATTGGATGTAATATTCCCTAGGTAAAAATAGAAATGATTGCTTCTCAACCATTTCTATTTTCTTGGGTGGTTTCACGTGATGAAAGTGGCAGCCTCTGTTCTTAAGAGACTGTGGAGTTACATTACTAAGCGAACCTTTTTTTTTACAAGATTGATTCTCGTTTAAAAAATCTATAATATTTACGGGAGCTCATTGATACGTCCAGAGGTGGGCGTCCGTAACCCGGAAAGGACCTGGTACTCGATATTTGAAGGGACACAAGGACAATCGCTAAACTAGCATTACCTGTTAAAATGGCACATGCTGTGCATAAAATAATGTCCTTTTTCTTGCATTCCCCAAAAGCGAAATAACGCAGGTCTGCAAATTTACGGGAAATAAATGTTGGAAATGCCACAGTCAGATGGTGTCTGTGGCAAGGTAATGTATTTCTGTTTTCACAGGTGCTTCCGGTGCTAAACACCCCCCAGCGTTTTCTGATATTGATTTTGTAAGTGGTCCCTCTTCCGCCTCCCACAGGCGCTCCCAAAGATCTTAGAGCGGAGATCTCCACTCTTTGGGCGCTCCTGTTCAGAATGGGAATAGTTCAGTTCACTTCTATCCCAACTTGTGGGTGGAGTTAGAAGTGGTGGAGGAGGAGAAGAGAGATAGCTACTGCCAGAACAAGGAACAATTGAGGCTCCAACATCAATGTACGGACAACCCGGGCGGTAACAGTCCTTCCCCTTCAGTGTCCCCTCCTGAAGAAGATCTGTTATTATTTTATGATCTTGGCTTTTACCCGATCCCAGCTCTTCCCGTTTAGCAGGCACAGTTTACTCGTAATATGATAACAATACAATAGACAATAGACAATAGGTGCAGGAGTAGGCCATTTCGTCCTTCGAGCCAGCACCGCCATTCAATGTGATCATGGCTGATCATCCCCAATCAGTACCCCGTTCCTGCCTTCTCCCCATATCCCCTGACTCCGCTATTTTTAAGAGCCCTATCTAGCTCTCTCTTGGAAGCATCCAGAGAACCTGCCTCCACCGCCCTCTGAGGCAGAGAATTCCACACTCATCACTCTCTGTGAGAAAAAGTGTTTCCTCGTCTCCGTTCTAAATTGCTTACTCCTTATTCTTAAACTGTGATACCTTTTGATACCTTTTCTTGATTAGTACGGGCGTCAAGGGTTACGGGGAGGAGGCAGGAGAATTGGGTTGAGAGGGGAAGGTAGATCAGCCATGGCTGAATGGCGGAGTAGACTTGAGTAGAATGGTGGAGTAGAATGGCCTACTTCTGCTCCTGGAACTTATGGACCTTTTCATTCAATACCGCCCATCCGGCACCAACTTTCTGCCCAGATAGGTTCCCTACTTCACGGGGATGAACCAACACTACTCGGCATTGGAGTGGCCCTTCGCATTGTTGGTCTTTCTTCCACAACGCTCTCATCCACTAGCCATTTAATCCCCGTGTAAACTCCATCAATTTGAGTCATTGCATCAAAAAAGCGGGACATCGGTATCCGCGATTTAGCCAAGCGTCACGTCCTCAATTTATACCGGATTTCAAAGAGAATTCTCAGTCGCCCACTTGTTTCACTATAAAGGTTCCCGCTTAGTCTTCCAGAACTCCTTCACCCACAACACTTCATCATTAGTGTCACCCACAATCTGAAGATCATTAACCAGGAATGGCAGATCAGCGGTTTAAGGTGAAGGGGAAAAGATTTAATAGGAAACTGAGGGATAACTTTTTCACACAAAGAGTGGTGGGTGTTTGGAACAAGCTGCCAGAGGAGGTCGTTGAGGCAGGGACTATCCCAATGTTTAAGAAACTGTTAGACTGTTACCTAGATAGGACAGGTTTGGAGGATTATGGGCCAAATGCAGGCAGATGGGACTAGTGTAACTGGGACATGTTGGGTGGTGTGGGCAAGTTGGGCCGAAGGGCCTGTTTCCACGATGTATCACCGTATATCTATGCTCTGTACGCTCAATCTCTTCGCTCTGGCTTCCCAGTAATAAAAGCCAGAGCTGAAGCCTGGACACGCCAACTACTCTTAGGTTCAAGACTCAACCGTGGGCTTTTGAAGAAGGTGCGAGGCCAGATGCCGGTTTAGTGAACCCTGGTCAAACACGTCTTCATTGTGCATTCGCCGTGCCCCGCCCGTTCTGTTAAGAAGGCTTCTATTATTTAACCCGCGGTTCCTTTCTCCCAACACGATCTCACCCCACCCCTCTCTCCACCCCACCCCACCCAATGGAACTCCAATTGATGGGTCGCTCACAGTGGCGTTGCCCACGGCTTCCAAAGGTGGAGAGTGTGAGGTGTCTTGAGGAATATTACCAGCGACCATTCACTGCGTAGAGCAGTCGCTGCCTCTAGAGACCTGACGCGGCCATATAATCACCAACTACAGGCGGCGACGCTGCACTCGCCATTTGGTTTGACAGAATCCTTTTTCATTTTGGACATAACACATCGAGACCTGGGTTATTTCATTCGGAGCTGCCATTATAGAGTGATGCAACATGGATACAGCCCTTCGGCCCAATTCTCTTAAGAAGCCCACCTACGCCACTAGTTCCACCTTGTCGCGTTTGGCCCATCTCCCTCTAAACCTTTCCTATCCATGTGCTTGTCATTTACATGCTGTTATAGTACCTGCCTCAAGTACCTCCTCTGGCAGTTCGTTCCATACACCCAACACACTATGTGAAAAAGTTGCCCCTCAAGTCCCTTTTAATTTTTCCTCTCTCACCTTAATTAAACCTATGCCCACCGGATCTTGATTCCCCTGCTCTGGAATGGAATGGAATGGAATGCTATTTATTGTCATTCAAACCTCGGTTTGAACGAAATATCTGGGTAAAAGACTCTGTGCATTCACCCCATCTATTTGTCTCATTATCGTACACACCCTCTATAACATCACTCCTCACCCCCCCCCCCCCCCCCCCGCGCTCCAACGAATAAAACCATTGCCTGTCCGACCTCCATGGAGCTCAGAGCTTCAAGTCATGATCTCCGTGAATCTTCTTTGCACAAAATCTGAAATCTGGCATCAATCTCGAAAATGCAACATTGTACGTAAGGAGTAAACCGAATGCGAGCTTTCAGACATAAAGGGCTGTAGAAAAATAGATTTTTTTTTAATGCGTTGAGAAAACTAGAGTGAAATGCCGGTTTTCGCATGATCACACAATGAACTCGTGGCAAGAAAATACTTGAATTGCAAAAATGATGTGGCTGGAAAGTATCGAGCTCGGAAGGAAATATAACAGAGTGAATGCATTTGTAAAGACTGGTGGAAGTCTAATTTAAGTGCAGACCCCGGCTGCAATAGCCCGGAGCGTCTGTAACTGTACAGAGAGGCAGTTTAAGGGGTCTGTCAGGAATGCGTCAGTTTCAAGTCCAGACCCGTTCAAAGTCCAAGCTCATTCAGTAACACTCGCCCCCGTCCCATCTTCGCCAGTATTGACGCAGGCTGTTGATTCCCCTTCACTCTCACAGCCCGTCACCCTTCAGCCATTCTCATCCTCCGCCCCAATCGCCCCCTCCCCGGCCACAGACCCCTCCCCGGCCACAGACCCCTCCCCGGCCACAGACCCCCTTGCCTCCCCGCCCACGAACCCCTTCCCTCCCCGCCTACTACCCCTCCCCTCCCACGCACCCTCCCCTCCCCGCGTACGACCCCCTCCCCGCCCACGACCCCCTTCCCTCCCCTCCCCATCCACACCCCCCCTCCTGTTTCCGATCTCTCCCCCAATAGTCCTTTGCACAGTTCCCTGACTCCTTTTCCTTCAGACCGGCGCTGCTATTTCCCAGTGTTCGCGCAACGATACATATTCTTAAACCATTCAAACATCGATCTGAAAGCAGCTTAATTCAAAACCAGGTGGAGGTTTAAGTAACGCTGTCTCAGATGGCTAAACAAAAACACATATATATATATGCATGTCTCTCTATTGCAAGTTATATTAGTGATTAACTATGTATGAAAGCAACACTAGTACAGCAATGATCACACTCATAGGTAAACCGTGAACTAGTTTAAAAGAAGACCAATTCACGAACGCTTCAACAAATGGAATTTCCAATTGGAAATTTAAGCAGTTCCTGAACAATTACATTTGCATTGACATAAACCATAAACTATTAGGATTTCGCATAGTACTAAATTGATATTATATTCCAAATTGACAAGCAGTACACGAAGCAAGGATAGCAGAACAAGAAGCAGACTAATACGGAGCCCAAGCAGTTACAGTCTGTTTAACCGACTCCTACCCTCAGCTCCAGGCGGGAGAGTGAATGCGTTCTTCACTTTTCACTTGCTGAACATTTCAGAATGAAGTCAGTTGTCGCCCGGCGATGCTTCTTTGCACCGCGAAGATGTCCTTGTGTGGAGTCGGTCCGTGTGTTGGTGAAACGGAGACGTGAAACCTGTGACTACCCGCTCAGGAGCGCCCGACGATGAGCTGACTCGGGGAAGAAAGGGATCGGCTCAGGGCTGGGCGATCTCCAAGTTCGAACGACACGCCCGCAACTCGACCAATTTGGTAAATTGAAAGCAGACCCAAGAAGCGTCTGAAATGTCAACGCACTGAGGTCATGGTACGCCCCTCCAAACCTGAAAATCCTCGATAGCGCCGACCCCCTTCACTTGCAAGTCCGTATCATAAAATCTCTCAACCGCATTTCTTAAAATAACAATATTGTAATATAATAATTGATAACATTTCAATAATTGATTAAAAAGGTAAAGCATGAACACTCGGACATCTGCCCACAAAGATCACACCGATCACTGGTTCACATTAGTCCTATCCATTCCTTACACGCTGAGGGGCAATTTACAGAGGGCCAATTAACCTACAAACCCGCGCCTCTTTGGGATGTGGGAGGGAACCGGAGCACCCGGAGGAAACCGCACGGTCTCAGGGGGAATGTGCAAACTCCACAAAGACAGCACCCAAGACCAGGATCAAACTGTCTAGCGCTGTGAGACGGCAGCTTTAATAATTGCGCCAATTATTAAAATGGCGCAATTATGTGTCTTCCCTTATTGTAAATTCCACCCAACATGCCGCCCCTTCGCCCACACGAAGGAAACTTGTCCCGCTAAAATTCAATTTGATCGACTGGTTATGTTTCTAAATGATATTAAATTGTCGGATGAGAGGATAGAAGGAAGGAAATAATTCCCCAAAGAATAAACGTTGGGGAAACTGAAGGGCGAGAGGTGAAGGGTAGTGTCAGTAATTATTTACCCAACGGAAAGTAAAGGATGTGTAAGAAAGAACTGCAGATGCTGGTAAATGGAAGGTAGACACAAAATGTTGGAGTAACTCAGCGGGTGAGGCAGCATCTCTGGAGAGAAGGAATGGGCGACGTTTCGGGTCGAGACCCTTCTTCAGTAAAGGATAACGAGGATACTTGTTTAATGGTCCGCTGATCCCGGTGATCTGTACCGAGATTGTTACTCTTTATGATGCACATGACGGTTTGGACATGGGTATAATTATGGTTGTAATTTGCAGGAGGCACGAAACAGGAAAAATGCCCGAAACAACGGGGAAAGTTGGAGTGGACGTCAAAAGCAAGAAGATGGACCTCAAAAATGGTCAAACACAGGGTCAATGAGACTTAAGGCAGAGTGAAATGACAATCAGTCCACATGTTGGGTCTGGCAGCTCATGGAACAACGCGTCCAACCTACTATTCTAGTTTAAGCCAGCGAAGTTTGTAGCATTCCGATCTGCAGTTTAATTTGATTTAAGCAGTGGCCTCTGTAGGGAACACAGTGTGCGCAAAGCAAAGGACAACGTGGTAGGAAGGAACCGCAGATGCCGGTTTAAATAGAAGATAGACACACAATGCTGGGGTAACTCGGCGGGACAGGCAGCATCTCTGGAGAGAAGCAATGGGTGACGTTTCGGCAGAGTGGTGTTTGGTTCAACTCGTCTGAAGAATACGCAGAGACAAATTGAAAAGGGGGAAAAAGAGGTGCACTCATCTGAAATCCCAGAATGGCATGGAGCGAAAGAAAGACACAAACATCTGGAATAACTCAACGGGACAGGCAGCATCTCTGGAGAGAAGCAATGGGTGACGTTTCGGGTCGAGACCCTTTTTCAGAATGGGAGTCAGGGGAGAGGGCAACGAGAGATATAGACGGTGATGTAGAGAGATATAGAACACATGAATGGAAGATATATAAAAAGTAACGATGATAAAGGAAACAAGCCTTTATCTAAATGGCGTCGTTGGGAAAACGAGAAGTACAACGGGATCTCGGGGTCCTTGTACATCAGTCTATGAAAGTAAGCATGTAAGTACAGCAGGCAGTGAAGAAAGCGAATGGCATGTTGGCCTTTATAACAAGAGGAATCGAATATAGGAGCAAAGAGGTCCTTCTGCAGTTGTACAGAGCCCTAGTGAGACCACACCTGGAGTATTGTGTACAGTATTGGTCCCCTAATTTGAGGAAGGACATTCTTGCTATTGAGGGAGTGCAGCGTAGGTTAATTCCCGGGATGGCAGGACTGTCATATACAGAGAGAATGGAGCAGCTGGGCTTGTACACTCTGGAGTTTAGAAGTATGAGAGGGGATCTCATTGAAACATATAAGATTGTTAAGGGTTTGGACACGGTAGAGGCAGGAAACATGTTCCCGATGTTGGGGGAGTCCAGAACCAGGGGCCACAGTTTAAGAATAAGGAGTAAGACATTTAGAACGGAGACGAGGAAACACTTTTTCTCACAGAGAATGGTGAGTCTGTGGAATTCTCTGCCTCAGAGGGCGGTGGAGACGGGTTCTCTGGATGCTTTCAAGAGAGAGCTAGATAGGGCTCTTAAAAATAGCGGAGTCAGGGGAAATGGGGAGAAGGCAGGAACAGGGTACTGATTGGGGATGATCAGCCATGATCACATTGAATGGCGGTGCTGGCTCGAAGGGCCAAATGGCCTACTCCTGCACGTATTGTCTATTGTCTATTGTCTAAGCCATTGTTAGCTGTGGGATAGGTGAAAATAAGTTACAGACAATGAGACTCAACAAGACGACTGAAGCTGGTAGCACTAGGGTGGGGGAGGGATGATGAGAGAGGGATGCAAGGGTTACTTGAAGTTAGAGAAATCAATACTCATACCACTAGGGTGAAAGCTGCCCAAGCGAAATATCAGATGCCGTTCCTCCAATTTGTCTTGGGCCTAACTCTGACAGTGGAGGAGGCCCAGGACAGAAAGGTCAGTGTGGGAATGGGAAGGGAGATTAAATACAGAAAGGTCAGTGTGGGAAGGGGAATTAAATACAGAAAGGTCACTGTGGGAATGGGAAGCAGCATTAAATCTGGAACTAATGGGAAATTCCGCCATCCACTAAGGAAGGTTTACAGGAGCAGATTTGGAAGTTACTTTCATTGGTGCCCATCCATTAGCAGTCACTGCAATGATCTTTGCAATTAACTTAAAAAAAAAACAGTGAATTGGTGCAAGACTTCATCTATGATGCATAGAACATGGATAATAGAATGGCACAGCATAGGAACAGACCCTTCGTCCCATAATGTCTATCCCAAACATAGCCAAGTTACCCGAAATATCACCCATTCCTTCTCTCCAGAGATGCTGCCTGTCCCACTGAATTACTCCAGCTTTTTGTGTCTATCTTAATAAAATATTCTCTGCCTGTGTGTGACCCATATCCCTCCATTATCTGTATATGTGCCCACCTAAAAGTATTTTAAGTACCTCTATCATATCTTTTTCTACCCCCATACTTGACAGCGCATTCCAGGCACCCATCACTGTCTTCATAAAAAAACGTTGCCGCAAAAAATTCCTTTAAACTTTCTCTCACCTTAAAACTATGCCTTCTAGACTTTGATACTTCCATCCTGTGAAAAAGGTCTGACTGTCTACCCTCATAATTGTATACACTTCTATCAAGTCTCATTCAGCCTTGAATACTACAGAAAAAACAATCAATATCCCCAACCACTCTATGTAGCTAATGCACTCTAATCAGCCAACATTCTGCTTCTGCACCCTCTCCAAAGACTCCGCATCCTTCCTGTAATAGGATGACTGGAACGGCACACAATGGGCCAACCAAGGTATGATACATGACTTCCTGACTCTTATACTCGGTGGAACAGCAATGGCAGGTATTTCTGGGAATAATCCAGAAGATGTGGGATCATTTCATTCCAAAGAGGAAGAAAGATTCTAATTGGCAACTGTGGCTGACAAGGGAGGTCAATAAATAAAAGAGAAGAAGAATAACATAGCAAAGATGAGCGGGAAGCCAGAGATTTGGGAAACATTGAAAGATCAACAGAAGGTAACTAAAAAGGCAATAAGGGGAGAAAAGCTGAGGTTCGAAGGTGAGCTAGCCAAGAATATAAAGGAGGATAGTAAAAGCTTCTTTAGGTGTGTGAAGAGGAAAACATTAGTTAAGACAAATGTTGTTCCCTTGAAGACAGAAACAGGTGAATTTATTATGGGGAACAAGGAAATGGCAGATGAGTTGAACAGGTACTTTGGTTCTGTCTTCACTAAGGAAGACACAAACAATCTCCCAGATGTACTAGGGGACAGAGGATCTGGGGTGATGGAGGAACTGAAGTGAATTCACATTAGTCAGGAAATGGCGTTGGATAGACTGATGGGACTGAAGGCTGATAAATCCCCAGGGCCTGATGGTCTGCATCCCAGGGTACTTAAGGAAGTGGCTCTAGAAATCGTGGATGCATTGGTGATCATTTTCCAATGTTCTTTAGAATCAGGATCAGTTCCTGTTGATTGGATGGTAGTTAATGTTATCCCACTTTTTAAGAAAGGAGGGAGAGAGAAAGCAGGGAATTATAGACCAGTTAGCCTGACATCGGTGGTGAGGAAGATGCTGGAGTTGATTATTAAAGATGTAATAGAGGCCCATTTGGATAGCAGTAACAGGATCAGTCCGAGTCAGCATGGATTTACGAAGGGGAAATCATGCTTGACAAATCTTTTGGAATTTTTTGAGGATGCAAAAGGTAAAATGGACTAGGGAGAGCTAGTGGATGTAGTGTACCTGGACTTTCAGAAAGCATCTGATAATGTCCCACATAGGAGATTAGTGGGCAAAATTAGAGCGCATGGTATTGGGGGTGGGGTATTGACATGGATAAAACATTGGTTGCAGACAGAAAACAAAGAGTAGGGATTAACGGGTCTCTTTCAGAATGGCAGGCAGTGACTAATGGGGTGCTGCAAGGCTCGGTGCTGGGACCGCAGCTATTTACAATGTACATCAATGATTCAGATGAAGGAATTAAAAGTAACATTAGCAAATTTGCAGATGACACAAAGCTGGATGGCAGTGTGAACTGTGAAGAGGATGCTATGAGGATGCAGGGTGACTTGGACAGGTTGGGTGAGTGGGCAGATGCATGGCAGATGCAGCTTAATGTGGATAAATGTGAGTTGTCCACTTTGGTGGCAATAACAGGAAGGCAGATTATTATCTTAACGGTGTCAGGTTGGGAAAAGGGGAAGTACAATGCGACCTGGGTGTCCTTGTTCATCAGTCACTGAATGTAAGCATGCAGGTACAGCAGGCAGTGAAGGCTTCATAACGAGAGGAGTTGAGTATAGGAGCAAAGAGGTCCTTCTGCAGTTGTATAGGGCCCTGGTGGGACCACACCTGGAGTATTGTGTGCAGTTTTGGTCTCCTAATTCGAGGAAGGACATTCTTGCTATTGAGGGAGTGCAGCGTAGGTTCACAAGGTTAATTCCCGGGATGGCGGGACTGTCATATGCTGAGAGAATGGAGCGGCTGGGCTTGTATACTCCGGAATTTAGAAGGATGAGAGGAGAGCTTATCGAAGCAAATAAAATTATGAAAGGATTGGACACGCTAGATGCAGGAAACATGTTCCCAATGTTGGGGGAGTCCAGAACCAAGGGCCACAGTTTAAGAATAAGGGGTAGGCCATTTAGAACTGAAATGAGGACAAACTTTTTCACACAGAGAGTTGTGAATTTGTGGAATTCTCTGCCTCGGAAGGCAGTGGAGACCAATTCACTGGATGTATTCAAAAGAGAGTTACGTAGACAGAGCTCTTTGGGCTAGCAGAATCAAGGGATATGGGGGAAGGCAGGAATGAGATACTGATTGTGGATGATCAGCCATGATCACATTAAATACCGATGCTGGCTCGAAGGGCTGAATGGCCTACTCCTGCACCTATTGTCCATGTACTTATGTATCTATGTATCTACTCGAGCCCTGACCAATGAAAGCAAGCATACCATATACCTTATTTGCTATTCTATTGACTTGTGGTACCACTGTGGCATAGTGGCACAGCAGTAGTCATAGAGTCATAGCATGGAAACATGCTCTTCAGCCCCACACCGACCAACATGTCCCATTTACACTATACACACCTGCCTGTGTTTGATCCATATCCCTCTAAACCTGTCCTATCCATGTGTCTGTCTAAATGTTCCTTAAATGTTGTGATAGTCCCTGTCTCAACTACCTGCTCTGGTAACACGTTCCATAAAAAATTACCTCAGGTTCCTGTTAAATCCTTCCCCCTCAACTTTATCTACATCCTCTGGTTCTCGATTCCCCTACTCTGGGCAAGAGACTTTGCATCTACCCGATATTTTCCTCTCATTATTTTGTACACCTCTATAAGATCACTCCTAATTCTCCTGCGCGCCAAGGAATAAAGCCCTAGCCTGTTTAACCTCTCCCTACAGCTCAGGCCCTCGAGTTCTGGCAACACTTCGTAAATCTTCTCTCTACACGTTTTAAAACTTGACAACGTAATTCCTATAACGTTGTCCTATAACCGGCATTAAGAACTGAGCACAATACTCTAAATGTGGCCTCACCAACGTCTTATATAACTGCAATATGACTTCCCAACTTCTTACTCTGACTGATATAGGCCAAAGTGCCAAAAGCCTTTTTGACCACCCTATCGACCCATTATGCCACTTTCAATGGACTATGTACCTCCATTACTAGATCCCTCTGCTGTACAACAATCCCCAGAGCCCTACCACTCACTTCACATTTCTCTGTGTTAAATTCCATCAACCATTTCTCAGCCCACCTGCTCAACCGATCAAGATCCTGCTGCTTTTTTTGACAACCATCTTCACTATCTATACTGCCACTCACTTTTGTGTTATCTGCAAACTTACTAATCACGCCTTGTATGTTCTCATCCAAATCATTGATGTAGGTGACAAACAGTAACGGGCCCAGCACCGAACCCTGGGGCACATCACTGGTCACAGGCCTCCATTCTGAAAAACATCCTTCCACCATTACCCTCTGCTTCCTTCCATGAAGCCAATTTTCTATCCATTCAGTTAGTTCTCCTTGGATCCCATGCAATCTAACCTTCCAGAGCAGCCTACCATGTGGAACCATATTGAATGCTTTGCTGAAGTCCATGTACACAACATCTACAGCTCCTGCTCTCATCACCCTTTTGGTCACATCATCAAAAAAATCAATCAGATTTGTGAGACATGACTTCCACATACATAACCATGCTGGCTATCCCTAATCAAGCCTTGTCCATCCAAATGCATGTATATCCTATTGCTCAGAATACTCTCTAGTAACTTTCCGACCACAGATGTTAAGCTCACCGGCCTATAGTTCCAACCCTTTTCCCTTCTGCCCTTCTTGAAAAGAGGGCCACCCTCCAGTCTTCCGGCACCTCTCCTGTATTTAGTGATGACTTGTAAATCTCAGCCAGGGCTCTTGCAATTTCTTCTCTAGCGCCCACAGTGACTTCGGATATATCTGATCAGGCCCGGTAGATTTGTCTACCTCACGGGGCCAGAGTGTCTCACGGCGCCATAGACATGGGTTCAATCCTGACCTCGGGTACTGTCCCGACAGAGTTTGTGCATTCTCCCTGTGACCACATGGGCTTCATCCAAGTGCTCCAGTTTCCTCCCACATTCCAAAAGCCATGCAAGTTCGTATGTCAATTGGGTTCTATAAATTGCTCTTAATGTGTAGGACAATGTGTCTGTTTCTCTAAACCAAACGCTGAACACTCTGCTGAAGGAAGGAGAAACCTTCCTGTGGCGGAAGAGCTGGGCATCTGTAGACAAGACACTGCAGATGATGGAATCCTGAGCTAAAAACAAACTGCCGAAGGAACTCAACAGGTTAGGCAGCACCCGTAGAGAGAAATGGCTAGACAACAATTCAAGTCAGGACACTTACATTCCTGGTGCTATTCTCGTTTATTCCCTTGACAGTCTGAAGTAGGTGCCTGACCCAAATCCTCTTCTGTCCATTCCCTCCGCACATTCTATCTGGCCCAGTGAGTTCCTTCAGCAGTTTGTTTTTTTGCTCTGGGCAACTGATTTGTTCATTGGCAGTAGAAATAAATCCAATGCCGAGCTAAAGGAAATAAAGTGATCACTTGATGAGAAACCTAATTGATGACTTGCACTGCTGACAGATGACGGAGGACCCGCTCTGAGCCATTGCTGTCGACAGGACCTGCGCCGCCGAGAGTGAAGAGCGAGATGGAGCGCTGAGAGCAAGGGGGACCAAACAGAGGGCCGTCATGAATGATGGGGTTACCCAGCGGCGGGGGGGGGGGGGCGAGAATGATGGGGTCACCCAGTAGTGCGGGTGGGGGCATTGAGAGTGAACGGGACCTCAGGGGAGGGGGGGCTGCCATGTGTGGCAACAGGCAGTAGATAGGAATGTCCAATGAATGCTTGTAACTCTGCCATCGCAAAAAACGTGGCGACACTTGGGAACTGCCAAGGTGAGGTGTCTGCTGCAAGGGCCTGTCCCACTGTCCCGATAAAGTGGCGACTGGACCCCCCCTACGACAATGTCTACGACAAGCTACGACAACCTACCACCTAGTCGACGTCAAGCTACCGACAACCGGCGACCCATTAGGACATCCATCTACGACCACACCTACGACAACCTACGACGACTCCTATGACAACCTATGACCACACAGGCGACAACCTACGACAACCAAAGTCCACCTACGTCCACCCGCGACTAGATACGACAAGCGACCACCCTGTCGGCGACAACTGAAGACAACTGAAGACAATTCAGTCGCCGGTACCGGTTGACGTAGGTTGACGTAGGTAGTTGCCAATGGAATTCACCGGTCAGCACCCGGCGATAACCAACGTCACCTGGCGACAACCTGCATCATCCTGGCGACAACGAACGACAGCACCTACGTCAGGAGAAGACAAGCTACGCCAAGCCCACAGTCGCCGAAAGGTTTTGAACATTTCAAAATCCAGCGGCGACCAGAAAAACGTTCCGACTCTTTGGGCGACTTGAGGAGACGACTCACGGCCATGCAGGTGTCACCCCGCGACCATGTGGTGACAGCCTAGTCACCTGTAGTCACCGAAAAAATCGCCTAAGTGGGACGGGGGCTGTACGCTTTTACCGGGATGTGTGCAAAGCATTTTACTGTGCGAGGTACATGCAACAATAAAGTATAATTGAACAACCAAGAATGTGCATAGAAACATAGAAACCTAGAAAGTAGGTGCAGGAGTAGGCCATTCGGCCCTTCGTGCCAGCACTGCCATTCAATATGATCATGGCTGATCATCCAGAATCAGTACCCCGTTCCTGCTTTTTCCCCATATCCCTTGATTCCGTTAGCCCTGAGAACTATATCTAACTCTCTCTTGAAAACATCCAGTGAATTGGCCTCCACTGCCTTCTGTGGCAGAGAATTCCACAGATTCACGACTCTCTGGGTGAAAACGTTTTTCCTCATCTCAGTCTTAAATGGCCTACCCCTTATTCTTAAACTGTGACCCCTGGTTCTGGACTCCCCCAACAACCTAGGTACATGCGACAATAAAGAATTGTTGAATCATTGAACAACCAAGCATGTAGGACAATTGCTTTGCTTTGCCGAAATGCCGGCACAAGCATGTAACCACCTACTGTGCTGATTCAATGTATGACTGAAAATAGTCTGCAGAAGGGTCTCGACCCAAATCGTCACCCATTCCTTCCATCCAGAGATGCGGCCTGCCCCGCTGAGTTACTCCAGCATTTTGAGTCTATCTTCTGAAAATAGTCCTTCACTGTGATTAGTGCAACAGCATTCAGGGTTTAAAGAGAGGGTGAAGTAACTGAATGTCTTCCTCTCAATTGTTTGTTGTATTTGCCAAGCTTGGAGATTGGATGTTTAAATGGTGCTTGGATTTTTCACACCATGCAAACTGATCCACAGCTGGGATTTCAAATGCAAGAACACCACATAGTATAGCTCACTGGGGTGGGAGATTGCAACCTTCACGTGGTCCACCCTGTTTCGACTAATGCAATCAACCTGGCGTGCACAAACAAATCGATCAAATAGACAAGTTGATCTACAACTTTAGGCTGTGCAGGCCATGCGCAAGAAGAAGTATAATTCACTGCATATTTTGTACCACTTTCATTACCATGACAGTTCTGCTTTTCATACTTCGAAAAAAAATGCCCATGTATCAATTCACAGCTGATTATCAAACCCCACTGTTAAAACGTCACCATGACATCTATTCTCCAATCCACAAATATGGATCAACCACACAACACACAAATATTTGCAGACTGCTGCATTTTATAGCTTTTGAGGTCTCACTGACTAGAGTAATGATAATGACCGTACATTCACACTCTGTCTATTAGATGAGTCATTGCAGATGACGTGTCCTCTCTGCAGATAGACACAAAAGGCTGGAGTAAATCAGCGGGTCCGACAGCATCTCTGGAGAAAAGGAATAGGTGATGTTTCGGGTCGAGACCCTTCTATTCCTGTTCTCCAAAAGCTGTTACTCCAGCTTTTTGTGTCTATCTTCAGTTTAAACCAGCATCTGCAGTTCTTTCCTGCACATTTTACCTGTCCTCATGGTTAGACATAAATTACCCAGTAGTATGAGGAGAAGCAGATGTGTTCTTAAGATTCTTGCTAGTAAATACTCTATTCCATATTAGAAACATCTTAGGCCCCCTTCGGTCACGGCTGACCTTGGGTGTCTCCAGAGTGCTATTCCCTATATGGAGGACGCCTGTGCGTGACTTTATTAAACGTGGGGAGACTGGTACACAGACAGCCACGCCATGGTCCTTGAGAGATCTGGGTCAGGATCTCTTCATTGGGGCGCCGTCGAGTATGGCTGCCCTGCCAGCAGCTGTTAGTCTTTTCACCCTTTTTTTATTTTTAGTTAGTTAAAAGTGTTTTGTTTGGGGGTCTTTTAGTCTTTTTATGTGGGGGATGGGGGGGGGAAGGGGGAAACTATTCTTCTCAGTCCCTACCTGGTCGGAGATGCGGCTTTTCTTCGGCCAGGACTTCAGCTTCGGCGGCGGCACAGCGCTGAAGCACCATCGCGGAGCGGGCGATGCCTTACCCGGGTCGCCGTGCAGCAAGCTCCGGAGTGCTGTGACAGCCGGCACCAACATCGCGGAGCTGCGGTCTGCGGTCTGCGGAGCTTCCAGCCGCGGGCGGCGCTGAGCTTTAAACAACGCGGAGCCTGGGATCTGACGACGAGGTCGCCAAAGTCGGAGCATCGACCAGCGCGGCTCGTGGACTTCGGGAGCCGCGGTCTACTGGGAGGAAGCGGCCGCTCCAGACTCTCCGGGGCCGCTGAGAGTGTTCACCCGACGCCAGAGCTCCATCATCCAGCGAGAGGGCCTGAAGCATCGGGCTGCCGTAGCGGCGACTGCAGAGGCCTCAATAGGCCCCGACTATGGGTGAACTGGGGATGGGACTGGACTTTGCTGCCTTCCCCCACAGTGGGAACCATTTTGAGGGGATGTTTTTATGTTTATTGTTAAATTCTGTTAAATTCTTTAATGTTGTGTATTAACTTTATTCATGTGCTGCATTGGCAAGTCGAATTTCACTACACCAATTGGTGTATGTGACAATAAATGTCCTTTGTCCTTGTCCTTTGTCCTTTGGATCCAGTGGCATGGAGTCCAAGATGACCGGAGACCCTTTTCTGCTGCAGCCTTCATCCGCCTTCCCAGCCGTTGTGACGTTCCACTAAGGTGAGCCATCGTCCTCCGCCTGTTCCACCATTGAGGTCTTGGTTGGATTGCTCTTTGTCAGAGACCCCCCCCCGACCTTACCACCATGGGTGGCCCTACCAGGAGCATAGCTCCAGACGGCATCACTCTCAGGATCTCAGGTCCACACAAGCTTCTCCACCAAGACAAGGTGACAATCCACGGAGAAGTGGAGACATTGAAACATAGAAAATACGTGCAGGAGTAGCCATTCGGCCCTTCGGGCCAGCACCCCCATTCAATATGATCAAGTCTGATCATCCAGAATCAATACCCCATTCCTGCTCTCTCCTCATATCCCTTGATTCCATTAGCCCGAGGAGCCTCTCTCTTGAAAACATCCAGTGGATTATCCAATGAATTATTCGCATGCTTGCCCTGCTTGCCTGCCTCCGACAATAATAAATAGAGAATTGAGAATACCAGTCTGCAAATTGTGAGTTTTTTTGGTACTGCGATAGCAGTCTAGGACAAGCTGACCATAACAATATAAAGCGATGGACACAATAACAGCCATAGACAAAGCAATTGCCGTTATAGCTACAACAGTCGGCAAATGTTTACAAGTACCAATGTGCCAATGTGAAGATATCTCATGTGTCTTCTTCTTCTTGCGTATGGCGTGCACAGCCTAAAGTTGTAGGACAACTTGTTCTATTTGGTCTTACTTGATTGTGCACGCCAGGTTGATTGCATTCGTTGAAACAAGGCGGACCACATGAAGGTTGCAATCTCCCAATCTCCCACCCCATCTCATGTGTCAATCCTGAAGAAGTTAAGGTAGATTCATTTATGAATTTCCCCCCAAAGATCTTGAATACTGCCTCCGGACAAGAACACTTTTCCTTCCTCCCCCATCTTTTATCAGCATATTGAGTTTAGAAGAATGAGGGGGGACCTCATTGAAATATACAGAATAGTGAAAGGCTTGGATAGAGTGGATATGGAGAGGATGTTTCCACTAGTGGAAGTCTAGGACTAGAGGTCATAGCCTCAGAAGTAAGGATATTATTTTAGGAAGGAGATGAGGAGATTTTTTATTTATTCAGAGGATGGTGAATCTGTGGAATTCTTTGCCACAGAAGGCTGTGGAGGCCAAGTCAGTGGATTATATTTAGGGCAGAGATGGATAGGTTCTTGATTAGTAGGGGTATCAGGGGTTATGGGAAGAAGGCAGGAGAATGGGGTTAGGAGGGAGAGATCGATCAGCTATGATTGAATGGCGGAGTAGACTTGATGGGCCAAATGGCCTCATTCTAATATCTCTTATGATCTCATGATAGTGCTCTACAAGGCCTCCTCAAGCTCCCAGTTAACCATGAAATAAAAGGAAGGCTTGCCAGACAATGGGCGACACAGTGGTGCAGCAGTAGAGTTGCTGCCTTACAGTGCTTGCAGCGCTGGAGACCCTGGTTCGATCCTGACTACGGGTGCTGTCTGTACGGAGATTGTGCGTTCTCCCCGTGACCTGTGTGGGTTTTCTCCAAGATCTGTGGATTCCTCCCACACTCCAAAGACGTACAGGTATGTAGGTAAAATTTTGCTTGGTACAAGTGTAAATCGTCCCTAGTTTGTGCAGGGTAGCGTTAATGTGCTGGTTGGAGCAGACTCTATGGGTCGAAGGGCCTGTTTCTGCGTTGTATGTCTAAAATAAACTAAGCACTCAAGGAGCACTTGCAAAAGTTTTCCGCTCCCAACATGAAGGACACTCGTGACTAGATGGCACAATCTAATAACACCCGTCCAAACACTGTGCATATGAATATTGATGATCATGGAAAAATGGGGCACATATTTATCATCCTACTAATTAGTGTAGCTACCAGAACAGCCTCTCAACTTGTACACTATCGTATCAGCTTCCACCACCAACCCTCGCAGCAAGTTACAGGCATCCACACGCTCTGCATAAAATAACCCGTTCCCCACATCTCCTTTAGATGATAGGACAGACGAGGCCATTTGGCCCATCGAGTCTGTACTGCCATTCGATTATGGCTGATCTATTTTTGCCTCTTAACCCCATTCTTCCCGTAACCTTTGACACCCTCACTCATCAAGAACCTATCAATCTCTGCCTTAAAAATACACTATGATGGCCTGCACCACCATCTGTGGCAATGAATTCCACAGATTCACTCCCCTCCAGCTACAGAAATTCCTCCTCATCTCCATTCTAAAGATACGTCCTTTTAGTCTGAGGCTGTGCCCTCTGGCCTTAGACTCTCCCATTGCTGGAAACAACCTCTCTACATCCACTCTTTCCAGGCCTTTCACTATTCGGTGGATTTCAATGAGATCCCCCTCATCCTTCTAAACTGCAGCCAGTACAGCCCACAGCTATCAAACGCTCATCATACATTAACCTAATCATCACGGATCATTCTCATACACCTCCTCTGGAACCTCTCCAACGCCAGCACATCCTTCCTCAAATATGGGGCCCAAAACTGCTCACGATATTCCAAATGTGGTCTAACCAATCCCCGAGAAAGCCTCAGCACTATATCCTTGCTTTTATATTCTAATCCTCTCAAAATGAATGTTAACATTGCATTTACCTTTCCTACGACTGACTCAACCTTTTGGGAATCCTGCACTGGCACTCCCTAGTCCGTTTGCAACTCTGATATTTGAATCCACTCTCCATTTAAAAAATAGCCCACCCTTTTATTCCTTCTACCAAAGTGCATGACCAGACACAGGCTGCATTTTATTTGCCATTTCTTTGTCCACTCTCACAACCTGTCCAAGTCCTTCTGCCGATATCCTCCCACCTCAAGCAAACCTGCCCCTCCACCTTGCTTTGTATCATGCACCAACTTGGCCACAAAGCCATCAATTCCCTCATCCAGACCATGAATGTACAGTGTGAAAAGTAGTGGACTTTAATATTTGTCTCTTTTACCCTTAAAGCTCTGTCCACCAGTCATGGGAAACATTTCCACCCTGGGATAATGGCTCGGATTATCTACTCTATATATGGCTCTCCTCATTTTATATACTTATATCAAATCTCCTCTTAACCTCCAATATGCCAGAGGAACAATCCAAGTTTGTCTAATCCCTCTTTATAGCTAATACCCTAGAATCCAGCAGGATTCTGGTAAACCTCTTCTCAACCCTTTCCGAAGCCTCCACATCTTTTCTGTATTGGGGCAACCAGAACTGCACACAATATTCCAAATGCGGCCTACACAAAGTTTTATACAGCCGCAATATGATTTCCTGATGCTCAATATTTCAACCGATCAAGATAGGCAAACCATATGCATTCTTTACCACTTTCTGGAAGGTATGGACTTGGATCTCAAGATCGCTCTGTATCTTAATGCTGTTAAGGGTCTTGTGATTAACTGTAAGCTTTCCATTTACATTCGGCCCTCCAAAGTGCAACACCTCACACTTGCTTGGATTAAACTCTGTCGGCCGTTTCTCTGCCCATTTCTGTTGCTGATCCATATCCCTGTCTGTACTTTGACAACCTTCCTCTTTGCCCAGGTCTCCACCGATTTTGGTGTCGCTGCAACCTTATCAATTAAATGCATCTACGTTTACAGCCAAGGCATTTACATATACCGCAAACGATAGAGTTCCTCATTCCTAATACAGATCCCCGTGGAACTCCACTGCTCACAGACCCCATCACCACAGAATATCACCTTCCCATCACTGCCCTCTATCTTCCATGGGAAACGGGTGACATGAAACGTCACCCATTCCTTCTATCCAGAGATACGGCCTGTCCCGCTGAGTTAGTCCAGCATTTTTAACCTGTTTCTTTGCATTTTTTTCTTCTCAGGATACTTGATCAATTCCGTTTATGAGTTATGTGGGCGGCAGGGTGGCGCAGCGGTAGCGTTGCTGCCTTGCAGCGCTTGCAGTGCCGGAGAACCGGGTTCGATCCCGACTATGGTTGCTGCCTGTACGGAGTTTGTACCTTCTCCCCGTGACCTGCGTGGGTTTTCTCCCAGATCTTCGGTTTCCTCCCACACTCCAAAGACGTACAGGTTTGTAGATTAATTGGCTTGGTATAAATGTAAATTGTCCCTAGTGTGTGCAGGGTAGTGTTAACGTGAGGGGTTCGCTGGTCCGTGCGGACTCTGTGGGCCGAAGGGCCTGTTTCCGCGCTGTATCTCTAAACTAAACTAAACTAAACTATTGAATATGATTTTACCACCCAGTAAGGAACTGTGTTTCAAATCACATAACACTGCATTTATGGTATTTCTCCTCACCCCCAGTCTTTGGTTGTTTCATCAATTATCTTAACTCTGTGGCTCCAACCATTAATGTCTAACAATGGAAACAATTTATCCTAGTTTACTGTAGCAAAGCCATGTGCTACATGATATGAACACTCCCGGAGATCAACGCAAACCCGACCAATATCTCCATGTAAGGACTGAAGATTCCAAGTGCCTCCCAGATTACAGCTTCTCTCCATTTGAAAATATAATTTATGAAAAGTCCTGTCATATTTTAAGGCTCTGGCAGAATAAATGCATGTCATTTTCTTGCAGTGAATTGTTTCTTTCGTACTGAGTATCTGAACGTGCTTGCAGGTAATACACATGTATACAGTACATCAAAAACCACAGTGATCAAATGTACAATCATTACAAATATCTAAGATCAAGCCTTTAGCTATTTTGGATATTTTTCTCTGGCAGCATAAATTCAGAATCATATTGGGTATAATTTTCAATCGCCCCCTAAAACAGATGGAAAATCACGAGCTGTGAATACATAATTTCCTTATATGGGTCTGTAATGGAGTGCAAAGTTTGGTTTAGTTTAGAGATATAGCGTGGAAATAAGCCCCACGGCGCAACAAGTCCGCCAATTTTGACATTTATACCAAGCCACTTAACCTACAAACTTGTACGTCTTTGGAGTGTGGGGGGAAACCGAAGTACACGGAGAAAACCCATGCACGGGGAGAACGTACAAACTCCGTACAGACTCCCCGTGGCTAGGATCGAACCAGGGTCTCTGGCGCTGTAAGCGCTGTAAGGCAGCACCTCTTCCGCTGCGCCACTGTGTTAGTTAGTCAATTTATGAACTCAATGTAGCTCAGAACTCCAGTTGGGATTATTATTATATTAAACCACTGTAAGTTAAGTATATTGGCTTCCACTAGAAGTTCTTGCTTTGTCATTTGTCTCTTTTTTATTATATTTTCTTTGTTGATAAAAATAGGCCTGGGAAAGCTTTGCAGCTCACCACATCAGCGCCAATCTAGATGGCAATCTAACAAATCCCATCTGCCTACATATGGTTTCTATCCTTCCATTCTCTGCCTGTTCATGTGTCTGTGTGAATTAAAAATTACAATCTGCTTTCCCCCCTGCCAGGGCATTCCATGCACTTCCCACTCTCAGTAAAATATTTACCTCACCAATCTTGTTTAAACATTCTCCCCTCATCTTAAAGCTATGTCCTCTGGTATTGGACATTTCCACCCTGGGAAAAAGGCTCTGATTAACTCATCTATCTATGCCGCTTATGATTTTATATACTTCTATCAGGTTGCCCCGAAAGGGCCTGTCCCACTTTCACAAGGTCATTCACGAATTTTCCCGAGTTTTCCCCTTGATTCAAACTCGCAGAATGTTCGTAACGAGTCTGTAGGAGGTCGTAGGAGTTCGTAGATATATCGTAGCGGCCCGTTATGCCAGCTGTAGGTACTCGTGGCATCAGGTAAGTCGGGACGTTTTTACTAGCCCGATAAAAAATGTCCACGAGTAAAAAATGGTCAGGATGAAAGAATTAAGTCGTGAAAGTGGGACAGGCCCTTTATCCTCCAATGCGCCAGGGAAATCTATCCAAGTTTGTGCAAGCCCCATAACTAATACAATACGATACGATACGATAGAACTTTATTTATCCCAGGAGGGAAATTGGTCTGCCAACAATCATAAAACACAACAAGATACATGAAACGTATTTAAAATAATTTAACATAAAATAATATAATAGTCCCCAAGAAAGCCAGCATCCTGGTGAATCTCTTCTAAGGGATACCTATTATCTCTTATCCTATAGTTTAAAGGTATTCTTATACAAACGACACTGGAATTTCTTCAAATTGCTTGTCTCATAAATAGGCACGGTGGCGCAGCTGTGAAGTTGCTGCCTTACCGCTTCCAGCGCTTTCAGTGCCAGAGACACAGGTTTGATCCCGTCTACGGGTGCTGTCTGTACGGAGTTTGTACGTTCTCCCCGTGACCTGCGTGGGTATTCTCCGAGATCTTCAGTTTCCTTCTGTGCTCCAATGATGTACAGATTTGTAGGTTGACTGGCTTGGTATAAATGTCAAGTCAAGTCAAGTCAAGAGAATTTATTGTCACGTGTCCCAGATAGGACAATGAAATTCTTGCTTTGCTTCAGCACAACAGAATATAGTAGGGAATTGTTCCTAGAGTGTGTAGCATAGTGTTAACTTGCGGGGATCGCTGGTCGGTGTGAACCCGATGGGCTGAAGGGTCTGTTTCCGCGTTGTATCTCTAAACTAAACCAAAAAAGAAAGGAATGTGTTTAGCTTTGTAACCTTTATATTAAAATGACCATAATCACTTCTCTTATAGAAATCTGTCATCCACAGTGACACACTCTGTTATGAGCAAGGCAATGCAAAAGGATAAAGATGGAAAAGTAATTCTATAAATTTGGCAGAAGTATTTCCACATCATAAGATATATTTTCCTAATCATTTTCACTGAGTCAAATGCTTTCCTTGGCATCTTGTGTTGGATGGAAATAATGACTGAATATTTTCAGATCTTGTATTTATTTTTCGCAGTGTTACACATCACAGAAGTATAATGTTCTGCCCACGATGGTCTGGAAAAATGAGTAATTTTGCCCATAGGATACATTAAAATTCTTTGATTGTTTCAAATTACATAAATTTAATAAAGAGATCCTGAAGTTAAACAGCTACCTCTCACAAACGGAGTGGCCTTGTTAAATATTTGTACAGTCACATCAGATGACAATATGCTTTGGTTGTTGTCAATCAGATTGTGGATCCCAAACCAGTTTAATGGAAAGGCATGAAATGGGCAGGTCATAAACGTGGGCGGCACGGTGGAGCAGTGGTAGAGTTGTTGCCTTACAGCCCCTACAGCGCCAGAGACCCGGATTCGATCCCGACTCTGGGTGCTGTCTGTGCAGAGTTTGTACTTTCTCCCCGTGACCTGTGTGGGTTTTCTCCGAGATCTTCGGTTTCCTCACACATTCCAAAGACGTACAGGTTTGTAGTTTAATTGGCTTGGTATCAAATGTAAAATTGTCCCTAGTGTGTGTAGGACAGTGTTAATGTGCATGGATCGCTGGTCGGCACGGACTAGTTGGGCCGAAGGGCCTGTTTCTGCACTGTATCAATAGACAATAGACAATAGACAATGAGACAAGAGATGGGTATTGCTAAACTAAACTAAACTAAATTAACCCTCTAATGGATAAATGTGCTGAATTTATAATTGCAAGAGACGCTCGAGAGAGCAATTATTTCTGCCCTATCTCCGAAGTTTCATTTATCTGAAGGCCCTACATGAATGAGGGCAGATAATTTAAACAGTATATTTTCAGGCAAAAAGTAGAAACAAGGAACTGCAGATGCTGGTTTACGAAAAAAAGGCACAAAATGCTGGAGTAACCCAACGGGTCAGGCAACATCTCTGGAGAACACAGATAGGTGATCTTTCGGGTTGGGTCTGAAGAAAGGTCCAGGCGCGAAATGTCAGCAATCCATGTTCTCCAGAGATGGTTCAGTGGTTATGATCAGGTAAGGGGAGCTGGATGAGGGGAAAGGCAGAGACAAAGTCTGGCAAGTAATAGCTGAGGGGGGGTTTGATAAGCAGATGCTTGGACAAAGGTCAGGGAGTAAACGACTGGCGATGGGAGGCAACAGGATAGAAGAGGTGCAAAATTATGAACTAGAAGAAGGAAGGTGGAGGAGGTGGAGGTGAGAAATGAGTGCGATTCCAGGTGGGCAACAGGGAAGGTAGTAGTGAAAAAGAAAGGAGGGGGGGAGGTTGGTAGTTACCTAAAATTGGAGAATATAATGTTCATTCTGTTGGGGTGTAAACTACCCAAGCGGAATATGAGGTGCTGTTCCTTCAATTTGCATTTAACCTCACTCTGACAATGGAGGAGAACTAGGACAGAAAGGTCAGTGTGGGAATGGGAAGGAGAATTAAAGTGTTTAGCACCCGGGATGTCACGTAGGTCTAGGCGGACTGGAAGAACAGCATCTCATATTTTGCTTGGACAGCTTACAGCCCAGTGGTATCAATTTTGATTTCTCTAACTCCAAGTAATCCCGACATTCCCTCTCTCTCTATCCCTTCCCCCACTCAAGTCGCACCAGCTTCTCGTTTTCACCCAACAAACAGCTAGCAATGGCCTGTTTCCTTTGTCATCGTTACTTTTTTGCATATCTTTCATCCATTGTTCTTTATCTCTCTTCATCATCATCTAAATCTCTCGTTTCCCTTTCCCGTGAATTTCAGTCTGAAGAAGGGTCTTGACCGGAAACGTCACCCATTCCTTCTATCCAGAGATGCTGCCAGTCCTGCTGTTACTCCAGCCTTTTGTGTCGCTTTTTGGTTTAAACCACCATCTGCAGTTCCTTCCTTACACACAAGGACAATATGGGAATTGGAAGAGGAGTTTAAATGGTTAGCAACAGGGGAATCCCTTAGGTCTCGGCCGACTGAGCCGAAATGTTCAGTGAAATGATCTCCGAGTCTACACCATGTCTTGCCGATGTACAGCTCTGAATTATACTTCTGTGGAAATGAGAAATTCAGTAGATGTACCAGGAGAGAGAACTTGGCCTTTAGCCTGCATCTAATAATTTCTGTACTTGACCCGGGAGTGTTCAATGCTGAAGCTCTGGTTTAGCGTTACGATTATCATAGATACTGAGGTAAAATGAAAAGCTTTGTTTTGCATGCTATCCAAACAGATAAGATACACCATGCATAGATACAATCAGTTCAAACTCAAGTACAATAGATAGAGCAAAGAGGAAGATACAGAGTGCAGGAATATAGTTCTTAACATTGTAGTGCAGCAATTCCTCAGACAAAGTCCAATATCGTCAATGGGGTATAGGTGAATCAAACAGTGCCATCATGGAGGAACTCTGCTTGTGGAGGATCATTTATAATGATAGTCTTTTACCCAGAACAGAAGGGTCTCGAACCGAAACGTCACCCATTCCTTCTCTCCAGAGATGCTGCCTGTCCTGCTGAGTTGCTCCAGCATTTTATCTGCAGTTTAAACCAGCATCTGCAGTTCCTTCCAACACAGAGTATTTTACCCAGAGTAGGGCGATCATGAACTGGAGGACATAGATTTATGGTGAGAGGGAAAAGATAATATAGGAATCTGAGGGGCAATCTTTTTTTATACAAAGGGTGATAGGTATATGGAACGAGCTGCCAGAGCAGCTAGGTGAGGTAGTTAAAAACCATCTGGACAGGTGCATGGATAGGATCGGTTTAGCTTGATGACATTGAGAGGCCCTACGTCACTAAGTTCTCTATATCCTTGCTGTATTCTGTCTCGTCATTGTCCATGATCTGGCCCACCATCTGGTGTCATCTGCAAACTTCTGCACGCTTGTGAGTGTAAAGGGAGTATAGTTCAGTTTAGTTTTACTTTAGTTTATTGTCACGTGTACCGAGGTACAGTGAAGAGCTTTTGTTGCGTGCTATCCAGTCAGCAGAAAGACAATACATGATTACAATCGAGCCATTTACAGTGTATAGGTACATCTGCGGTCATGGTGGCGCAGCGGTAGAGTTGCTGCCTTACAGCGAATGCAGCGTCGGAGACCCGGGTTCGATCCCGACTACAGGTGCTGTCTGTATGGAGTTTGTACGTTCTCCCCGTGACCTGTGTGGGTTTTCTCTGAGATCTTCGGTTTCCTCCCACACTGCAAAGACGTTCGGGTTTGTAGGTTAATTGGCTTGGTAAATGTAAAAATTGTCCCTCGTGGGTGTAGGATAGTGTTAACGTGTGGGGATCGCAGGTCGGCGCGGAAATGGTGGGCCGAAGCGCTGTATCTCTAAAGTAACTAAGCTAAACTAAACTAAACAACATAAGGGAATATCATTTAGTGCAAGGTAAAGCCAGCAAAGTCCGATGAAGGATAGTCCGAGGGTCACCAATGAGATAGATAGTAGTTCAGCGCTGCTCTCTGGTTGTGGTAGGATGATTCAGTTGCCTGATATCAGCTGGGAAGAATCTGTCCCTGATTCTGGAGATGTGCGTTTTCACACTTCTGTACCTTTTGCCTGATGGGAGAGGGTAGAAGAGGGAGTTGCCAGGGTACGACTCGTCCTTGCAGAGGCAGCGTGAGGTATAAATGGAGTCAATGGGATGGCGTCAATAGTAGGACTGAGAACGCTTCCTTGCTGGGAATCCATGTTGAGAGTGATTGTGGAGGAAGTGTTGTTACTGATCCTCACTGATTGAGGTGTGTGTGTCAGAAAGTCAAGGATCCAGTGGCAGAGGGGCAGGGGGAGGGTGGCAGATTCCTAGGTACCGTAGTTTGGAGATGAGTTTGGATGGGATTACGGTGTTGAAGGCAGAGTTGCAGCCAATAAATAGGAGTCTAGCATAGGAATCCTTGTTGTCTAGGTGTTCCAGAGATGAGTATTGGTCCGAGGACATGAGTCTGAAGAAGGGCCTCGACCGAAACGTCACCCATTCCTTCTCTCCAGAGATGCTGCCTGTCCCACTGAGTTACTCCAGCATTTTGTGTCTGTCAGGGACATGACGTCTGTTGTGGACCACTTGTTACAGTAAACTAACTGCAGTGGATCAAAACTGGCTGGAAGGCTGGAGTTAATGTGTACCAACACCAGCCTCTCAAAGAACCTCATGATGGTGGATATCAGAGTCACTGGACAAGTGTCAAGTCAAGAGTAAATAGTCAAGAGTGTTTTATTGTCATATGTCCCAGCGAGAACAATGAAATTCTTATTTACAGCAGCACAACAGAATACGTAAGCATTGTTCTTAGGCCCCCCTCGGTCATGGCTGACCCTGGCTGTCTCCAGGGATGGAGGAAGCCTGTGCGTGACTTTGTTTAATGTGGGGAGACTGGTGCACAGACAGCCACCACAGGGTTCTTGACAAATCTGGTCGGGACCCAGTGGCATGGAGTCCAAGACGACCGTGAACAACTCTTCTGCTGCAGCCTTCATCCGCCTTCCCAGCCATTGTGACACTCCACTAAGGTCAGCCATCGTCCTCTGCCTGTTCTACCGATGAGGTCTTGGTTGGATTGCTCTTTGTCAGGGACCTTCCGCTCGACCTTACCGCCATGGGTGGCCCTACCAGGAGCATAGCTCCAGACGGCATCGCTCTCAGGATCTCAGGTCCACACAAGCTTCTCCACCACGACAAGGTGACAATCCACGGAGAAGTGTGAACATTGTATACTGTAAACAATATAATAAACTAGTAATAAAAGTTCAGTGTGTGTATATATATATATATACACATACTCACATGTACACATATATATATATATATATATATATAGATATATATATAGATATATATAGATATATACACACACACACACACACACACACACGCACAGTGGGGTGAGAGAGGGAGGGAGGGGGAGAGAGAGGGTGGGGGATGGAGAGAGTTGGGGAGGGAGAGGGGTGGGGGAAGGGGGAGAGAAGTGGAAGTGTGGGGGAGGGAGGGGAGAGGGATATGGGGAGTGGTGGAAGAGGGACAGAGGGGTAGGGGTGAGGGATGGGGGGAGAGAGGGGAGGGAGGGGGAGGGAGGGGGAGGGAGGGGGAGGGAGGGGGAAGCGAGGGGGAAGGAGGGGGAGAGTGAGGGGTCGGGGAGAGAGAGGGGTGGGGGAAGGGGGAGAGAAGTGGAAGAGTGGGGAGGGAGGCAGAGGGGGGAGGGGGAGTGGTGGAAGAGGGACAGAGGGGGAGGGGGAAGGGGGCGGGCGGAGAGAGGGAAAGGGGGTGGGGGAGAGAGGGATGGGGGTGAGAAGGAGGGGTGAGGATAGGGAGATGGAGAGGGGGAGGAGAGCACGGTGGGGCAGGGGAGGAGAGAGGGGAAGGGGAGAGAGGTGTGAGGGAGACGGGAGGGAGGGGAGGAAGGAGATGGGGTAGGGGAGAGAGGGGTAAGAGTGTGGAGGGAGGATGAAGAGTGGGGGGAGGGGGAAGGGGTGGGAGGATAGAGGGAAGGGGGTGGTGAGAGGGAAGGGGGTGGAGGAGAGTAGGATGGGGAGGGGCGAGAGGGGAGGGGGAGGAGGGATGGGGGAGGGAGGGGCTTAAGGAGATGGGGGAGGGGAGGGAGGGGGAAGAGTATGTATGGAGGGGGAATGTAAAAATTGTCCCTAGTGGGTGTAGGATAGTGTTAATGTGTGGGGATCGCTGGTTGGTGCGGACCCGGTCGGTCAAAGTGCCTGTTTCCGCGCTGCATCTCTAAACTAAACTAAACGAAACAAATATTTTCTTGATTGATAAAAATAAAGG
>JAXLNO010001085.1:92508-175521 GCA_038087875.1 Malacoraja senta | reverse complement strand
AGAGACGCTGGCAGGCGCGACCTGCACAGCAATGTCAGTTTAAAGCTCCGAAAGGGAGTAGTTTGGCAATCATGGGGCCGAAGATGTGGACAGACACAGCCTGCAAAAGGAACTTCGTTGAAGCTCCGATAAGAAGGTCGACCCGGGCTCGGAGACGCTGGCAGGTAAGGTCTGCTTACTAACCTCCGTGAAAGCTTCGAAATGCAGCAGCCTGGCGACCCAGGCTCGGAAACACTGGCAGGTTGGCGACCCGGGCACAGAGAGGCTGGCAGGGTGGCCTGCACAGCAACCGCTGAAAGCTCCGAAATGGAGCAGCTTGTTGGAACCGGGCTCAGAGACGCTGGCAGGGTGGCCTGCACAGCAACCTCTGTGAAAGCTTCCAGAAGAAGCAGCTTGTCTACCCTGGTTCAGGGTAGACCAACTTGAAACTGGCTGTCCAAATAGATCATGTTGGCCAGGGAAGCACTGCCTCAACATTTATGATTAAAGTTACCTGGCTGCCCACAAGAGTGAGGAAGGTGCATTTCATTGATAGAGATATCTCCTACTCAGAGGCAGGGAGTTTGAGGATTCCCTCAACACATGCTAAATTCTTTCAGCTCGGCTAAAAAGAGTAGCCAGCATGCTGGAACATCATTTGCCATCCTCTCGGGGATAGGTAAACCAGTAAAGGCTGAACTGGCATGTAGCATTTTTATCTGACTTGCAGGTTCGTGATGTAAAAGTAAAAGTAAAAAAATAAATGCAAATAAAAATAAATAATAAAAAGCAAAGCTCCGTAAGGGAGCAGTTTGGTGACCCAAGTTCAGGGTAGCCAAGGCCAAAACGGCAAAATGTCCAGAAGGACAATATTGGGCAGGAGGATATCATCTGTAGGCCTGATTGAGAGGCTGGTCGAAAGGAATGTGTTGCATCCAGTCTGTGGCAGCAATACCTGGTTCAGGGTTGCATTATGATACCTCCAACTCTGAGGAGGGGTGTTTTGAGGATATTTGTGGAGACTCTGACTGTGAGGTAGTGGACAGTGAACTCGATTTCCCACATCAAGTGGATGATATGCTTCAACTCAAGTCTCATTAGGATCTGCTGGCACTTGTGACTATTTTGCCATCCCTTCGGGGATAGGAGAACCGAAAGAGAAAGAACTGGCAAGTAGCATTGGTTAGTTGACTTCTCATCAGGTGATTGAGAAGTTCATGCAGGACACTGCTGGACAGTATGCTAGTCCTGATTTCTGCCAGACACTGGAGGTCTGTAGGTTAATGCCACCATTTGCGGCTATCTGAAGGCTAAGACAAAGTCAAAAGGCTTTAAATTCCAGCGAGTTCAGAGATTTCTCAAAGAAGGATTACGGCATTTGCAAGGTCAGTGGAGGGAACTCAGCTGTCTGAATTGCCTTAGCACCTTTGTGTAATGCACAGTCTAAACTCAAATTGTGTTAGGTTGGTATAGGCCTGAGATCAACCCAATATATGCTAATTTTGTGCAAGGCTAGTATGTGCAGTCTGCAAGTATCTCTTTGGAGAAAACTTGGGCTAGCAAGTAAAAGACTTGCAAGAGGAATTCAAGGCTGCAGTGGGTGTGGTAAAGACACCCTTTGTGGGTAAGACTCCCGTTTACCTGCATGCATATCATCCCTACCAAACGAGTGGCAGATACCGCTACACTGAGGCTGGTTGGAGCACCAGGCCTACACAATTAAAACAAGCCTGAGTGCTTTTTATTCGCAGGTTTTAGTGCTCACCATGGAGGCAGCGCACTCCACATACTCAGTATCATTCCCCAGCTGGCCACGATGTCTGAGCCAAGGGGAAAGAGCAAACTCTAGGATCAGTTGACTCTATTGATCATCCGCCTAAGGCCATTTTTGGTGATGTCAGTCTCAGGGTTTGCTGGATCTTGGTGGCGGGGGTTGATAATCACCTCTTGTCTATTATTTTATTGGCAACCTTGGTGGTTTTTATAGCAAATGCTGTCGTAGAAACTGCCTTGATCACATCTACAGCCACCGCCTGTCTCGTCATGGACAGCAAAGCGACAATGAGGTGGAGGCCGTTGAGGTATGCAAACATTATTCCATCAGTCGCATGAGAGGTGCTGATGATATTCAAGTCGGAGATAGGTTGAGACGGTTCAACAACAGGTGGGGATAGATAACCTCCGATCCTTCCATTTTACAAATCATAAACGGTTATAAGATTCAGTTTCTGGCTGATCAATTTCCTCCGTGGCAAGAGAAGCCAAGATTTCCGTACATCCGGTCTAAAGAGGAAACTATGGCAATCCAAGTTGAAACAGAGACATTTCACAAAAGGATGCGCAGTCTGCCCATGAACAAGAGGGGTATATTTCTAATATCTTCTCGAGGTTGAAGAAAAGTGGAGGATGCCAAATCATTCTAGGATTTGGCTAGTCTGAACATGTGCTTGGTATAACTATTTTAAGATGAATAATTTTCATTCAGCAAAATAGCTGATTACCGAGGATTCCTTTAATCGATCTCCAAGATGCATACTTTTCCATATCAATACACGAGAGTCACAGGATATATCTGAGGTTCATCTGGCAAGGCCAGTTGTGGAAATTTTAGGCGCTACCTAAGGGGTTGACTTCAGCCCAGGTCATTTACAAAGATTCTAAAGTCAATGTTGCCCTACTCAGATCTAAAGGGCATTTTGTCATGGAGTTTATAGAGGACATGCTTATTGTAGGGAAGAGATCAGGTGTCACAGAGTTAGCTGTTTCAGCAACCAAGGCACTCCTAGAATATCTAGGGTTTGTTATTCATCCAGGAAAGTCCATACTGGAGCCAGCATTATCTATTACATATTGGATTCTTTGAACAGCTTGTATTGGAGCCTACCAGGGAGAAGGCAATTCTGGATTTAGTGTTCTGTAATGAACCGGATTTGATAAAGGACCTCGAGGTTAATGAGCCATTAGGAGGCAGTGACCATAACATGGTCAGGTTTAATCTACAATTGGAGAGGGAGAAGAGTAGATCGGAGGTGTCAGTGTTGCAGTTGAATAAAGGGGACTATGGGGCCATGAGTGAGGAGCTGGCCAAAGTTGACTGGAAAGATACACTAGCAGGGATGACAGTGGGTCAAAAATGGCAGGTGTTTCTAGGAATAATACAGAAGGTGCAGGATCAGTTCATTCCTAGGAGGAAGAAAGACTCCAATGGGAGAAAGGGACAACCATGGCTGACAAGGGACATCAGGGGCAGTATAAAAATTAAAGCGAATAAGTACAACATAGCAAAGATGAGCGGGAAGCAAGAGGATTGGGTAATGTATAAAAGAACAACAGAAGATAACCAAAAAGACAATACGGGGAGAAAAGATGAGGTACGAAGGTAAGCTAGCCAAGAATATAAAGCAGGATCGTAAAAGCTTCTTTAGGTATGTGAAGAGGAAAACATTCGTTAAGACCAAAGTTGGACCCTTGAAGACCGATAAAGGTGAATTCATTATGGGGAACAAGGAAATGGCAGATGAGTTGAACAGCTACTTTGGATCTGTCTTCACTAAGGAGGACACAAACAATCTTCCTGATATAGTAATGGCCCGAGGATCTGGGGTGAAAGAGGAATGATTGGTTATTCACCCACTGTTGACTAAGGTTATGGAAGGTGTCTTTTATATGAACACTCTAAAGTCTAGATACAAAGTAGTGTGGAATGTGTAATCAGTATAAATTGTTTTGCAGATTATCATCAGCTGTATTCCTAACAATGTAGCAGTTGCTCAAGTTAGTCATGCTTACGACACTGATTTCAGCACGAAGAGCACAGTCTTTACACAATCTCCGTCTGGATCTCTCGGTCATATCTGACAAGATGGTAGCATTTTATGTGAATGAACTCATAAAACAAAACAGGCACGGTTGGGTACAAGTTGGAGTTGACAGCATACCCACCTGATCGGAGATTGGGGTGTTTATTATGTAAAAAAGGTACATTGAGGCTACTAAGAACCTATGAGATGAAGGAAAAGTTTCTTCATAGTTATATAATAGTTTCAGAAGAGATTGTTGGTGCAGACTATTTCAAGATGGATAGAGTGTAAGCAGCTGAAAGCAGGAGTGAATACAAATCATTTCAAGTCTCACTCTACCAGGGCGGCTGGATCGTCAGCAGCCAATAGAATGGATATTCCCCTTTGATCACTTTCTTGCAACAGCAGGAGGCTCAGATGAACGCACTTTCAGAAGTTATAAAATTTCGTTGAACATGTCTGGACGATTGCAGATAGAATTCTGAAAAGTGTTGCATGAGCTATTGTCTAACCCAAAGGCAATTGGGACTGTGGGACCCAAAGGCAATTGGGACTGAGGGCGATGTACAAGTATGTAAAGGTAGCATTATGTTGTTAATGCCCATGTCTTTTCTACCATTTATTGTTTGTCTGTTTAGTGTTTTCACATAGGGATTGGTTTACTGCATGAAACCACGGGGCTTCGAAGGCTTCATGTAGTCTCATCACGAGACTCCGATATAAAATAGAAAGATTAAATGAGAACTTACCGTTTGAAGTTTGATCTTTATTTTATGAGAAGTTGGAGTGAGAGACTACATGCCCTCCACTCCCAACCCTGAATCTCATAAAGATCATTCGGTCAGTCAAGCGTTATTAATCTTTCTATTGTTTAATTTGGTGCAAGTGGTCAGTGGTTTCATACAGTTGCTTTGAACATTGACGCGCATGCAGGCTGGCGGGTACTTCACGTAATCCCTCACTCCAACTTCTCATGAAATAAAGATCAAACTTCAAACGGTAAGTTCTCGTTTAATCTTTCTATTAGTGTGGCAGTACCCGAGAGTGGCAGGTAATGGCATTCCACCACTGACCTTCTGGTCAAGGTGGGCGTAGAATGCATGGAGTTGACTGGGGCAGGATCCATTGTTAGCACTACACACCTTCACTTTGTAGCCCGTTATTGTATGCAAGCCTTGTCACAATCTATGGGCATATGTGTCATGGCCTCGAGGCTCCACCTTAGCACAGAATTCTCACTTGGCCATGACACTTTATTTGTCACATGTGCCGAGGTACAGTGAAATTCATTTTTGTATACAGTTCAGTACAAGTATCACTATACATAAGTGTGTAGGAAGGAACTGCAGATGCTGGTTTAAACTGAAGATAGACACAAAAAGCTGGAGTAACTCAGGCAGCATCTCTGGAGAAAAAGGAATAGGTGACGTTTCTGGTCGAGACCCTTCTTCAGTCTGAAGAACACAGATACCATGACAAGTTGTTCTCTGATACAACATATATAAATAATTCCACCATATTCTGCTGGTGGGTACCAAGACATTCTCCAATGGTGCATGAATTTCACTGAAAGATGTTTGGCATGGTGAGTTGTGCCGAATTACATTCCATAAAACCTGGTGGTTTCTGTGAAGGGCCTGTCCCACGAGCATGCGACTGCATGCGGCAAGCGTGACCAAACCGGAAGCGGGGGCCGCGCGGAGGTCGAGTGATCCCCATACAGGGCCTGTCCCACCAGCATGCGACTGCATGCGGCGAGCGCGACCAAACCGGAAGCGGGGGCCGCGCAGAGGTCGAGTGATTGACGTGAAGTTCGAGCGAAGTCCGCAGGAAGTTCGTGCGTGATGTACGGTGTCAAGACGCTGCGCAAGGCGTAAAGACGCTGCGCACGGCGTCAAGAGGCTGCGTAAGGCGTCGAGACGCTGCACACGCCTGTCGAGGCGGTGCGTACGGCCTCAATGCGGCTGCGGGCTGGCAGGCGGTTGCCGCGCGGAATTTTTGGACAGTGTCAGTTTTTCGGAGCCCCGCGCGATGTCGGGACCAGCTCCGCACAACTCCATACGGCTCCGGCGATCGAAGTGGGACTGGCCCCGCGAGGACGTACGGCTCAAGCGACCACGTTAGGTCGCTCTTGCTGCATGCAGTCGCATGCTCGTGGGACAGGCCCTTAAGGAACCGCACAATGGAAGCACAAGCCTGAGGCAATCAGTGGATCACAAGTCCTCACAGTGTTCTGTAGTCCCAGCACAACACAACTGTAGGTGAAAGTATTGGAGTAACTCATCAGGTCAGGCAGCATCTCTGGAGAACATGGATGGGTGATGAAGCTTAGCACAGGGAAACCAGTGTGGAGTAAGACAGGTCCAACAGAGAGGAGGAAAGTGATTGTAGAGCAGGTACGTTGTCAGGCGGAAGCAGTGAGATGTATAAGGGCAGTGGCTCAGGCTAAGCAGGGACAGTGGATGAACTGGGAAAGTGTAGAAAAGAGGAGGTTTAGCTGGAGGGACCTGTGGTGCACGGAGGCGGGTCGTGTAAATTTCCTTAGAAGGGCTATTTATGAAGTGCTGCCATCACTGCAGAACCTCAAAAAATGGGTAGGTGAGGACCCGGCGTGTCTCTTGTGTTCAGAGGTGGCAACGTTGAAGCATATTTTGTCAGGATGTAGGACTAGCCCTTCTCAGGGTCGGTATACTTGGCGGCATAGCCAGGTCTTGAAGTGCATGGCTCCAGCAATTGAGAAGAGGACAGCACAGGTGAATTCAGCAGGCATCAGGACTGGGAGTGTAGCGATTCATTTTGTCCATGAGGGAGAGAACAGTGGAGGAGGGAAGTTTTCAGACAGGTATGAGTCAGGCCAGTTACGGGGAGCCAATGACTGAGAGATGCAGGTAGATTTGTGAGGAAAGCATGTTGTTCCGCAGGAAATAATTAGTATTTGTTTGAGGCCTGGGGCTCACGGCCGATCCGGATCCGCATCGGCCGTGAGCCCCAGGCTGAGCTCGGCGATCGTTTGCCTGCTTATGCTGCTGTTGGAAGTGAGACGTTGCGTCGCCCCAGGGTCTTGGGCCTGTTCTACTTTGGCCATCAGTTACGCGACAGGCCGGTGGCGCGCGAAGATTTCGTGCAGGACGAAGTCCACGCCACTCCACACTCCTCCACACCACTCCATGCGCCCGTCCCCGCGCTACCCACACACTACCCACGCGCTACCCACATGCTACCCACACGCTAGCGGGTCACGTAAATGGCGCGCGAAAGACAGCCACGTGGGACAGGCCCTTTAGTCAGCGGATAGGGTATTTTATAGAACTGACGGTACCTTGGGAGAACTTAGTGGATGAGGCTTATGTAAGGAAAAGGCTTAGATATGTAGAGTAGGCAGCAGAAGTTGAGCAGCGGGGATGGAGAGCAAGAGTACGTCCGGCAGAGATGGGTTGTAGAGGTTTCATAACAAGATCAACCACGTCGCTATTTGAAGAGCTAGGAATTCACGGACAGAGTTTGTGTCAGGCCATAAAGGAGATGTCAGAGGCAGCAGAGCAAGGCAGTAGGTGGATTTGGTGGAGAAGAAACTATGTCAGTTGGGGGTAGAAGGAAATGTATAACGCACCGTATGTGCATTTCTTTGCAGGTGTATTCTGTGTATTCTGTATTCTCCACCACAACACCTGTAGCAGTTCAACATGGTCCCCGGATGTGGCGTCGAAGGATGCGAAGCCGAAGCAAAGAAGTAGAAGCCAAATAACCGAATGGAAGCAAAGCCGAAATGCCAAATAACCGAAAGCGTACGAAGCCGAAACGCCAACTAACCGAAAGGTGGGAGACGAGAGGGTGGGGGTCATTTTCCCACACTTTCGGTTATTTGGCGTTTCGGCTTTGTTTCCATTTGGTTATTTGGCTTCCACTTCTTTGCTTCGGCTTCTCGTCCTTCAACGCCACGTCTGCACACGGTTCAACACGATCACTACCACCTTCTCAAGGGCTGTTAAAAATGAGCCATGAACTCCTACCTTACTACCTTGCCGACAATGTAGACATCCAATAAATAAGTAACTTAACAGTCCTTCCAATAATTGTGCCCCAAATTTCCTGGTATTTTTATAAAGGTTTGGCGTACCTTGCTTCCGGTTGTACTCTTTACCTTTCCAAATAAAGCAAAACTCCCACTTCGTAAAAAATCTTGACCAATATACTCTGTCAACATAAAATATATGTGTACATAAATTTGCAGAATGGAACTGCAGATGCTGGTTTACATTGAAGATAGACTTCAGACAGAGTCAAGTCAACTGTATTTGTCACATATACATACAAGATGTGCAGTGAAATGAAAGTGGCAATGCCTGCGGATTGTGTAGAAACAACAGAACAGAATAGAACTGAACCAGTATTTACATTTTAGAAAAAAAATTAAAAAAAGACACAACACTTCAGTAAATTAGTCCCTGGTGAGATAAGAGTTTACAGTCCTGATGGCCTGTGGGAAGAAACTCCGTCTCATCCTCTCTGTTTTCACAGCGTGACAGCGGAGGCGCTTGCCTGACCGTAGCAGCGGGAACAGTCCGTTGCTGGGGTGGTAGGGGTCCCTCATTATGTTGCTGGCTCTGGATCTGCACCTCCTGATGTATAGGTCCTGCAGGGGGGGGCGAGTGTAGTTCCCATAGTGTGTTCGGCCGAACGCACTACTCTCTGCAGAGCCTTCCTGCCCTGGGCAGAGCTGTTGCCAAACGAGTTTGTGATGTTGCCGGACAAGATGCTTTCTACAGCCCCAGAGAAGAAGCACTGAAGGATCCTCAGAGAGACTCTGAATTTCCTCAGCTGGTTTAGAGATACAGCATGGAAACAGGCCCTTCAGCCCATCAAGTCCGCACGGACCATTGATTGCCTGTACACTAGTTCTATCCCACACACTAGGGACAATTTATAGAAGCCACTTAATCAACAAACCTGCAGGTCTTTGGGATGTGGGAGGAAACCGGGGCACCCGGAGAAATCCCATGTGGTCACAGGGAGAACATACAAACTCCGTAAAGACAGCACACACAGTCAGGATCGAACCTGGATCACTCGCCCTGTAAGGCAGCAACTCTACCGCTGCACCACTGTGCCGCCTATTAGCATAAGAAACCAATCCCCAGTTTCCAGTGAACCAATTTCTTACAACCATTTTTAATTAACGACATGTTAAGGTAAAGCATTTATGGATTGGTCCAAATGTATGTGTTGAACACGGCATTAGAGGGAGCTAACTACCAAAAAAGCTTAGAAGGAGATATCACAACTATTATAATACAGGGACAAAGGAACTGCAAATATTGGTTTACAAAAGAAGACACAATGTGCTAAAGTAACTCAGCGGGTCAGGCAGCATCTCTGGAGAACATGGATAGGTGATGTTTAGGGTCAGGACCCTTCTTCAGAAGACCCTTCTTCTTCACAAAGAGGGTGCTGACCCACGACACCACCTATCATTTTTCTCCAGAGATGCTGCCTGACTCATTGTGTCACTCCAGCACTTGGAGTACATGGAGTGATGTCTCAGGTCGGGACCTTTCTTCAAACAGATGAGTCTAAATAGGCTGAAGAAAGCCCCCAACCCAAAATGTCACTTATCCTTGTTCTCCAGAGATGCTGCCTGACCCGTTGGGTTACTCCAAGACTTTGTGTCTTCTATATAATGCAGGTACTGTTAATGTAAGTGAAGTTGTAGGACTAAGAGATGTCTCATGACAAAGTTGACAAAATAATATAGCAATAGGACCAAATCATTTGGGGGGAGAACTTCTAAGACACTGAAGATAGACACAAAATGCTGGAGTAACTCAGCAGGTCAGGCAGCATCTCTGGAGAAAAGGACTAGGTGACGTTTCCGGTCGAGACTGAGAAGGGTCTCTACCTGAAACGTCATCTATTCCTTTTCTCCGAGATCCTGCCTGACTCGCTGAGTTACTCCAGACTATCTTTGGTGTAAACCTGCATTTGAAGTTCCTTCCTACACATTCTAACACACTTAGTTGTAACATGAGGTAGTGGTTCATGAGGTAGTGGTTCATTGGTTGTTGTTTAAAACTTTGGGTGAAAATAATTGTTACAAAAAAAGCCACAAAAAAAATATTAGCTGTATTAATTATTTGATAATGTGCACAAATTGGCAAATCAATAAAGATAATTATATTAGTCCATTATTCAATTTGGACTGACCAATCCATTGGGATGTTTAAGAAGGAACTGCAGATGCTGGAAAATCAAAGGTAGACAAAAATGCTGGAGAAACTCAGCGGGTGAGGCAGCATCTAAAGAGCGAAGGAAATAGGCGACGTTTCGGGTCGAGACACTTCTTCAGACTGATGTGATGGTGGGGGGGGGGGGGCTGGAAGAATAAAGGAAGAGGCGGAGACAGTGGGCTGAGGGAGAGCTGGGAAGGGGATGAGAAAGCAGGGACTACCTGAAATTGGAGAAGTCAATGTTCATACCGCTGGGGTGTAAACTGCCCAAGCAAAATATGAGGTGCTGCTCCTCCAATTTACGGCAATAACCAACCTGATCTCCCGGTGGCTCAGCACTTCAACTCCCCCTCCCATTCCAAATCCGACCTTTCTGTCTTGGGCCTCCTCTATGGCCAGAGTGAGGCCCACCGTAAATTGGAGGAGCAGCACCTCATATTTCGCTTGGGCAGTTTACACCCCAGCTGCATGAACATTGACCTCCAATTTCAGGTAGTCCTTGCTTTCTCCTCCCCTTCCCAGCTCTCCCTCAGCCCACTGTCTCCGCCTCTTGCTTTCTTCTCCCCCCCCACCCTCACATGAATCCATTGGGTTGAATCCATTTTATAAATATTACAGTCTTGTGTCAAATGTTTGTCATTAATAGGTTTAGTTAATGGAATGGATGTGGAATATTAAAGATAGGCAAACGGAACCATTTAGAAAGGTTCTAATTTGCTTGATAACGGTCCGTCATTTGAGCGGGCAAACCACTAGCAAAACTTGTGACGTTTACAGCTGCCCAGTATTTCTTCTGATGGCATACAAAGCCTTTACAATCTGCCTGAGTTAATGCAATCATAATAATAGAGATTCAGTTTAAATATTAGCTTGATAATGAAACATAATGCGTCAGCAAGGCCAGTAAAAGGGCAGTTTCATTCCTATCTTGCCCTGTCAATTAGAAAAAGAAAGCATCAAGCATTGAAATTACATCCTTTATGTTAATAATTGTTTGAACTACAGAAGTGCTCTTGTCTGATAGTGCCATCCTTAGAATTTAGAACATTTCGTAAACTCTGCTATTATTAGCTTTCACATCTACTTTGTATTGGAGCCAAAGGGGATCTATATTACATTAAAAAAACTTGTGCATGTTTTCCTAATAACGACCCACATCACACAGTGCAGTGAAGGATTCAGTGGGATCACAAAAAACAATAAAGCTGTCCAAAATAGTGACACTAATATCTTAGCCTATTCCACCTCACATTGGTGCTTACATAAAAAAATCTCTACATTAGGTAGAAGTAAAAAATATAATCAAATTGATTGATTGATTGCTTGATTGATTGATTAATATTTTATTATCATGTGACATGTCACAGTGAAATTCGCGCTGCCTTGCCTTACTCACCAGTGCGTCAGTGTGCGTTGTCCATGTCAGATCCTCAGGGGAGAGGGAGACACAGAGATAAAGAATGTAAGGTGTGAAAATGAGACATCAAAGGGGACGAAGTTCAAGGAAAATGTAGAATCGATTATTGTAAGCTAGGGGAAGGTGACAATGAAGCGTACAAAGAAACAAATCTGATCAAGGGTCAGTCAGGCTGGTCGGAGAACTAGGATGTGGGAGGGGTGGAGAGAGTGAGAAAGCAAGGGTTAAGGGTCTGTCCCACTTGGCTGACCTAATCCGCGGGTTCTGGCGAGTTTGCCCTCGACATGCTCGCAGCATGGTCAACACGAGATCGTAGGAGGTCTTTGTAACTCTCCTTCATGCTCGAGGCTTCAGCTCGGTCGCGGCATATTTTTCAATATGTTAAAAAATGCCCGGGAGTAAAAAAAGGTCGCCCTGGAAAAAATCGGAACTTTTTTTACTCGTAGGTTTAGTCGTAGTAGGCATGTTAGTCGTAGGTAATCGAGGGTAATCGAAGGTAGTCGCAGGTGGTCGTAGATAGTCTTCATCATAGTCGAAGGGAGGTCGAAGGAGGTCGTCTTCACTCTCCACTATCCAATTTTCCAGAAGTTATTCGTAGCTAGTCGTAGCTAGTTGAAGCTGGTCTTCAACATAATCGAAGGAGGTCGAAGGACGTCTTCTACATAGTCGAAGAAAGTCTTCTACATGTCATTTTTTCAAACTCTCCTAAACTCGCCAATTAGGTCGCCCAAGTGGGACAGCCCCTTAACCTGAAGCTAGAGCAGTCAATATCCATACCGCTGGGTTGTAAGCTGCCCAAGTGAAATATGGTGCTGTTCCTTCAATTGCTTTGGGCCTCACTCTGACAATGGAGGAGGCGCAGGACAGAAAGGTCAGTGTGGGAATGGGAGGGGGAGTTAAAGTGCATAAATTCATAGGGTCCTCTGTCCCTGTGGGATGTTACTAATTGTAACAGGCAGTTTTATTCATTCTCCTCGCTAAATGCAGCACAACATTTCAGTATCACCCCACATTCCAATAGCAATTTTAGATAATGAGTTTGCATTTACTGACTAGCTTTTGTTCCCTATTCCCAGCTTCTTTCATCTGGTCTTATCATTTAATAATTCTGTTAAGAAAGTACTGCAGATGGTGGAAAAATCGAAGGTAGACAAACATGCTGGAGAAACTCAGCGGGTGAAGCAGCATCTATGGAAAGAAGGAAATAGGCGACGTTTCGGGTGAAGACTTCTTCAGAATTGTTCTTGTCATTTGATATTTCCCACCTTACACCCTTTCACAGTCTTTTCCTTTTCCACAGTCTCTGCATTTTAGAACTTGCTTTCTCTGCAACAGTTCCATTTTTGATGATGTTCCAAGGATTTGAGACATAAACCCTTGTCTCTCTCCCACAGATGTTATCTGACCTGCTGTGATCATCCCCAGCAATTTATGCATTTAATCTTTCTGTCATAGAACTAGAAATAAAGGAAGCGTTTGGGAATTCTCAAGTCTTTCTGAAAGGCACATCAAAGTAGCATTGCAATCCCTTCATGTTCCAGGGTTGTTCTGCATAGTCAGATGTTTGTTATGCTAAATGCAACAAAGAGGTTGTCTGGAAAGTTGAAGAAACTAAAATACTCCATTTTGTTCTGTTGCAAACTCCTTACAGATTTGTGCAATTATAAACATAATGAGTTGTCTGGAACTCATCCATGAAGGCCAGGCTAGGAAAAAGATATGGTAGGGTCGCTGTTAGGATCGCTGCATTCAATGTTATTCAGTGACTGTGTGTGGGTCACTAGCAAGAAGGTCATCAGCAGTTGGCGAAACAATTAGTGAAACCAAACTGAATCAAGGGCTGGACACAAAGTGCTGTAATAACTCAGCGGGACAGGCAGCATCTCTGGAGAGAAGGAATGGGTGATGTTTTGGCTTGAGACCCTTCTTCAGTCTCTTTTAGTCTGAATCAAGGGTTGTTGCACAAAGTTGGCAAACAGTAATTGTAGGTATGTTACAAAACTTACCTTCAGTCGCGCTGTAATTCTGCCACTGGCCGTGTGCGCGATTTTGGCGCCTTTAAGGGGGGGGCGGGGTTAAAACGCGGTTTATCCTCCCTTGTCCTGGAAATATTTTGTTGGAGTACAAAACTTCGCTGACAAAATCGTTCCTACCGGCGTTTTGTGAATTTTTTTTTAAAATTAAATCGTCAATGTCAGCGCTACAGTCATTTTAAAAGCAGCTCCTGAAGCGTCAACGCCAATAACGGGGACGGATTTCACACAATGGACAGGTAAACGAAAGTGCTTTCTTTAAATGTATAAAAGTGCTTCTTAAGAAGCCTTTAATTCACATTTTGTCATGCGACACGGTGATTTTATTCCCCGAATTAACGGCAGTATTTTTCATGCCAATACGGGGTTAAATTCACCGCAAATGAACGTTCCAAAAGATCGCGTTCCAGAAATTCTCACTCGCAAGATGAATTAAATCCCCATTAATTTACAGGTATTAAACATTCAATTCCTTCCATTTGGCCTGTAAATTCATGAAAATTAGATTTAAAAATTATGTTATATTGTGAATTATTGTGTGAATGTTATTTGGACACTTAGGCTATTTAAAAATGTTAATCTATTCTTAAGAAATTGATAGATGTTTAGATCTAGTAATTGAATTTTGTAATTAGCTACAATTAGGTAACTAACTAATTATATGCTTTACTTTCATGTCTTCGAAGTAAGATTGTTTCATATTTGTTTCAGAATGCTTCAATCTATAATACCTGAAAATTTCTTTCAGTTACCATAATTTTTAAGAAAGTTATGGGCTTTTAACTGTCCTCGATCACAGCTTTTGTGTTAAGTCAATGGAAAAGCAATAGGGAACAAGATGCTAATTTCTGAGTATGATAATGGCCATAACTTTTTTAATACTGAAGATATGAAAGTGAATTAAGTGTCAAATTAAACTTCTTTTTATGCTTTATCTGATGGGATAAATTGCAGACTTTATTTTTAAAATCTCAAAATTTTGTAACATTGCTAGTAATTGGTTGGCATTTCGTACACTACCCAAGTTCATACGTTCCTCATCAATCGTGGCTCATCTACCTTCCCCTATAACCATATAACCATATAACCATAACAGCATGGAAACAGGCCCTTGAAGTCCGTGCCGAACATTTTTTTTTTTTTTTTTTTTTTAAATTAAAAATAAATACTTCCCCCTAGTCCCATCTACCTGCACTCAGACCATAACCCTCCATTCCTTTCCCGTCCATATACCCATCCAATCTATTTTTAAAGGATAACATCAAACCTGCCTCCACCACTTCCACTGGAAGCTCAGTCCACACAGCTACCACTCTCTGAGTAAAGAAGTTCCCCCTAATGTTCCCCTTAAACTTCTGTCCCTTAATTCTCAAGTCATGTCCCCTTGTTTGAATCTTCCCTACTCTCAATGGGAAAAGCTTATCCACGTCCACTGTGTCTAACCCGCTCATAATTTTAAAGACCTCTATCAAGTCCCCTCTTAACCTTCTGCGCTCCAATGAATAAAGACCTAACTTGTTCAACCTTTCTCTGTAACTTAGTTGCTGAAACCCAGGCAACATTCTAGTAAATCTCCTCTGTACTCTCTCTATTTTGTTGACATCCTTCCTATAATTAGGCGACCAAAATTGTACTCCATACTCCAGAATTGGCCTCACCAATGCCTTGTACAATTTTAACATTACATCCCAACTTCTATATTCAATGCTCTGATTTATAAAGGCCAGCACACCAAAAGCTTTCTTTACCACCCTATCTACATGAGATTCCACCTTCAGGGAACTATGCACAGTTATTCCTAGATCCCTCTGTTCAACTGCATTCCTCAATTCGCTACCATTTACCGTGTACGTCCTATTTTGATTTGTCCTGCCGAGATGTAGCACCTCACATTTGTCAGCGTTAAACTCCATCTGCCATCTTTCAGCCCACTCTTCCAAATGGCCTAAATCTCTCTGTAGACTTTGAAAATCTACTTCATTATCCACAACACCACCTATCTTAGTATCATCTGCATACTTACTAATCCAATTTTCCACACCATCATCCAGATCATTGATGTACATGACAAACAACAGGGGACCCAACACAGACCCCTGAGGCACCCCACTAGTCACCAGCCTCCAACCTGACAAACAGCCATCCCTCTCAAGTCCAATCTCCTGCCTTCGTCCCATAACCCCTGACACTCTTACTAATCAAGAATCTGCCAATCTCCACCTTAAAAATATCGTGTAGGAAGGAACTACAGATGCTGGTTTAATCCGAAGATAGACACAAAAAGCTGGCGTAACTCAGAGGGTCAGACAGCATCTCTGGAGAAAAGGAATAGGCGACATTTCAGGTCAATAGATAATAGACAATAGACAATAGACAATAGGTGCAGGAGTAGGCCATTCAGCCCTTCGAGCCAGCACCGCCATTCAATGTGATTATGGCTGATCATCCCCAATCAGTACCCTGTTCCTGCCTTCTCCCCATATCCTCTGACTCTGCTATCTTTAAGAGCCCTATCTAGCTCTCTCTTGAAGCATCCAGAGAACCGGCCTCCACCGCCCTCTGAGGCAGAGAATTCCACACACTCACCACTCTCTGTGTGAAAAAGCGTTTCCTCATCTCCGTTCTAAATGGCTTACCCCTTTATTCTTAAACAGTGGCCCCTAGTTCTGGACTCCCCCAACATCGGGAAAATGTTTCCTGCCTCTAGCGTGTCCAAACCCTTAATAATCTTATATGTTTCAATAAGTTCCCCTCTCCTTCTAAATTCCAGAGTATCCAAGCCCAGCCGCTCCATTCTCTCAGCATATGACAGTCCCGCCATCCTGGGAATTAACCTTGTAAACCTACGCTGCACTCCCTCAATAGCAATAATGTTCTTCCTCAAATTAGGGGACCAAAACTGCACACAATACTCCAGGTGTGATCTCACTAGGGCTCTGTACAACTGCAGAAAAACCTCTTTGCTCCCATACTCAACTCCTCTTGTTATGAAGGGTCAAGACCCTTCTTCATTGACTTGGCCTCCACAACCATCTGTGGCAATGAATGCCACAGATTCACCACCCAAGATGCTTTTGCTTTGATTTTGTTGGTTATTCAGGAGAATACACGAGAAGATTATTAGGAAAAATAAATGAGAATATTTTCAATAGTCAGGATCTATCACAAAGGTGGGCAGGTTTGGTTTTGCAGAGCATTGGTCTTTTCCTTTCCTAGAAATCCAACATTACTTCAAGTATTTGAGTATTTAAACAAAACAATTATTACGTGCAAGAAAAACACAATGTCCTGGAGTAACTCAGCGGGTCAGGCACCATCTCTGGAGAACATGAGGTTTTGGGTTGAGACCTATCCTCAGACCCAGCCTGAAATGTCACCTATCCATGTTCTCCAGAGATGTTGCCTGACCTGCTGAGTTGTTCCAACATTTTGTATATCTTTTTTGTAAACCAACATCTGCAGTTCCTCGTGCATAATTATTATGTGCAACAGTTTTAAGAATCAGCCAAGGACAAGTTTTCAATGATAATCTCAAACATATAAATAAAAATAAGATTTGTTCACAATCAGTTACAGTTTGAATTTTATTCCCAAGAAAATGGGCACAGGTCAGATCATGACATTTTTAATTTCTTCACCTGCAAATTTGAGCAGTTTAATATTATATCATGTCTGATTCAGCTTTGGTCTCTAATCAATTGTAAGTTGCATTTATCTTTTGTTAAAGGCAAGTTTTATTCCACACCATTCTCTTTATTGGTTGTTAAAGCAAAGATATCAGGCAAAATTGTTTGTTCTTTCCCATAGACTTGACTAAGGAGATTTTTCAAACAATGTAATGTATACAATTCTAGAAACTGATAATTTTTTAGAAAAAAAATACATTGATTTCTCTGTCAATGTAGATTTCAGTTAACATGCAATGGTCTGAAAGAACACTGAGGATTTTAAATTAGGCTGGACAGTTTAATGTAACACAGATGTTTTTTTGGGGTTCTATACAATAATCAAATGTCTCATCCTCAATGACTAAGAATAACATTAAACGGAACAGATGACTCAAGAGGCAGTGCTGAATAGTGTACCATTGTAAGGAACAAGAAACTCCAGCCTTCAGAAATTCTTAACAGAGAACTATTATAGAATAGCAGAGATATTGGTCATGTAATTACACTAATGGACAAAAATGAAGGCCAGAAAGGGCAACCCGCTCCTGCATGCTTGCCCAACATTCACAAGGAATGGACATCACTTCATCTCCCACCTGCTTGCTGTGTATAGTTTTGAAAGAGGCCAAAATAGATCTGTCACAATACAAAAAGAGATATCTGCCATTTTCGAGCTGATTGAATATGGATATGAGCACATATTGATCAACTTGTTATCCATTTGCAACATACCTGCTGGATATTACTTAACTAGAGCTTCATTAGTAAATGAACATGTCATCACTAGTGTAGTACATTCATCACAGAAGCTTAAAATCATGAGAGGAATAGATCGGGTAGATGCACAGAGTCTCTTGCCCAATACGTGAATCGAGGACCAGAGGACATAGGTTCAAGGTGAAGGGGAAAAGGAATCTGAGGGGTAACTTTTTCACACAAAGGGCGGTGGGTGTATGGAACAAGCTGCCAGAGGAGGTAGTTGAGTCAGAGATTACCCCAGCATTTAAGAAACAGTTAAACAGATACATGGATAGGACAGGTTTGGAGGGATATGGACCAAACGTGGGCAGGTGGGTCTGGTGTAGATGGTACATGTTGGCCGGTGTAGGCAAGTTGGGCCAAAGGGCCTGTTTCCTCACTGTATCACTCTATGACTCTATAAATAAGTACTTAACATCTAACCACAGCTGCAAAGGAATGAGATTTGATATCAAATGAAGTCCTGTGCTAATCTGACCCTTAACACTGCCCAAGCTGGAGAATGACAAGCTAATTGTGATAGAAGGCATTATAAATGGGAATTTCTTTCTTAAACTTGTCTAGCCACTAATACACAATTGAACAGAAGCCTGAATGTCTCCCCACCTCAAAATCCTATCGAAGAAGACCAAGACTATTTGCATTATCCCTAATAACAACATCCATCATTTGCTCCACACATATCAGGAGTTCAATCTCGGGTGCTACCTGCGTGCAGTTTGCACATTCTCCTGTGACCACGTGGGTTTTCTCTTGGTACTCTGGTTTCCTCTCAAATCCCAAAGACGTGCAGGTTTGTAGGTAAATTGCCCCTGGGGTGTAGAGAGTGGATGAGAAAGCGGGATGACATTGTTGAGGAATTAATGTGAATGGGGAATCGATGGTCTGCATGGAGTCAGCGGGCCGAAAGGCCCATTTCCATGCTGTATCTCTAAATTAAATTTTAAAACTCCCACATAGGAAGAGATGTTTGTTCCTACGAACAGCAGAATTAGTTTCCTCATTCTCTCTACTTTTAGTAATTGCTCTTTCTTCTCAGTTTTAATGCTTTTGATGCCATAACACTGTGGAGGTATAGATACCAAGATCAAATTATTTTTGTGCATTTTGCATCTTAAGGGCAAAATTAACTGCTAGACATCTCTAAAATAGAATCAGTTACTGGGGGCAGCCTGCAAGAAGAAATCATATTTTACATGCAAGAAGAAAATGGTGAGGTTCCTCTCCACATTCTTCAGTGAACTGCAATAAGAGATTTTCCATATGGACTTGCTCATAGATTGCTTTGTTTATGAAGCTATTTTTTGCTATGCCCCTGGCTAGTTCAATGTCACAGCTGCAGAAATAGAAGCAGCGATGTTTATTAAAAACAGAGGTTCTGAATCCCTTTGAAAACATTCTCGAGGTGAAACAAGAACTTTCACGAGAATAGGCAGACCCAAGTTATTTTTTTTTTTAACTTTCAATCGACAATGTGCACCCTGGTGAAACATGAACATGTATTATGTTTCCAGGGGGGGGAACCCTCAAAAGCCAAGCACGGACATTTTGATAAACCAAAGTCTGCTTGAATTGCTCTGCCACTCACTGCATCGTTCACCAGCCTATCACTTCAACAACTGTGGGTTGAATTATGAGAGAGGTTGTCACCAGTTAATGGTGCTTAAAGCCAGCTTGCACCTCTTAAGGTTGTAGCAGGAATTTCTGCAGCTAAAGCTAAACTGCAAACTGTTCAAGGATGGTAATAACACAGCAGAGAGCATTTTCCATAGTTGTACTGGATCTGAGCACAAGAATTGGATGGATGAGTTACGATGCGATACAAAATGATAGAACTATTAATTGGTCTGCCAAGGGAGGGGAGGAGATGGGGGAGGGGAGAGGAGAGGGCGGGTGGGGGGGGAGGGGGAGAGGTGAGGGGGGGTGGGGGGGGGGGAGGAGGAGGTCGGCGGTGGGGGGTGTATTGAATGAGCTGCCAGAGGAGGTATTTCAGGCAGGGACTATCACAACGTTTAAGAAACAATTAGACAGGTACATGTATAGGACAGGTTTAGAGGGATATTGACCAAACGCAGGCAGGTGGGACTAGTGTGGATGGGGCATGTTAGCAAAGTTGGGCCGAAGGGCCTGTTTCCATGCTTTATGACTCTATGAGCTATGGAAAATGTGTCATTTAAAAAAAAATGCTATGTTTGCAACAAGGCAGATTGATAGATGGGAAATTTATCCTTAATACACAAGAGGTCTGCCCAAGAATATTTTAACAGCGAGGAAGAAGCTGTTTTTGAATCTGCCGATAGATGCCGTCAAATGTTTGTATCTTCTGCTTGACGGGAGGGGGAGCAGGGAAAATGGCCGAAGTTCGTGAACAATTATGGCGGCTGCTTTGCTGAGGTAGTGTTAGGCATACTGTAGATGGAGTCAATGGGAAGGGTGCTGCTTTGCTTGATGTACTGGGCTGTGTTCACAGTGCTGTGTTGGGCAGAGCAGTTGCCACGCTAAGTGGCGATGCATCCGGATGGCATGGTTTCTGTGGTACAAATATAGAGACCAGTAAGAGTCATTGGAGGCAGACCAAATTCCCTTCGCTCTCTGCCAGAACATATTTATGTTTCGCATTAGTGTCAGACTTGACTCAAACTTCATCTGTGAGAGAAAGTTGCTGCTTCTAAGACCCATTTCAGGGGTGTGGACATGAATCTAACCTGATATTTTAGTGCTGTAGTGTGATCCTTTACAGGAGATATTAAACGAATGTTCATCAGATCCCGTTTCGTTTAGTTTTGTTTAGTTAACAGATGCAGGCGCGGAAACAGGTCCTTCGGCCCACTGAGTCCGCGCCGACCAGCGATCCCCGCACATTAACACTATCCTACACACACTAGGGACAATTTTTACACATACACCTAGCCAATTAACGTACAAACCTCTACGTCTTTGGAGTGTGGGAGGAGACTGAAGATCTGGGAGAAAACCCACGCAGGTCACGGGGAGAACGTACAAATTCTGTACAGACAGCACACGTAGTCGGGATCGAACCCGGGCCTCTGGCGCTGCAAGCACTGTAAGGCAGCAGCTCTACTGCTGCACCACCGTGGCTGCCCTTGGCATTTTAAAAAGATGAAGAAAAATTACTTGGGTAATATTTATCCTACATGCAACAGCAGTAACTAATTGCTCAATCATTGGTATATCAGAGACCATAGTGCAGATGGACACAAAATGCTGGAGTAACTCAACGGGACAGGCAGCATCTCTGTGACACAGAATGCTGGATAAAGCAGCTATTGTTTCTTACATAATAGTGACTGCACTTCAAAAGTAAAGTTGATAAATGCACGCAAGATGTTACATAAATACAAACCCATCTGTTCTTTATTGAGAAGGTGGACACAAAAAGCTGGAGTAACTCAGTGGGTCAGGCAGCATCTCTGGAGAAAAAGAATAGGTGACGTTTCCGGTCGAGACCCTTCTTCAGACTGAACCTGCAGGAATAATTCCGACTTTCCAACTGCCTCTTATTTTAATTCACCATCCCAATCTACACTGATCTCTCTCTTTCGTCTCCTACACTGTTCCAAAGAGGCTCAAAAAATGTTTGGAAAAGACCACCTCACCTTCTGTTTGAGAAAGAACTGCAGATGCTGGAAAAATCGAAGGTAAATTCCTCATCATTAAGCACTTTTCTGCTTTCCTAGATGCCAGTCCACACACTAGCAGCTTTTTGTGTTTATCTTCACCTCACCTTCAACCTGGGTATGCTGGCCAGTTCAACTGTAACATTAACTCCATTTGTTTTCTTTCTTCAAACACTGCCTGTTCTGGTGAGCTTTTCCTCTTTTGGGTTCCAGTACCAGCCCTGACCTACATTTCACATTCTTACATGCCCCTTCGTTTTATTCCCTCCAACAGACCATGTTCACTTTGTTCACCAACCGAACCATTTCATATGTAACCAAAAGACTTTGTCAACCCTGTCGTCTCACTTCCGGATTCTCCCTAATGGGCCTGTCCCAATTAGGCTTCTTTTTAGGCGAGTGCAGGAGACTATGCAGTCGCCACATGGTCGCCACATGTTCGCGGGTGGTTGCTGGGGAGTCGCCTTCATGGTCGTGAGGAGTTCCCGCATTCTGGGAACTGTTCGCGGCCTCATTATGGCCACCGTGAATTTTTCAACATGTTGAAAATTTTGTGGCGACTAGAATGAAGCCGCCGTGGAGAGTAGCGAGAATTCTCGTGCCGTAGGTGGGTCGCCAGGAGGTCCTAGTGGGTTGCCAGGAGGTCGAAGGTTCTCAGAGGTTCTCGTAGGTTGTAGCCGGTGCTGACCGGTGAATTTCATTGGCTCATTGAGAAAAAAACGTAAGCAGTAGTTTTCAGAACCAAGAATAGCCGACCGGTAATGTTAATGTCCGCCGAGATTCACAGCCGTGTATCTCTGGCTTCTGAAAGGTTGTCTCCACTCCTTCTCCCCCCTTCTCCTCCCTTCCCCCTCCTCTCCCCTCCCTCTTCCCCCTCTTTCAAAGGACTTACGTGACACTTCCCGTACACTATCCTTTCACTGTCTTAATTACAGCACCAACCTTCCTTTTCATGTGTGTCCCTTTATCACATTGGCTTTGCTCCGTGTGAATTTCACTCAGACAGCGTTCCCCCCGCTTGCCTTGTCCCCCGCCTGCATAACGGGCTGGTGAAGGAAGCGATGTGTGTGTGTGTGTGTGTTCCACTCTGACTGTCGCCGTTCCAGTCGCCGGTTTTTCAGGCGACTGCCGGTGACTTGGCAGTCGCCTGAAACATCGCCTAGGTGGGACAGGCCCATTTGTCCTATCCATTCCTCCCCAATACCCCATGCAACTTAAAAGTAACTTGTTTACCCATTTACCCGTTTTCTCAGTTACCCCCTTGCTATCACAATGAATGTAGATTGACCTGGTATTGGTGGTTTTTCATGAATTGAAACATCCATTTGCGATCGTGCATTTGCAAATGATCAGGCTGGCATTTCAATGCTTGTATCCAAGAATAATCAGCTCCAAACTCTTCAGCAGAGCCAACTTTTCAGTCCTTTTTTTTTCCTTTACATACTTCCCTTCGTCATTCCTGTGCAATGCCAAACCCTCATGTGGACTGACAAAGAAGCCTTTCACACTGCTCAGCGTGGAAGCAAAAAACTGAGTGGGAGACGGGATGTAGGGAGGGGAGGAGAGAGATCGTGAGTAAGGAGATCAAAACGAAAGATGGAAAGTACAGTCAGAAGGGGAAAGCAATGCAGGGTGTAGAAATTAATGCCCAAGAGAAATATTGGTAGTGACAAAGTCAAAAGAAACCTAGGATCACAAAAAAGTAGTTGCAACAGATAATAGACAATAGACAATAGGTGCAGGGGTAGGCCATTCGGCCCTTCGAGTCCATTCAATGTGATCATGGCTGAGCATCCACAATCAGTACTCCGTTCCTGCCTTCTCCCCATATCCCCTGACTCCGCTATCTTTAAGAGCCCTATCTAGCTCTCTCTTGAAAGCATCCAGAGAACCGGCCTCCACCGCCCTCTGAGGCAGAGAATTCCACAGACTCACGACCCTCTGTGAGAAAAAGTGTTTCCTCGTCTCCGTTCTAAATGGCTTACTCCTTATTCCTAAATTGTGGCCCCTGGTTCTGGACTCCCCCAACATCGGCAACATGTTTCCTGCCTCTAGCGTGTCCAAACACTTAATAATCTTATATGTTTCAATAAGATCCCCTCTCATCCTTCTGAATTCCTGAGTGTACAAGCCCAGCTGCTCCATTCTCTCAGCATATGACAGTCCCCGCCATCCCGTGAATTAACCTTGTGAACCTACGCTGCACTCCCTCAATAGCAAGAATGTCTTTCCTCATATTCGGAGACCAAAACTGCACATGAAGGCCATGAATGGTGAACCCAAGGCAAGACCATGAGGGAGATCCAATGGTTGATTAGAATCACATCCACATTGGGTCATCTATAAACCTAAAAGTCTGATCTTGGATGTGTATTTATTTGTGTGTGTGTTTGTGTATAATCACATCTTCTCGAAAAACGAGGCGCTAACTGTGAAACCTTTACATATTCTTTTACATATTCTTACCCTCCCTTTCTCTGCCCTCCCTCTCTATGCCCTCCTCTCTCTGCCCTCCCTCTCTCTGCCCTCCCTCTCTCTCTCTGCCCCCCCTCCCCTGCCCCCCAACTCTCTTCCCCCCTCTCTCTGCCCCCCCTCTCTGCCCCCTCTCTCTCTGCCCTCTCTCTCACTGCCCTCCCTCTCTCTGCCCTCCCTCTCTCTGCCTTCCCTCTCTCTGCCCTCCCTCTCTCTGCCCTCCCTTTCCCGGTCCTTCTTCTCTCTGTCTCCCTGCCCCCTCCCTCTCCCTCTCTGGCAGCGCCTGCGAGTTGGGGGCTATGCGTGAGTGGATAGGGTGGGGGATGGGGGGAAATGGAGCGAATTAATTATATTAATATAGTATCAAGGAGGGTGGTTAGTGTGTGTGTGACGCCGCAGGCCGCCGCTCCCCCCCCCCCCCCCGCAACCGCGTGTGGAGGGGACGGGACCCGACGGGTCCCACTTGGTTTAGTGTATTATAAAATTACCCAGCCTCTACTTTTGCTTTCTTTTATGAAAGAGATAAATTCCAACACTACAGATTCTTATGCATTTCTAGTAAAAGTATACTCATCCCAATGTTATTTCTGTAGGTGGCAGTCAACATAAGAATTTGTGCAAATGCTGCCAATCTAGAAAATTAACAGTTGGATCATGTGATATAGGTAAATACTTCAGCCAACGTCTGTGGTGTCTCCAGCATTGCCTGATCCACGCGTTCCCTGACTGCTGCAGTGCCTCCAGCGGTCCACTCCGCCAACACTTGGAGATGTTTGCAGTGAGATCAACTTCACTTTGTAAAGTGAAGCCTTCCAGACATCGAGGCGCCGTGATCTCGATGCCTCCCAGATCGCCGCATGGAAGCCCAGGTCGGGGCTCGGCCGGGGCCTCACAGGTCAGAGTCTGGGCCGCAGACGGAGGCGTGAAGTGGGCCATTGACAGCGGTGAGGCCTCGGCGGTGGTTAAGCCTCGCGGGTAAACCCATGGTCGATGGCCGTGAGGGTGAGGGGAAGAACAATGGAGGACCTGGTGTGGGGGACTGCCGAGGGAGAATAAAAGGATGAGCTGGCGTGCTTTGTAACTTTGTCAGTGACATAGGTGGCCGCCATCTGTGTACATTGGGTATACCATCAAAGAATCTCACTGTGCCTTGTCACATGTGACAATAAAGTATTCCTATTCCTAGAAGGATGAGATGCTGACATGTGATGTGGCCTTCTCTGTGTTGGAGAGGCCAAGCATGGACAGGGCGACGGTTTTGCAGATCATCTGTATTCTACCTGCAACGACTATCTTGCTCCTCTGGTCGCTCTGTCTTCTCCACTGTTGCAATGAGACCAAGCACAAACTGGAGGAACATCTTATCCAAAAAATTGACCATCTATCTCCATCCACGCTGAACCCGTTGAGTTTCTCCAGCAATCTATTTGCTTCAGATTTCAACGTCTGCAGTCTCTTGTGTCACTGCCACTTTCTGGATTTACTATTAATCATTGCATTCAGCTCTCCTGACAATAGAAATTTGGAACATCACTGCATTGTTCAGAAGGGATATTGCAGGTGTATCATCCAGCGCGCTATTTGGGATGAACTTAGATCTAAGAAAGGATTGATTCCTCCGTCTATGCTGTATCTGTTTCCAGGATGAGGTGTTCCACACCAGGGAATCGGAAATGTCCTCATTCTTCAGGGAACGGGGGTTCCCCTCCCCCACTATAGATGAGGCTCTCACCAGGGTATCTTCAATACCCCGTAACATTGCTCTCTCCCCATCCCCCCACTCGTAACAAGGGCAGAGTCCCCCTAGTCCTCACCTTCCACCCTACTAGCCGTCACATACAAGAAATAGTCCTCCATCATTTTCGCCACCTCCAACATGATCCCACCACTCGCCACATCTTCCCATCTCCCCCCCTGTCCGCTTTCCGCAAAGACCGCTCCCTCCGTAACTCCCTTGTCAATTCTTCCCCTCCCTCCCGCACCACCCCCTCCCCGGGCACTTTCCCTTGCAACTGCAAGAGATGCTACACTTGTCGCTTTACCTCCCGTCTCGACTCCATTCAAGGACCCAAGCAGTCGTTCCAGGTGCGACAGAGGTTCATCTGCACCTCCTCGAACCTCATCTATTGCATCCGCTGCTCTAGATGTCAGCTAATCTACATCGGTGAGACCAAGCGTAGGCTTGGCGATCGTTTCGCCGAACACCTCCGCTCGGTCCGCAATAACCTACCTGATCTCCCGGTGGCTCAGCACTTCAACTCCCCCTCCCATTCCGAATCCGACCTTTCAGTCCTGGGCCTCCTCCATGGCCAAAGTGAGCACCACCAGAAATTGGAGGAGCAGCACCTCATATTCCGCTTGGGCAGCTTATACCCCAGCGGCATGAATATTGACTTCTCCAATTTCCGGTAGCCCTTATTGTCTTCTCCCTTTCTCAGCTTTCCCTGAGCCCTCTGGCTCCTCCTCTTCCATTCGTCTTCCCGCCCCCCCACCCCACCCTACTTCAGTCTGAAGAAGGGTTTCGGCCCGAAACTTGGCCTATTTCCTTCGCTCCATAGATGCTGCTGCACCCGCTGAGTTTCTCCAGCATTTTTGACTACCTTCGATTTTCCAGCATTTGCAGTTCCTTCTTAAACAGAAAGGATTGATTACTTTGATTGGATTACTCTATAGCCAGCCCCATAGCAGAAGCGTCCACGTCGCGGGCTAAATTCTGCAACAACCATCAGAACCATTGCAACAAGTTATGGCTTCCACTGATTGTCGCGGGAAGCTTGCGTCCTTTTCAAGATGGACGATGACAGTGAGGTCAACATTTGTAACAAGATGGACACGAAAAGAAGAAGACTCTAGCCAGCAGAGAGAATAGGAAAATTACAGAAATGTGTAGGAATAATAGGATTGTAATAATAGCTGACTTTTACCTTATATCGACTGGGGTTGCTATGGGCATTAGCTGGGTACAATATGTTAAGTGCAGGAAAGGGTATAACCTCTACCTCAATGTCAGCTAGATGAAGGAACTAGCTATTGACTTCGGGAAGCATGGTGGGACGCATGCCCCAATCAATATTGCTGAAGTGGAAATGGTTGAAAGCCTCAGGTTAGTTACATAGAAAATAGGTGCAGGAGCAGGCCATTTGGCCCTTCGAGCCGGCACCTCCATTCAATATGATCATGGCTGATCATCTAAAATCAGTACCCCGTCCCTGCTTAGTTAACGTTAATATTACAATGCTCTGTCATGGACCAACCACATTGATGCGACAGCACACCTAACTCCTCTCCGCCCTGGTAAATACAAAATGCTGGAGTAACTCAGCGGGTGATGCAGCATCTCTGGAGAAAAGGAAATGGGCAACGTTTCGGGTCATTGGCTCATTGGGGAAAAAAAAGAATCGATTTTCTCCATGCCGACCGATTTTTACTCGCAGAAAATGTTGTAGCTTGTTGAAAAATTTTCCTCGACCAAACTGAGGCTGCGAGTATGCGGGAACTCTCCTCGAGCATGAAGAAGAGTTACAGTGACCACCTACGACCACGTGTCGACCATGTTGCGAGTTTGTGGCGAGCGCAAACTCTCCTAAACTCGCAAATTAGGTCACCATAGTGGGACAGGCCCTTTACTCCAGCATTTTGTGTCTACCTTTGATTTATACCATCATCTGCAGTTCTTTCTTACACATCCTCTCCTCCCTGAGCAGACTGAGGAAATTCAGCATTCGCCAATGACTCCCATGAACTTCCATGTATACACCATAGAAAACGTACCTTCAGGAAGCATCCCAGCTTGGTTTGAGCACAGTTCTGTCCAAATGCGCTGGCAATTGCATAGTTGTAGATGTAGCCCAGTCCATCACACAGACCAGGCTCCCCACCACTGACTCCATCCACAACTTCCTATGAAAAGTAGCCAACATAATCAAAAAACTGTCCCACCTGGTCATTCCTTCTTCGCCCTGCTCCTGTTGGGCAAAAGGTACATAAGGTTGAAAGCACACACAACCAGAGTGGGAATAATTTCTTCAACGCTGTTATCAGGCTCGGGAAAGGTCCTTCCATAACCTCGGATGCTGTCTGATTTCACCCCATTACGGACATTGAACCTTGTCTATGGAGCCGATGCACGACAATGTTGAGAACTATATTCGGCACCTCGGTACACGTGACAATAAACCCAAAGTTGTCTCAAGCAATTACTTGGCAGCACCGGTGACCATTATTAGTTTAGTTTAGTTTAGAGATACAGCGCAGAAACAGGCCCTTTGGCCCACCGGGTCCGCACCGACCAGCGATCCCTGCACATTGACACTACACTACACACACTAAGGACAATTTACACTTACACCAAGCCAATTAACCTGCAAACCTGTACGTCTTTGGAGTGTGGGAGGAAACTGAAGATCTAGGAGAAAACATGCAGGTCACAGGGAGAACATACAAACGCCATACAGACAAGCACCTGTCGTCAGGATCGAACCCGGGTCTCTGGCGCTCTAAGGCAGTAGCTCTACTGCTGCACCACTGTGCCGCCCACATTATACTATATTACTTTTAAGTCAGTTATGGAAATAGATAGGACTGATCCAGGAGTTAATGCCCTGAACTGGGACAGGGCCATTTTTGATGGCATTAACCTGGAACTTTGTAAAGGTTAATTGAAAGATGTTTTAGCAGATAAAGGGATATCTGGCAAGTGGGAGCTACAGAGTCATACAATATGGAAACAAGCCCTCGTCCCAACCTGTCCATGCTCACCAAATGCTCCATCGAATCTAGTCATAGTTCCATGGACAAACCTTCTCCAACTAATTTCACTGTCCTCCTGATTCATTTTACTGTTTGTATGCTTGGTTGTCACCTTCCCCTCAGCCAACAATGAACCATTCTACATTCCCTTCCTGCTTTGATCTGTCGCTTTCACACCTTACCCTTCCATATCTCCAGTCACCCTCTTCCCTGACTCTCAGTCTGAAGAAGGGTCTCGACCGGGTGATGACTTCGGTGAATTCCATTGGCGACTTCCTACGTCAACCTACGTCAACCGGCGACAGGTACCGGCGACTGAATTGTCTTCAGTTGTCGCCGCCAGGGTCGTAGCTTGTGGACGTAGGTTGGCCTTGGTTGTCGGAGGTTGTCGCCTGTGTGGTCATAGGTGGACGTATGTGTCGTCGTAGGTTGTCGTAGGTGGACGTCCTAAGTTGCGACGGTTGGGTCGCCGGTTGTCGTAGCTTGACGTTGATTAGGTGGTAGGTTGTCGTAGACATTGTCGTAGGGGGGGTCCAGTTGCCGCTTTTTCGGCGACCTGCTACGACCGTGACTGTCGCCGGCAGTCGCCGAAAAAGTCGCTTAAGTGGGACCGGCCCTTCTGGCAATAAATGAAATATGTTGATTGTAAGTAAGTCACATTGTCTGATAGACCCTCATCCCTCCATCATAGGAGGTAAGGGAAAACATGTTACTTCAAGTGTCTAAATCACTTTCTTCAAGGGTTTTCCACTAAACTGGGAATTGTCGCTTTTCCAGATATAATATAGGCATGATCATGGTTATCATTATTGGTAATAAGAGCTATTTTAAATGAATGTGGGCTTTAATGATGAACATGAGTGGGACATGCAGTTAACCTAACAATCATACGGTGTGGAATGCCTCATTTGGATACAGTTCATTTTCAAGTGTAACGGGATTAATAGATCCCTTTCAGAATGGCAGGCAGTGACTAGTGGGGTACCGCAAGGCTCGGTGCTGGGACTGCAGCTATTTACAATATACATCAATGATTTAGATGAAGGGATTCAAAGTAACATCAGCAAATTTGCAGATGACACAAAGCTGAGTGGTAGTGTGAACTGTGAGGAGGATGCTATGAAGATGCAGGGTGACTTGGGCAGGTTGGGGGAGTGGGCAGATGCATGGCAGCTGCAGTTTAATGTGGATAAATGTGAGGTTATCCACTTTGGTGGCAAAAACAGGAAGGCAGATTATTATCTGAATGGTGTCAAGTTGGGAAAAGGGGAAGTACAATGGGATCTGGGGATCCTTGTTCATCGGTCACTGAAAGTAAGCATGCAGGTACAGCAGGCAGTGAAAAAAGCTAATGGCATGTTGGCTTTCATAACAAGAGGAGTTGAGTATAGGAGCAAAGATGTCCTTCTGCAGTTGTACATGGCCCTAGTGAGACTACACCTGGAGTATTGTGTGCAGTTTTGGTCTCCAAATTTGAGGAAGGACATTCTTGCTATTGAAGATTCACAAGGTTAATTCCCAGGATGGCGGGACTGTCATATGTTGATAGAATGAAGCGGCTGGGCTTGTATATTCTGTAATTTGGAAGGATGAGAGGGTATCTTGTTGAAACATATAAGATTATTAAGGAATTGGACACTAGAGGCAGGAAACATGTTTCCGATATTAGGGGAATCCAGAACCAGGGGCCACAGTTTAATAATAAGGGCTAGGCCATTTAGAACGTTGATGAGGAACAACTTTTTCACCCAGAGAGTTGTGAATCTGTGGGATTCTCTGCCTCAGAAGGCAGTGGAGGCCAATTCTCTGGATGCTTCAAGAGAGAGTTAGATAGAGCTCTTAAAGGTTGCGGAGTCAAGGGATATGGGGGGAAGGCAGGAACAGGGTACTGATTGTGGATGATCAGCCATGATCACATTGAATGGCGGTGCTGGCTCGAAGGGCCGAATGGCCTACTCCTGCACCTATTGTCTATTGTCTATTGTCAAATCTGGAATGATGGATAGAGGTAGCAACAAATAAACGTATATTATGAGTCCAGTCAAAGTGCTTCAGAGTATTGCTCACAATTGTTGGAAAGCTAGTATTATATTGAAAGTCCTGATTATTGTATCGACTGTGTCCTTTCCACTAACAATGCAGTGCTGCTCCTGAGTATTGTAACAGGTTTTTTTTGCTTTGCTCTGACATGAATGGCTGGACATGAATAGTTGTCTTTAGCAGTCGTCTGGATTTCTGCTTTCTGTGGTAATTTCTGTCACCATACCGATGTTCTTGGACTTAATAAGAGCGTTTTTGGGGAATATTTGCAACTTTTCATTATTTGCCTTGTGGGGCGTTGTGAGAATTATTGGAAAATTACAAAATTATAACGTTAAGTGCATGTTTGTGGAGTTTGTGATCATGTTTCTGAACCTAATCAATTCCTGTATTATGACTGTTTTCAACAAATTGCTATGGAAACAGAAATGCGGGTACAAACCGTGGCTCCGGGAATTATGAGTAATAGGTTTTAATACATCATATAAAGGTACTAAAACCACTGGAAAAGAGTATTTATGTATATTTGTCCTTCCAGTTTTGACACCTACTTTCCTCAAAGACTTGATTCATGGAGGTTTTGAATGGTACTAGCACCTATTCTAGAGGGAAAATTACGGTTCCATAGAGCGTTAAAACATAGGCTTGTTAATCACACTATACCATAACTTGATGGATTTAGCAATGTGGTTGTAAAAGCTCTGAGACATAGCCACATTGCAATGATTAAATGTGTAATTATATAGCATATAGGCTGCACACCATAAATTATATGTTGTATTCTGAATCATTCAGGGTGAGTCAATGCCAAAATGATTAGTCTGTAGGTTGTGTTGGCCGTTTATGACTGTAAGTACAAAACAGTTTCCTCTCTTCGAATTAAAATCTTAAGGGGAGAACCAGTTTCAAAATTTCAGGATGTCAACCATTCTATTCTTTAAAGCAAATTGGAGAGACTCCGGACTTAAGTTCCAACTATCAATTATGAAGAAAAGTTTTCTGTCTTCATCTGTGTAATTTCAAATCCTTAATGGAGGAATAGAGGAATAGATTGGGTGGATGCATAGAGTCTCTTGCCCAGAGTAGGTGAATCGAGGACCAGAGGACAAGTTTAAGGTGAAGGGGAAAATATTTAATAGGAATCTGAGGGGTAACAAAGGGTGGTGGGTGTATGGAACAAGCTGCCAGCGGAGGTAGTTGAGGCTGGGACTATCCAAACGTTTAAAAAACAGTTAGACAAGTATATGGTTTAGCAGGCTATAGAGCAAACGCAGGCAGGTGGGACTAGTGTAGCTAGGACATGTTGGCCAGTATGGGCAGGTTGGACAGAAGAGCCTGTTTCCACACTGTATATCACTCTATGACTCGAATTAAAATCCTGGTAGAGAAAGCCATTCACGAGAAGATCTTTTGTAGTTTCTCTAGGATTATTTTTGAATATATTCCTAGGCAACCTACAATAAAAAGATACACGTTACTTAATATTTGGAAATAACAACAACTTTGCAATGGATTCAATTGTGACTATCTTGTGGCCAATATATTACTAATTTTGAAAGTAGTTTGGAATCAAGCAGATGGGCATAAGATAAAAATAAATTAAATATCGGTTGGGGCAAATCCAGAAGACAGGAGGATCAGTAGCAGTAGTTTGGGATCTCAACAGATTTTTATGATTTATTATTGGACTGCTGAAATTGTATGGAAATTGTGGTAAAGTAGAATTAATGGTGGCAGAATTCCCAGAAAATAAATGAAGACCAGATCTCAATAGTGCATCTAATTTGGATATAAATTTTGTGAGATGAATTGCAAACTTTTGCATTGATTTGGGGATTAAAAATGCATGAACGATTGCAAATAAACAAATTGCTGGAGGAACTCAAGGGGTTGATTAGCATCCGTGTGGGGAAAGGAAATGTTGGGTCAAGACCATGCACCAGGACTGTGAGCCAGGGCAAAGAAATGAGAGGATGTGCTGATTATAGGAGAGCAGTAGAGGTACAGAGTATAGAAGTACAGAGCACAGAGGGAGGGTAGTGAGAGGGGGACCCACACAACTACCATCGGAGAGAAGGGGAAAACTTCTTCCAAACAGGCATGCCTTGAAGAGACTTTGCAATTTTAGATGAGTGTCACTCATATTATGAGTCATGCTTTTGCGGTAGCAAAATGGAAGCAAAATACTGCAGATGCGGCAATCTGGAGCAAAAACCAATCTGCTGGAGGAACTCAGTGGATCGAGCAACATCTGTGGGGGAAAGAAATGGTTGACATTTCAGGTTAAAACCATGCATGAGGACTGAAGGTGGTGAGGGAAGCAAGCCAGTATATGGAGGAAATGGGAAGGGATGAGATGGGAGGCAGAAGGGATCGTTTTTTGCTTGAGATTACATCAGGTACCATCTCATGTCCCCATGCTTGATAGATTGTCTTGAATCTGTTGAATGCAGATGATTTTGGTTTCAAATCTAGCAACTTAACGGATGAGTGCTTGAAAGCATTTCTCTTTGCGTTCAGGGTATGTAAACTGAATAACCATGGCAAGATATTTACGCTTTTTATAGAATGCAATGGCTGTACTCAACAACAGTGTTTAGAAAATGACTATTGCCAGTTTGCTTTCAATTTCAATCAAATTCACATGGGATCATTGTATTCTGAAGACACTCTGTAAAAGAAAATTGGATCGGAATGGCAAAATTATTATTTTCCATGAAGTTGGTGCCATACAATGTTAGAACACTGGACCTCAGCTAAACATATGGCAGAGAGAGTTATGCCTTGATCCCAGAAGTGTGCATGGGTGCTGGAGTTTATCTCTTATAAACTGACAGTATATAACAATGTTGACAACTTAAACCTTTCTATTTTTTGCCAGGAAATTCACATATCATTGGTGTCTTTCCAAATCGCACAGATCAGAATCAGAATCAGTTTACTGGCCAAGTATCTACGCACACAAGGAATTTGACGGTGCGTTGATCGCACATGGTAAAAACTCAATATACAGCAGACAATTAAAAAAAAATTATAATTAAAAAATGTAAAACTAGAGTGCAAGAATAAAAAGGGGCAGCTTTGCTATAGATTGCACATGTAGATATCGAAAGTGCACTTGGAGAGTCCATAAGTGTTTGGCTTAGTGGTGTGGTGCGGCATGTTAAGTAGAGCTACTGCTCATGAGAAGAAGCTGCTTTTGTGTCTGGATGTGGAGGTTTTGATAGTCTGGAGTCGCCTCCCAGAGGGGAGGACTTCAAAGAAATTGTGGGCAGGGTGAGAGAGGGTCAGAGATGGTCTTACCCGCTCGATTCATGGCCCTTGCAGCGTGCAGTCCGTCAAAGGGTGGGAAGGTTGCAGCCAACAACCTACTCAGCTGCAGCCCCCGGATGTCATGTTTGGTGGCTGAGCTGAACCAGATCATGACGGAGGAGGTGAGGACAGACTCTATGATGGCAGTGTAAAACTGGACCATCATTGCCTGTGGCAGGTTGTGTTTCCGCAGCTGCCGCAGGAAGTACATCCTCTGTTTGGTCAAGTGAGAGTCTAACATAGTCATTCTCGCACAATCAAAGCAACCTACTTTCTCAGAATGAACTCTGAACTGGACATAATATTGAACTCTGTATCCATCGCCTCCCTCCCCCCAATCTCTACCCCCTCCCTCACACCCCTCACTTGAACAACTGTTTATTTGTCCAGAAGACTTCACCCCGAGTCTGTGAACCCTTTGTCCTGTTATATGTGCTTCAAATTCATCTGCACCCATCCCTCTTGCCTCCAACCGAGTCGCAATCTATCCATTGCTAACTGTTGACTGAAAATTAACCAGCATGATTTTTCTACTTCGCTCTCTTACTCAGTGTGTGAACTTGCAAGACTCCACTTGTTGAGAAACAATCATGACATCGATATCTAACCTGCCGACAAGGGTGGTACTGCGATTGTCTGGGAACTACCCACTATCTCACAGAGGCCAAACTGACAACTCTAGGACACACCATCTGGATTGAGCATCACATCAATGTCTCCCAAGCAGGCACCAATCTCATTGTTGGGCTTCCCTCCATGACTTCCAATCTGGTTTTGTTTTATTTAAAAACATAACATCCAGGTTCTGGAACAGCATCTTCCCTACAGCGATTCGGCTATTAAACACTAAACCTCAAATAAGCTCTGAACTACAAAGACTATTATTGTTATTATTGTACTATTATTATTGTTTGTTTTTTGTATGTACGTATGTGTGCGTGTGTGTACATATATATGATATATATATGTATGTGTTGATTCCGGATCTATTACTCACTCCGTAGTCTGGTTCAGTAAACCACTGAGTCGAACACTGGAGTCCAATCCCTTCTTTATTTGTTTTCAACACCGCAGGGCCGGCCTCGGATCCACTCACTCTAGTCCTCAGCAGCCTCGTGCAAACAGAACAGAAGGAAAGACAACCAACATGCCCAAACAAATTACATACACTTTTATACCCCTAAACGGAGGTGGGGACCCTAAAGGCACAAAAGTGCAATGGGGTGGCCATCCCTACATGCCAATCACTTCTTACAGATAAGAAATCACATTAAGAGTCACTTACTTTGCTTACTTACAATACAATGTGTACAAAAACCTTTTATCACCCATATACTTTGTATAAACACAACATCCTCTACCCAATCACAGACCTGGGTTTAGCGTCTGTTTAACAGAAACCTAGACAACGGCACCTCAGGCTTTACAGGAACATAAACTGTTGGGAGCTTCTTCAGAAATCCAGGCTTGATGGCACCATGGGCCTTCTATACCTGGTGTCATTTTGTCACCTCAGCAAAGCTTGAACTTTTTCACATAAGCCTGCCATTTCCAAAGTACCCAAACCCCTGCATATTAACATATGTGAGAATGTGTACAGTATGTCTATATACACTATGTGAGTATGTGCACTGAACCTCCTTTTTCTCTCTCGTTTATTATGTTGTTCACAATGTACTATGCTTATATATTCTGTTGTGCTGCTGCAAGTAAGAATTTCATTGTTCCATCTGGGACACATGACAATAAAACAATACAATACAATACAATACCGTTTTATTGTCATTTCAACCTCACATGAAGTTCAAATGAAATTTGGTTACTGCAGTCATGCAACAAGAAAAAAAAAACAAGACACATAACCAACACAGTTCACACAAACATCCATCACAGTGAATCTCCACCTCACTGTGATGGAAGGCAAAGTCTTGTCTCTCCCCTGCTCTCCATTCTTCTCCCGATGTTAAAGCCCCCGGCGGGTGATGGTAAGTCCCGCAGCCATTAAAGCTGCGCCGGGCAATGTACGGCCCCGCTATGGGTCGCCCTCAACCCCGCAACTCGGGCAGGAGAAGTTTGCCATTGCGGGAGCTCCGAAAAGCGGTCTCCCACCAGGGACCTGCGAGCTCCCAATGTCACCGTCCACTGGGCCTGCGGCTGGAGCCTCCGAAGCTCCGGAGTCGAGTCACAGCCGTGCGCCACCACAGCTCTCCACGCCGGCCAGCCCCATGATGGCGAGTCCGCAGGCTCCGCGACTGGAGCCCCCAGGTCGTTCCGGTTGGAGGCCGCTCCACGGTGCTAGACCCCAACGACAACGGCGACCCGACAGAGAAAATGTCGGGTCACCCGTACAGCGAAGAGATTTAAAAGTTCTCCCCCCCCCCCGCACTCCGCATATACACAGCTAAAAATAATATATAACCACTACAAACTATACACTCAACGGGACAAAAAATAAATAAATGACAGACGGACTGCAGAGGCTGCTGCAACGTCAGGCGCGCCGCCTTCCTCTTGACTCTGAATTCGTTGCCCAACTATTCTGATCTTTCTGGCCTCTTGCAATGTTGAAATGAGGGTCAATGCAGGCTTGAATGAGAACACCTCATCTTACATCTGGGAACATGTCAGCCTTCTGGAAAAAAGGTTGAATTTTCCAGCTTCAGATAACTTGCACTTTTGTTCGGTAAATATCAGAATTGGCCATTTCTGCTCACTGTGTTTTTGGCTCCGTTTTTCTATTTTTTCTGTGTATAGTGTCGTTTGCCAGGCACGTTTCCACAGCTTCATAAGCAACACATAATCCAATCCAATCCAATCCAACTTTATTTGTTAAGCACTTTAAAACAACCAATGTTGGCCAAAGTGCTTTACAGAAGAATAAACAAGACATCATAAACAGACAACAGAACAGAACATAACATAACAGCTCGCATGAGACGCAAAAATTACATATGAAATCCAACAATAAATTAAAAGACATAAAACATGAGTAAAAATAATAGCCACACAATAAAAGCAATCAAAATAAGAAATTAGAAATTAAATCAAGTAAATAAAGTCGACATCTTACTGGGTATCAAAGGCCACGGAGAAGAGATGGGTTTTAAGAAGTGATTTAAAAACAGACAGAGAAGAGGCCTGTTTAATGTGGAGAGGCAGATCGTTCCATAATTTGGGTGCCGACACAGCAAAGGCACGGTCCCCTCTGAGCTTCAAATAAAAAGTAAAAAAGGGAGAATAAAAAAGACACGACATACTATTAGAGATTCAACATGAACATCCCCCCACAGCAGAGTCGACACTCTCCACTGTGGGGGAAAGGCACCAAAATGTCCAGTCCTCCTCCTAGTCCACCCGAGGTCGGGGCCAGATGCAGATAAAGAGGCTTAATCTAATCCGAAGGGTCCCAAACCTGAAACGTTAACTTTTTCTCTTTGTACGGATGATGCCTGTTTCCAGCGTTTCTGTGTTTGTTTCAAATCTCCAGCACCTGGACTTCTTTGATACTCATTATGCACAAACTGTTTGTATCTCCGGATGCTATTTATCTTATTTCAAGATGAACTGAACTCCTCTCTGGAGGGGTTGAGATAATTTGTTTTGGATATATTATCCAACCTGCCAACTGGCACAAATGCTGGAGTGTATGTGTTAGGATTAAGAAAACTGATTTATGATCAACTGTATTGTTGACCATATGTAACGCATTTCAGTTAAATTGAGTGCAATTCACACAGATAGTAAAAGCACAGGGTTGCAATTAATATTTCTGAGGTGTTCATCATTATAAACTAAGCAACGTTGCGTCTTTCATGTAAGTGGCAACGTGTGAGATTAAGAGTATTTGAGACGTTCCAAGTAGTACTTAAATATTTTCGGCTGAAACTTTTTTTTTTGCCAGACCAAAATTTTAAGAAGCCCAAATTATGTGCCAAGCCTGTGGGCAAGTGGCAGAACTGCCCAAATTCTGAGTGATGAATAGGTAAGGAGAGGCAGTCTATTCAGTGCTGAACCTTGTCCACAGGGCGGTCTGACAGGAGACAGGATTCGACACCTTAACCATCCATAAAGGGCACACTAAGGGAAAGAGCATCATTTGAATCATCTGACAGAACCAGATACGAGGTACGGGTGACAGGGGTTATGGGGAGAAGGCAGGAGAATGGGGTTATGAGGGAGAGATAGATCAGCCATGTTTGAATTGGGGGAGTAGACTTGATGGGCCGAATGGCCTAATTCTACTCCTATCACTTGTGACCTTATGTTTCATGCCATAGATTCAATTGAGTGTTCGCTACCCAAATACATTAAGCCCTCACTACAACCTCATTACAACTAAGGTGACTACCTTAGCAAAGTGATAAAATAGTGTAAACTTAATTTAGTTTGAAAGTTGGGTGCACTGTCAATTTTCTCTAGCTTTGTGGGTGGAGTCTGTCCTGACAACAAGTGATCACTTTTTAAAAAATACCGGGAAACATGGCCTAAAATCAGAGGGTTGTATTTTACACGCAACATTTTATATTCTACATTCAACAATGTAATCGTTTCGCTGAACACCTCCGCTCAGTCCGCCAAGGCCTACCTGATCTCCCGGTTGCTAAACACTTTAACTCCCCCTCCCATTCCCACACTGACCTTTCTGTCCTGGGCCTCCTCCATTGTCAGAGTGAGGCCCAACACAAATTGGAGGAACAGCACCTCATATTTCGCTTGGGCAGCTTACAACACAGCAGTTTGAATATTGATTTCTCTAACTTCAATTAACCCTTGCTTTCCCTCTCTCTCCATCCCTCCCCCACCCTAGCTCTCCAACTAATTTCACTGTGGTTCTAATTAATTTTACTGATTGTATACCTCGTTGTCACCTTCCCCTCAGACAACAATGATCCATTCTACATTTCCCTTCATCAGCATCTGCTTTGATCTGTCACAGGTCGCTGAAAATTTCGGCGGCCTGTGATGGGTGCCGGCAGTCACGTCTAAAGGTCGCATAAGTGGGACAGGCCCTTTAGTCATTTAGCAGTCAGAGGCAGCTTTGCTGGCCAATGTGTTGCTAATCAGCCAAACGATGTTGGTTGCAAGGCCAAGAGATCTCAGGCTAAATGTAAAGCTAAGCATGTTGGGCCTTTAGGTTGGAATGGAGTACTAATTAGTTATGCATGGGTTTAGACGGGATTGGAGCTGGGAGCAGTGGAACCTATCCTCTTCCACTCATTCAACAGGAGATTGCGATTCAATATGATATGAACTTTATTTATCCCAGGAGGGAAATTGGTCGGCCAACAGTCATAAAGCACAACAAGATGCATGAAACATGACATTAAAGTGATGAGTGGAAATCCAGGATTGGGAATGTGCAAAGATTGAGGGGAGAGGAGGAAGGGGAATCAGTCTGACATATTGTGGTCGTCCAGTCAGGTAGTTGGTGATCCAGGACACCAATGGAGCATCCACCCGCATCTTCGTCAGTTTGCCCCCGAGCAGTGCAGACCAGATGGTGTTATAAGCACTGGATGACAAGAAACATGACTCTCACAGTGCTTCCCGGCTTATCCAGGTGTGCATAGGAACGATGAAGCAGGTGGATGATGGCGACCTCAACCCCCATCTTTGTTTGGTAAGCGAACTGCAGGGTGTGGGTTTAACCAGGCGAGTGGGCACCAGTGTCTCCAGGGACTTCATGATGTGTGATATCAGCACCGCCAGTCTGTAGTCATTGGAGGACAAAATCCTCAGAGTGTAGAATTGTCCCAACCAAAAAGGGACAAGTGGTCACCTTAATGCTGAGCACTGAGAGCTTTAATGCATTCTCAATGTACAGTCAATACTCTCTTCCTACTCCTGGCTGTTCTGAACGAGTTGGAGATTTGCTCATCTAACGGCAGCCAGTTTGCCAGATCCCAGGAAATTTGCAAGATCAAATTTAGCAGACATAAGGGGAGAAAGATGAAAAAACTCTGAGAGCCTGTTTTTTACCCGAACCTACTCTCGACAACTTTGTGCTAATAACAACATGACAATTATAAACATTGCTCGCAAGATATTTTCCTATCAGTAATATGTTTTTCAGATCAAGAATAGCCCTTCTAATGAATGCAATAACAATAACATAGTCCATCTATGGATGGGGAGGGAGATTTGTTTACATAGAAAATTGATTACAGGATACAAGATACATTTATTTGTCACATGTGCCAATTGGTACAGTGAAATGTGTGGTCACCATACAGCCATACGAATAATAAAGAACACAGAACACGATAGTCTTTAACACAGACATCCCCACACAGCGGGATCAAAGTTTCCCACTGTGAGGGAAGGCTCCAAAATTCAGTCATCCTCCTCTGTTGTCCTCCCGAGTTCGGGGGGCTCCCGAACCCCCCCCGCTGTCGCCACTACGGGTGGCCCAATGTTCATGCCCGCTTGCCGGGGTGATGGGAGTCCGACGTCGGGACTGGAGGACATCCTCAGTGGCTTGGACATCCGAATCAGCCACTTCCTACTGGAGTCCGCGGCTCCCGAAGTCCACAGGCCGCGCCGGGCGGAGAATCAACACTGGCAGCCCTCGGCAAAGGGCCCCAGGACTCCGTGATGTTGAAGTCGGCGCCGCTCGTGCTGGAAGCTCTACGAACCACAGCTCCGATTTTGAAGCAGGAGGCCCAACACTCCGGAGCTTCAACGGAGTTCCAGGTAAGGCATCGTCCGCTCTGCGATTAGCCTTGTAGACAGCAATTCTACCGGTGGTTGAAGTTGATTTGATTTCAGTGGCTGTCTAAAAATAAATCCTATGGCCAGTACAGTTCTGGCAAAGATTCTCTGCACCTGGAATGATGTCAAATGATTGGAATAACATTTTCAAGAGATCTGTGTGGGAAGGAACTACAGATGCTGGTTTAAACCAAAGTTAGACACAAAAACCAGGAGTAACTCAGCGGGACAGGCGGCATCTCTGGAGAGAAGGAATGGGTGATATTTCGGGTCGAGACCCCTTATTTTCAAGAGATTAATGTATATACCGCAGATAATCTTCTCAAAATTTAATTTTGTAATCGGGAGGACAGCCAATATTCTCGAGCTTTGTGGGCAGGTGTTGTTCTGGTCACACCCATGCAAAGAGATAATTTTAAAAAAAATCTAGGACACAAGCTATTAAAAGTCAGAGCCCTCAGAACAGGCGACCTGGTCAGTGTTCAGTGGATTCAGATGAACAGGGGAAGTGAAAGTTTGTGGCAATTGTTAGGCCATGTGTGGAACATCAGAATGTTTGTATCAGGAGGCAATGCCTAATGACTTCAGCAGGCATCCTCTCGACAGATGTGGAAGCAAGTTCAGAGATGGGGAAGTAGGATTGTAAACCATCTGGCCTAGTTAGAAGTCACACATGTTTGGAAGCTGATCTCATGGCCACAACTGACATCAAGAGCACCCATAAGGATGGAGGGGGCGCAATAGGTTCAACGTTCTTGTTGAGGTACCTGAGAAACACGTTAACCAAAGTAGGCCCGGTCAATAGTTATAGAGACATACAGTGTGGAAACAGGCCTTTCGGCCCAACTTTCCCACACTGGCCAACAATGTCCCTGCTACACTAGTCACACCTGCTTAGGGGTGACTACCTACAAATGTAAGATTTAGGCATCCTGGTGCTCAGGGAATCAGATGATTCCAATTTAACAGATTGAAATCATGTCCAACAAAAAACTCAACCAACTCAACTTCAGACATTCTTAATTGAAACTAGAGAAAGAGAAATGTGTCAAAATGTGGCATAATTCCGATGTGTCCAAATGGATACATAAACAGCTGGTCGATCTGCTGCGTCACGGCTCCAGAGACCAAGGTTCAGTCCTGACCACAGTGCTATCTGTGTGGAGTCCTCCCTGTGAACGCATGGGTTTCCTCCCAATTCCCAAGTTTTCCTCCACATCTCAAAGAAGTGTGGATTTGGAGGTTAATTGACCTCTGTATATTGTACCAGGAGTGGACGAGAAAATAGGATAACGTAGAATTAGTATGGACGGGTAATCAACGGTTGGCATGCACATGGTAGGCCAAAGAGTCTTTTTTCATGCCGTACCTCTAAACTGAACTTTTTAGTTTACTTTAGTTTAATTTAGAGATACAGTGCGGAAACAGGCCCTTCGGCCCACCAAGTCCACACCGACCAGCGATCCCCGCACATTAACACTATCCTATACTGGGGACGATTTTACCTTTACACCAAGCCAATTAACCTACAAGCCCGTACGTCTTTGGAGTGTGGGAGGAAAGCGAAGCTCTCGGAGAAAACCCAGGCAGGTCACGGGGAAAACATACAAACTCCGTAGAGACAGCACCCGTAGTCAGGATCGAACCCGGGTCTCTGGCGCTGTAAGACAGTATCTCTACCGCTGCGCCACTGTGCTGCCCTAACTAAACTAAACTAAACTAAACTAGACTAAACTAGCTAAACTAGACTAAACTAGACTAAACTAAACTAAATAAGGGTATAGGAAAATGAACGTATTACTATATGAAAGAGTGCACAAAGAATAGGAAGGGCATAGTGACATTTGTGGCTTCACTTCAAGCTGTGTGGAGGATGTTCAGTTGAGACATTTTGTGACAGGCAATTACTTTGTTGCCTGGGTTTTCTCCGAGATCTTTGCTTTCCTCCCACACTCCAGAGACGTACAGGTTTGTAGGTCAAGCCCCTGTCCCACTGTACGAGGTAATTCAGGAGTTCTCCCGAGTTTTCCCCGGATTCAAACTCTGAGAATGTCCGTAGCGGGTCCGTAGGAGTTCGTGGATGTCTCGTAGCAGCTCGTAATGCTAACGGTAGGTACTCGGGAAATCCGGTAAACTCGTGACGATTTTTCATCCCTGCAAAAAATGTCCACGAGTAAAAAAATACTCGTGATGAAAAAAATGGTTACTTTTTACTCGTACGAGCCGCTACGAGACATCCACGAACTCCTACGGACCCGCTACGGACATTCTCCGAGTTCGAATTAGGGGAAAACTTGGGAGAACTCTTCAATTACCTCGTACAGTGGGACAGGGGCTTTAATTGGCTTGATCACTTTGTGGTTCCACAGAGGCAGTTTGAGAATCCAAAATCTGCTCAAATCTGGGAATGAAAAACTGGTGTCCTTTTGACAAGCAAATGACGATGAAACCGTTAAATTGTAAAATTCCAGCCATCAATACCTCCTCAGAGCTACTTTAGATTTTTACACCATAACAGTGTTTGGAATAAGGTTTCCCTTTTCCTGGCCTTTAATTTCAATTTGCTATTCAATGCAACGTTGGAGAGGAATCTACTCTCAATGCCAGCTGCTTGAAATGGTCATGTGAATATGTTAGTAGTGGTCTGTAACTCGTTTTCATCGAGTCCACAGCTAACAATGGCCTGTTTCCTTTGTCATCATTACTTTTTGGCATATCTTTCATTCATTTGTTCTACATCTCTCTACATCACCGTCTATTTCTCTCGTTTCTGTTTCCCCTGACTCTCAGTCTGGAGAAGGGTCTCGACCCCAAACATCACCTATTCCTTTTCTCCAGAGATGCTGCCTGACCCGCTGAGTTACTCCAGCTTCTTGTGTCTATCTTCAGTTAGCAGTGGTTATGGCCCCAGAAATTGGTGTCCCGACTCTGACAGAGCCATGTCTCGTGACATGATTCTGGCCACAGAGATAATTCCCACAGGCAAGGGTAATCCAATTCAACCAAAAATAATCCTATACCAACTTCCTCATCATTAAGCACTATTGTGTTTTCCAAAATACCAGCCCACACACTAGCAGGATTTGCATGTGTGCACCTCTGAAAACACAATTAGACATATTTGAATTAAAAAACACAAATCTAATTAACATACTTTTCCAAGCTTACAACTCCACATTAGGAACAATGAAGTGTCCAATTTTTTATACCAACCCAAATCGCATGCCCCTCCTTCCCCCCCTCCCACCCCCTCTTTTAGTACCCCACCTGGATGCTCACTAATTTCTTCCACTATCCTGAACCTGTTGATTCCGGTTCCTTTAACCCCCCACCCCCCCCCCCCAGTCTGGGTCAGTAAAACACTGATTCGAAGACTGTGGTCGAAACCCTTTATTCACCGCAGGGCCGATTTCTGACACGCGCCAACGAATCGATCACCTATTTATATGGGTGGTGGGAAACCAACGGCAGGAAAATACAGTGGGAGGCAACCGTTTAGGTCAATCACAGATAGATAACAGTTATCAGTACAGAGAAACAAAATAGAAACTTCTTCTTGGTGGCGACGAATGGGTCACATGATTTCCAGGAATTGGATCTCCATCCTGTGATGTCACCAGCAGTGAAGCCGTCTAAACAGTCACCTTCCATTCCCAAAGCACCCCCATCCCTGCATATTCACATTCCCTCCTTTTATCATTCCATGATAACTCTTCATGTTCCGCCTAGTCTACTCCTGAGAGCAGTATATTGACTCTCGTGCTTAAAGGATTTACTTGGCACAGAGACTTTTGCTCCCTCCTTTTGACATATATAATAGTAAGATTAAACGAGAACTTACCAAGTTTGAAGTTTGATCTTTATTTTATGAGGAGTTACGATGAGCGATTACATGAAGAAGCCCCGCCAGTCCGCACGCGCGTCAATCTTCAAAGCAGCGGTGTGAAATCACAGATAACAGTAGTTGAAGTAACATAGTAAGACTTAGAGCAGACTAGGACTACAGAGTGATCTTTATGATAAGAGGGTTGGGAGCGGAGGGCACGTAATCGCTCATCGTAACTCCTCATAAAATAAAGATCAAACTTCAAACTTGGTAAGTACTCGTTTAATCTTACTATTTTACTTCGGAGTCACGTGAGTGATTCCGTGAAGATTTCAAAGCTCTGTGATTTCATGCCGTGAGATCGAGTCCACATAGCCACAACTGCCTTAATTGACAGATGAGGGAAACATTCATAATGAATAAATAATAATAATAGTAACTCCTCTCATCCGGGAGTAAACTAAACCACTGAACCTAAAATAGAGTTGGCAAATACCCCTAGTCTGGCAATAGGTTATTATGAACTGTTCAGAAAGTTCGTTCGTTCGACCATCCTGTAGCCGTTAGGATGTGGTCCAGCCGAACGTACATAACCTTTGCTGCTGATATTGTAGCAGCCCTGGTGGAGTGAAATTTGAAAAATATCAGTATCTACTCCTGCATGAGCCAAACCCCGTTTTAACCACCTGGAGATGGTCTGAACCGATACCTTCTTATAAAGATTTTGTAATTAACAAACATTACTAGTTCACAGCCTCTAAGGCTCTTGGTGACCTTGACGTATTGTTGTATATGTGTAACCATACATACCCGAAGGTCCATGGGCATGCCGTGAACCTAGTTTGAGACCTTACACCCCTGGTCTGCTCTGCTTAACTAAACATTAAAAATATTATATTATTTGCAGATGTAACCATCCTGTCCTGTCACAATATGTAGTGACTGAACCCGTTGCGCTGAGACCAGCGCCATGAGGATAACTACCTTATGAGAGCCGAGCCAAAGCTAAGGATGTAGCTGGAGCCCCCTGGTGAAATAATGTTTATACCACATCAATATCCCATACTGCCCTGTGCTTGTCCTGGGAGAACTTGTGTGAAAGATATCCTTTATAACTCGGTATCAGAGGGTGAAACCCGACAGTGGGTCCCTTTTGCTGCAGCAAATATGATGGGAAGGCACGTTGGGCACAGTAAATGGTCCTATAACTTAATTTATTGTCAAAGACCCATTTGAAACGAACTCCAAGACATCAGTTATCTGTACCGTATTAGATGTAACATTAGTATTTAAACAAATGCTTCCCATCTCCTCAAGAGGAAATGTAATGCTTTCCTTTTTTGGTGCTATCCCTGCACTCTGCAGTGATCACACCCATGGATCGGTCTGACAATCTGAGCCGCAGGAGCAGTCTACTCAGAATCGTTGTCAATAAATTGATTTTATCATGCAGAGGCTGGTTTCCCGAGCCACAGGCTGAACCAGCAAAGATTTACATTTAGAATAACCGTAAAAGGTTGTATTATTATTCCCGACAAAAGCGGGAAGCATGGCTGCATAGGCCAGTCAGACAGAACGACAACCTAAAGCGGGATCTTGCTGACTTTATTGCAAGAACTGACTAATGAGGCAAAATGGAGGGAGACAAACATAACCTCTTCTCCTTGTAGCGAGAATGTATCTTTCGCCACTGTTATGCCACATATTTTTGCAACCGGTAAATGAGCCTGGAAACAAACATAACGATATTCGGTGTTCCATTGAGCCATAATTTCATTAAATATTTAGTGATCCAACACCCATTTTGTGTTGTCATTGATTGTACGTGATGATACTGCAACGCAAAATGAGATTAGGTAAATTATTACAGGATATTCTGTCTTGATTGCACCCATGTGACTAAGATACGCCACCACAGTAGTGTATTAACTTAACGTTGAGCATGCAGATTATGCATATTCACTCAATAATCCTTTAACCTATAGAATGCACCTAGTGTCTATAGGTAGTTCATACCAATAACTGAATAATTGTTAACTCGTGCAAATCTCCTCCGCCTCCGAACTAGATGGCATTCATAATTTTCCACCTTAGAGCCCCATCAGTTTATAATATAACTGAAATTTCACTGACCAGATTACTGGGGCAATGCTGAATACTATTCGTCCACCATTATGACTTTGGTAGCTTCAACTGGTAATAGCATAAGGTCTGTAACAAAGACCTACATGGCATTTGAGAGATTACTACTTTGCACAATGTAAGTTCCCCCACTTGCACAGCTGAATCACAGCTACTATATTGCCAATTACACTTGATGAATAGAAGGTTGTTTTATCACAAAATTGTTACAGGCTCCTATTAATTCCAATCTCTTACCCCAGGGCAGAGTCACAGGCTAATTAATAGTTAAAGGTAAATCCCAATGATGAACAAGTCTAGTTGGTATCACCTTAATTTTCTTAAACATAGTTTGAGGCTGAAACAGTTGATTTTAGCAACATACAGCGTTAGCATATCCTCCAGTCAAGACATAACAAATGTTTTTGAGCTCTGAGCAGTCCAAGCATTGGGTTTAGTAATCTGGTAAATAACCTGGGAACTGAAGTTAACCCATTTTGTAATGTTTTTATCATTGCCCTTATCCAGGTAAATTCAAATGTCTCCGGTAATCTCTGTAAATGGGAACATCCTAAGGAAATCAGATGCGAAGTTTCCTATTCGGAAAAATTTATACTGCACATGCGAGTTAAATGACATTCTGCATCTTTCACAATGAACAGGCCACGCCTGCCAATTCCGTACCTGCTCGAGCAACAACTCTGGCCCGAATTCCAAGCCTGTCTTGAAAACCAATCCTGGCCACGAAACACAATTCTGGCCCTAATTCTGTGCTTGGAACCCTAGTATTGTGCAGTTTTTTACATGGTTAGATGCCACAACCATTTGTGTGTTGTAAGGCCACTAGGGCCCCTTCCATCCTTATCAAGGAATTCTACTTTCATTCAACACATAAACTAAACACATGTTATCATTATTATTTGTACAAAAACAAGTGTAAATATTACCAACTTGTAGATGGTCCGATGTTTTTCCCCTGAGACCGACTTGGGCCTCGACTTAAAGACCTCTTCCCAGCTTTCATGCTGCCACCATCTTCAGTAACGCCAATGGAGGTGTGGGGTGTGTTGTCGCCGCAACGATGAATCTTTGCTCGTCGTTGGTACCTCGATTGGTCCGACAGCTTTTGCTTCCTCATCCAGGTTTTACCTGTTGAATAGGTCTTACCTGAAGAGAAGATTCGGCGGCTGGTCATTAATGTCACCCCTCATAGCACTGTTTATTTCCGGCACTTATAGCATGAGGGGAACTCTGGCCCCTTCCGGGTGTCCTGCCACCTTCGTTTACGAGGACTCTCTTGAATCCATACGCATGTGCTCCAGTACGTTCCACGGACATACTTTAGAATTTCAAGTCAGTTACCCACTGACCACTCGCACTCCCCTCCACAAAGAGGGAGATTCGTAGACAGCCCTGAACAGGTGCTGCTGCCACGGGCCCCCGAGGAGACCCGCGGATATAAAGCTCCTCTTGCTGCAGCATATCGTGATGGAACATCCTCTCCATCAGGAGCTCTTTTCTGGACAGCCTTGAAACAGGTGCTGCAGCCACGGACTCCCAAAGAGACCCGGGCTGATAGCTCCCTCCTTTGTAATAGGTATGTTACAATACTTGCGTTCAGCGGCGCTGTAATTCTGTCACTGGCCGTGTGCGCGATTTTGGCGCCTTTAAGGGGGGGCGGGGTTAAAGCGCGGGTTTCTCCTCCCTTGTCCTGAATTATACTTTGTTGGAGTACCAGCTTCTGTGGAAGAATCGTTCCGAGTGCCGTTTTGCGTAGTTTGTTTTAAAAATCTCCCAACAAGTTCAGCGTTGGAATCATTTTAAAATCATCTTCTGAAGCGTCAACGCCAACAACGGGGATGGATTTCACACACGGGAAAGGTAAACGAATGTGCTTTATTTTAATGTATAAACGTTCTCCTTAAGAGGCCTTTAATTCACATTTTTACATGCGACACGGTGATTTTTTCCCCCGAACTAACGGCAATAATTTTCATGCCAATACGGAGTTAAATTCACCGCAAATGAATGTTCCAAATGATCGCGTTCCAGAAATCCCCATTCGCAAGATGATATAAATTCCCATTAATTTACAGGTATTAAACATTCAATTTCTTCCATTTGGCCTATAAATCCATGACAATGAGATAAAAAAATTATGTTATATTGTGAATTCTTGTGTGAATGTTATTTGGACACTTAAGCTTTTTAAAAATGTTAATATTTTCTTAAATAAATGGATAGATGTTTAAATCTAGAAATTGAATTTAGATGAAACTGATGATTTTCTTGTTGAGTATTTACTATTTGTTTTAGCATTTAACTTTATCATTTCTACCTTTTTTTCTAAAGCTGCAAATATTAACTTGTTTCTGTTAATGATGTTCAGTGGTTTTTTTAAATTTACATTGTAAACAGATGTCTCCAAAGAAGAAATGCAAAATTGTCAATCCAAAAGCCCAGACAGGCATAGCTAGAGTTCAACTTGAAGAGAAGTTCTCTGTCATGCCTGAGTCTAAGAGGGATCTTAAAAATGGACACATCTTGTACTTGTATACCTCGTTTGGAAAAAGTCTGCCTGAAACAGAGAAATCGCTGAGTTCACATTTCTCTTTGTCGGATGCAGAAGGCTATTCATTTGTTACTGTTAAGTTAAGAGTGAAGGCTCTCGTTAACCGGACTTTGCTTAAGTTTTAAAAACTCACCAATCCCAAGGAACTTGGAGTATTTATGGAAATTTGTGATGAAATTTTTAAACTTCCAGAAGGCAGTCAACACATTTCTTTAAATGACATTCCACTGCCTGGTGCTCAAGATCCTGAATCCTTGACATCTGCCGAAAGCCAAGTGCCCATATTTCAAGACACTGAGGACATGGGCGATGACAGTCATAGTCTGCATCCTCCACTGAATCTAGCAATGCCAACGACACCTGCTGCCTCACCTGAACCAATGCCATCGACATCTAGTGTTTCAAAAAGATGTAGCAGAGAATTTCTAAGTCTTTCACCAGGGAAACAAAAATTGACAAAAAGACTAAAGTATATGTACGAATCCAGGGCTGCTCTTTCAACAAAGTATCACAAAAAGATCAGTGAACTTAGGGCACGGTTGAAAACTCCCAAACGTATAGTTAATCAAGCCTTAAAGAGAAAGCAAAACCAAATAGATTTAAAGGACAGAAAGATTCAGGAACTCAAAACTAAATTACGTGATAATACTTTTGCACGAGAGCTTGCTAACACCAAGGCAGAGTTTTTGAAACTTAAAAAAGCACACAGACAATTGCTGATGTTTCGTGGCAGTACGAAAAAGAGGAAAACTGTTTCAATTCACCAGTACAGAAAAGTTCATGAAAAGTTAAAGGACAGGGAAGAGGATGTGAGACACCTCGAATTTGACAATCTTGTCCTCAAAGAAACAATCGAAACTCTGCAGGCAGCCAGTATTGTCAAGGCAAAGGTGGGCCAGAAAACCTACTCCTCAACAATAAGGATGCATGTGTTTGACTGTATTGTAAACAAAACTCCCACAGCAAACATTCCAATCCTGATAAGCCAGTTCTACAAGCGGAGTGGACTTCATCTGGATTATGTTCCTTGACGCAGTGCAGTTGAAGTTATGGCCCGAGAATTGGGAGCTATTGCTGAGTTGCAAACAGCAGAGATGCTCCTTGCAACAAGGGGTTTGACTGTGGGGTTTGATGCAACCACCCAGGAAGAGACCCACATTAACAGTGTTCATTTCACCACCACAAACAAATGTCTCTCTGCAGCAGTTGATGAATTGGCTGGTGGGACTGATGAGGACTATGCACAACATATTTGCGAAACAATTGACAATTTGTGTAAAACTTACATTTATTTTAATGAGCAAACAAATTTTCAAGATACAAGACAAAAGATAATCGACAACATTTCAAACACAATGAGTGACAGGTGTGCAGCTAATCATGCTGCTATTAGAATTTTGAGTAGTGAGTGGGGTAAATATTTGAACGAGCTCTACTGCCACTTGCATCCTCTTGACTCCATTGCTACATCAGTTCGCTCAGCCCTAAAAATGCAGAAACAATCCGGAGGACAATTCTTATTTGGGAAAGACTGTCTAGCAGTAAATGCCATACTGCAGATGAGCAAACTTAGATACAAAAACGGAAAAGGGGACCCAAAAGGATTTGTCGCATTTTTAGATGACAGGAACATCCCCCGAGGTGTCCTCCCACGGTACCGTGGCAACAGATTGCACATACTGTTTCATATCAGTGGCAAGCTGATAGAATATTATGATGACTTTGTAGCACTGCTGAATAGCGGAACATCCTGTGGGGGGTTCAAAAGCGCCATCCTCCATGACTTCACCCAGGCTGAAGCAAAAGTAGAACTTCAGATATTGGGCTTACTTGGCAAATATCTGACTGGGCCTTGGATGAAACGCTTCTACACTTCAAGCCAGAATCAGATCAACCATGTTGATGGCATCAAAGTGGTTAAAGGGGTGATTGCTGCTCTAAAGGAAGCCACAGAAAATCCAGAGAACATGATATTGGCAAGGAAAGATTTCTTCGGTGAGGAGGTACATCTTGACGCCACATTGAAAAAACTTTGGGAGCTACCAATACATCCACAGTTCAGTTCAAAGATGAGGAGCTGTCTTCAAGCTGTCATCACTGTGTTGGAGAGGCAATATAGTAAATACTTTGAACTTGATGTAACTGAGAAACTGAAGGAGGAGACTGCATCAGCAAGATCACACAACATTGATGCGGAGGAGATAATGGGGATGTTTAGCTCATCGAAACAGAAATCTCCCAATGCCACCATGTGTTATTTGTCATGTAGGATGCGGGCCTGCAAGAATAGAACAGTCAATTACCTTGATAATCTCGAGGAGCATCGTAGGGAGGAGGTGCTCTGTAAGGCAATGAAATTGGGGAGAGTGCAGAGGAACAGACGGAAGAAAAAACAGAAGGAATTGAGAGCAGAAATCATCAAGCAACAGAAAGGCAAGGAGCATGCTCGGGACACGAAAGAGAGGAAAAAAATAGAAAAAAATTGAAAGAGACTGATTTAAACAGCATTCGCAGAGATTATCCAAATTTGGACTACTCCAAATGTGATGATCTACAGGACATACTTAATGGGAAAGTAGTGGGCAGAAAGGCATGTCATGTGTGGTTTGAAGAGCAAAAACGTGTAGTTTACAATGCCAAAATTGAAAAGTTGAGGAAAAACAAGGTGTACAGAGTTGCTTATTGGTTGCATTCTGAGGATTATGATGATGCTACTGATTATGATATACCAATGAACCAGCTAGCAGCTGATCTTCTCCTTAAAGATTTGGTCTTTTGCTAGAAATGGACTTACAGCATATAATACAATAATATTAAAGTTCTGATCTTGAGAATATCACATTTTTGAATTTTCAAAGCAGTCTGGGTGTTTATTACTATTTCCGTCACAACGGTCAATTTTGTAATTAGCTACAATTAAGTAACTAACTAATTATATGCTGCAATTTCAGGTCATCCAAGTAAGATTATTTTATATTTGTTTCAGAATACTTCAATCTATAATAACTGAAAATTTCATTCAGTTCTCTTAATTTTTAAGAAAGTTATGGGCTTTTGACTGTCCTCGATCACAGCTTTTGAGACAAGTCAATGGAAAGGCAATAGGGAACAAGATGCTAATTTCCGAGTATGAAAATGGCCATAACTTTTTTAATACTGAAGATATGAAAGTGAATTAGGTGTCAAATTAAACTTCTTGTAATGCTTTATCTGATGGGATAAATTACAGACTTGATTTTTAAAATCTCAAAATTTTGTAACATTGCTATTTGTAGCGTACCATTGTGGAGCAAACTCTCCATCAGGCGCTCCATGTGGGCCAAACGTCTGAAGACGCTACCCTTGAAGGAGGGGAACCATCCTGGCCCGACTCTCCGAGTCCACAGGCCTGACCGACTCACTGTTGAATTCACCTCCTTTCATAGGCACACCATCGGTCTGGGACCCGCTGACCGCACCGTCAGCGACTCTGGTGGCGACACCGCTCCTGGATTTATCTCCTCCACAGGAGCCCCAGCGGTCTGGAAGCTGCTGACCGCACTGTCAGCGACTCTGGTGGCGATACCGCTGCTGGATTCACCCCCTCCACGGGAACCACAGCGGTCACTGCGGTAGCGAACCCGACGGCCCACCGGTTACCCGCGCTTCCGCGGTGCTGACCGGAGTATCAATTCCCCACGGCCCATAACCGGTTTCCCGCGGCCCGTCCGCACTTCGCCCCGACATATCCAGCACGCAACCTCTTATAAAAAAAGAGATTCCTGCAAGAAACACACAACCTGGTAAAGACAATAACAGAAGACCACATTTATGGCCCATCAGCGTACGTTGGATTTAGGATTAAGCACCGCGTTTAGTTCAAGGATTGACTGGTGCACAAAAGAGCCCCTCATTCTAACCTTATTAAATTTTGGAACCCTATATCTCCAGTTTGATGATAACAAATTGTACTCACTATTCAGAACGTGGTTAGTGTCAGAGGAAATGTTATTGGACATCCTTAGTATGTTTTTAAGGTAGGATGATAGATACAATGATTGTAGTGGTTGACCTATAATCTTTGAGCAAATTTTTATTTGTTGGAGCAATTTTGAACCTGTTTATACCTGTTGAGCAACCCCATATTGCAGTTTAAGTATTGTACCATCATTAATCCAGCATCCTTTCTCGCCAAACCACCAGAGGAACTATTGGAATTAGGGCACGACTGCTTATTTGTGATCAAAGAAGATACCTCTGTTCAGGAAGATTTGACAGATATTCCCATGACAAACCCTGACCTAACCCTGTACGTAGATGGGAGTGCATCATTTGGACCCCGAGAGGAAAGACTTTCAGGATATGCCATTATAAATCAGGATGGGAATAGTATGGAAACAGCGACCTTCGAAACGCTATTCTCTGCCCAACAAGCGGAACTGTTTGCCCTGATAAGAGCCTGCATCTTAGGGAAGGACTTAAGAGTGAATGTTTACACTGACTCTAGATATGCTTTTGGAGTGGTCCATGACTTTGGCCAGTTGTGGAAAAATAGAGGATTCTTGACTTCAGTGGGAACACAGATATCCCACCAGAAATTGGTATCAGACCTGTTACAAGACTTAATGTTGCCAAATCAAATTTCCGTTATAAAATGTACCGCCCATACTACGAGCCAAACCTCGGTAGGTGTAGGAAATCGCCGTGCTGACCAAGAAGCGAAAGAAATGTCCCGGGAGTGCAGGGTGGTTGTACCTAAAATGATGAAGCAGACTAAAATTATAGATAAAGGCAAGTCTCCCTCGGAAAAGCCAATGCCAACCATCTTAGATGTCGTTAGATTACAGGAGGATGCTCCTGACCAAGTCTGCATTTGCCCCAACTGTTACACTATTATATCTTGTTGTAAAGTCAAGTTGGCAGCTGATTGCCAGCTGTTGTAGGTTGCAGTCAGGATCTGTGTACATATGGGATGTCCCCGTGCTCAGATTGCTCAGTACAACTGGAACGGTCAGTCATAAAATGGCCTTCCTAATGGTGGTGCCTGTGACAGAGACCTTTTCACATTTTCAAAGGCTTCTTGGGCTTCCTCGGATAGTCGAAACTCACCCTCTATATTAGTGCATGGCGTGAATAAAGTGTTGGGGAATTCACCAACCCTTGGGGCAACCGAGTCCATGTATACTGTTGTCCGTTGTAGGTGAAGGCGAAGAGGTACTGACTGTCTTGGTGTAGGGGAAGGGAGAAGAAGGCATGCCGTAAGTCCACTATTGAGACTAGTACAGGTTCCTTGTCAGTGATGCACCCGTTCACCACTAAGTGGACTAGTCAGTACTGGGAAAACGGATTAGTCTGGGAGACGTTCGTGTACCTCCCTTGTCCTCGATTTCCTTGCCAACCTTCCCTTTGCTTTTGCTGACCAGCCCCTCCTCCTTGTCTTCGTGATGGGCACTCCCTGCTCCAATGACCGTACTTGCCACAGCTAGAGCAATTGTCTGGTCCTACTGCACTGCTTACTCTAAAATGATGGTCCAATTCTACACGGCCATCGTAGAGTCTGTTCTCACCTTCTCCATCATGGTCTGGTTTGGCTCAGCCACCAAGCACGACACCTGGAGGCTGCAGCGAATCGTCCGATCAGCAGAGAAGGTTATTGGCTGTAACCTTCACTCCATTAATGAACGGTACACTGCAAGGGCCAGGAGGCGAGCGGGCAAGATCATCTCTGACCCCTCTCACCCTGGCCACAAGCTCTTTGAATCAATTCCCTCTGGAAGGCGACTCCGGACTGTCAAAGCTGCCACAGCCTGACATAAAAACAGTTTTTATCCTCGAGTAGTTGCTCTACTCAACAGCCAAAAATCTGTAGCCTCCCTTTGATCTGGTATTTTGTTGGTTCACATGCTTGATCAATGGTGTTTTATCATTAATGTTTTATTATTATTAATGTTTAGTGTTTTCTGAGTCATTCATAACTGTCACTGTATGTCATGTTGTTACTTGTGGGCAGAGCACCAAGGCAAATTCCTTGTATTGTATTGTATTGTATATCTTTATTGTCATTTCCTGAGTATTCGCATACCCAGAGGAAACAAAAAAACGTTCCTCAACCAGTGTCCATTTCAGTGTGCAGTAAAAAATAAATAGAAGTAAAAATACATATATCATGAACAAATTAACACTCTACTCTACTAAACATCAACAGGCGTTCCGATCGGCAGCGGCACGACAGTGGCTCTGCTGCAGTGTGTCCAGGTTGGTGGTTGGTGCACGATACTTTGGCAGGGGACAAAGTCCGTTTATCAGTCTGTATGTGAATACAGGGCCAATAAACTTACTTACTTAAATGCGGCTCTGGGGAACCATAGGGTTGGCTGTAGGTGAGGACATTTGGTCCGTTGGGGTAACCTGTATACCGTGTCCCTGTCCCTCTACCCATCCCGGGACACAGTACTGGGGTTCCGCCTGGTAGTCGCCGGCGTCTGGAATGGCTTTCGGTCCTTCATTTTACATTACATACTCTGTTTTTACTTTAACCTGGGGCTGATTCTCCTGTATCTTACCATCCTTCCAGTAGTATTTAACTGCACGGGCCATTTGGCTTGGACTATTTTCAGACCAGTCCATATCATTAGTTTTTATTGCCTCTGCAACAGCGGCTGGCAGGCAGTTTATCAAAATAGCACAATACTAGGCTGAATTTGCACTGTTTTCAATAATCAGTGTCTCCCGACTGACCTATATATATCTCCAAAAATTCGACTGCCCCCTCTCCTTTCTGGGATCTAGTTTCCAAAAATTTGGAGATGCATCAATGGGTTTTTGCAGAGTGGTAGTAAGGGCGGCTCGGATTGCATCCTCCTGGGCCGTGCTCTGGGCAAGCAGGTTAGCTAGCGCATTATGAGTTGGGGATCCCAAGTTAGCCAGGAATCTAGCATGTTCTACTGGGGTTCGGACTTGTTGCACCAGCGAACACAAATCTCTGGAATCGGCATTACAGACTCGTACAGTAGTTCGGAGGAAGTCTACAAATGAGGTGGGTGACTTCTTTCTATCAGGCATCTGGCTCAGTATGGTCAACATCTCGTTCGGCTTCCAAGGGAAGTAAACGCCTATGGTTTGTGCCTATGCTGGGTTGAAAGCGAGGTTAGGCATTTCTCTAACCGGGAATAGGCGGCGAACAGATGGTCGCTCGACTACCTCGTCTGTCCCTGACTCGGGCACAGACTCAGCTTCTCAGGGGGGTCAAGTCATCCTCAGAATCATCATTATCGGTTTTGTTGCAAAGCCGATATTTGTCACGTGACTGGTTATGTACCATCAGTCTCTGCTTTCTCTTTCTTGGTTTTGGGGGGTCCTTAACTCATGGTATGGGTTGACTCCTTCTAGTTTTACTCCTGGTATGGAACGCAACCGGGTCATCCACCAATGTTGAGGCTGTTGGGGTTGGGGGACTCGGAGTTGGTGCTGGTGCAGGCGACGCGGGTGGTGCTGCGGGATCAATATTTGCATATGGTGGAGGTTGTAGGGGTAGTTGGGTACTAATACTTTCCCAATCCACTAAATCCTCGTCGTCTCCCTCTTCTAAGCCAAAGCCAACCATTGGATCACGTAATCCTTTTTTCTTATCCACTACTAACCCAACCAGTGTCCATCCGGACTCCTATTTCTGCCATTCACTATAAGCACATTCTCTTCTTAGTACATCTGCAGGTTTGGTCATTCCTCCCTCCGTAAGCTCTATTCCCAACTTCAGAGCAATTTCTTGCCAACTCGCCAACTTTTTTAAAATTATTATTTATGTATTTATTTATTTATTTTTATTAGAAGCAGTGTACAGTAGTATAAAGCGTGGCATAGGACATAATACATTTCATGTACAACTTCTATTTTAAATTTAACAAAAGAAAGATAACACAAGTAAAAGAAAATGGGAAAAGGAAAGAGTGAAATAAGTTGTGACGTGTAGGCCCCTGGAGTGCCACTCCAGGGGTTAACAAGTGATAGCTTGTAGAAAAATAAAGAAAAATAAAAAGAAAGAAAGAGAAAAAAGAAGGAAAGAAAAAAAAAAGAGAGAAAAAACAGAGAAGGGATATATCTACTTCATATCTCACCACACCCATCACCCAGTTCAGAAACAGTTAATTTCCAGAGTTGAGTTGCACCATACTATACTTGTAATAAATCAATGAAAGACCATATCTTTAAAAATTGCTCTGATTTTCCTGCTAAGACGAGTCTCATATCTTCAAGATGTAGCGTCTCAGACATGCTTGTTATCCACATTTTGAGCGTTGAGGTGGGTGCATTTTTCCAAAATTTGAGTATTAATTTTGGTGTCAATTTGAGTATCAAGCCATAGTTAAGGAAACGTCTTTGAAATGTAGTTAGCTCAGAGCAGGCTTCTGTTGTTCCAAAAAAATCAATTCTGTATGGGGGTACATTTTTATTTTTAATAATTTTGTGAAGATTTCAAAGATTTCTTTCCAAAATTTATGGAGTTTTATGCAAGAGACGAAGGAGTGTGCTATAGTTGCTTCTTGAGATATGCATTTATCACAGATGGGGGAAACATTAGGGAAAATTTTATTCAGTTTAGTTTTCGAATAATATAGTCTATGTAATATTTTATATTGGATTAGGATGTGTCTTACATTAATCGAGCAGTTATGTACATATAGAAGGTATTTATCCCATCTGTCTATAGGAATTTTTAAAGTTAATTCCTGTTCCCACTCTCTTCTAATTGCATCTGATGATGGTATTTCTATATTTAGAATGATATTATACAAGTATGATATCAAGTTATTTGACTCCGCCTTTCTATTCATACCTTCATCTAATATATCTGACATCAGAGTTTGGTATTCTTGTGTATGTTTTTTCAAATAATCTCGAATTTGAAGGTATCTAAAATATTGATTACCTTTCAGATTGTATTTGGATTGTAATTTTTGAAATGATAAAAGGTTTCCCATTTCATACATATCTCCAAACATTTTAATTCCTAGTCTTTCCCAGTGAGTAAACGTTTTATCTATAATAGATGGTTTAAACGATGGATTATTAGCTATAGGAGAAAGAAGAGATAGGTTTCTTAATTTAAGAGTAAGTTTTACTTGTCTCCAAATTCGGAAGGTGCTATGGATAATCGGGTTTTTCTTGTATATTGTATTCTTCAATTTTATTGGGGAGAGAAGGATCGTGCCTATGTTAAAAGGCGAACAATCCTCTCTCTCCATTACTATCCACTCTACCTGTTGGGCTGAATTGTCCAACCAGTAAATTACATTTTTAATATTCACTGCCCAGTAATAATACAAGAAATTGGGGAGTGTCAGTCCAACAAATTCTTTGGGTTTACATAAGTGTCGTCTATGAATTCTATGTGATTTATAGTCCCAAATAAAGTTTGTGATGTGGAAAAAGTTTTTAGGTAGGTATATTGGTATTGATTGAAATAAGTATAGAATTTGTGGGAGAAAAATCATTTTTATGGCATTTATTCTGCCTATTAGAGACATCGGAAGTGTTTTCCAAAATTGAATCAGAGCATGTATCCACTCAATCCATTAAATCCTCGTTGTTTCCCTCTTCTAAGCCAAAGCCGACCATTGGATCACGTAATACTTTTTTCTTATCCACTTCTAACCCAACCAGTGTCCATCCGGACTCCTATTTCTGCCATTTACTATAAGCACATTCTCTTCTTAGTACGTCTGCAGGTTTGGTCATTCCTCCCTCCGTAAGCTCTATTCCCAACTTCAGAGCAATTTCTTGCCAACTCGCCAACTTCACGACTTCTTTCTGTTCTTGATAATGTTGTTTCCAGAGTCCAATAAGCTCCTTGGCAGCAATATCTCTATTATGTCTCCAAATTATCTCCTGAACTTGTTTTACACCTTCCAGGGTTCCAGTCCCTCCCTGAGGCCACAATTCACTCCCTAGTTTCTTATTCAAAGCTCCTGATAACTGTTTGAATTGTTTTGCTTCTTCAGGATACTTAGCACACAATATTTGCAAAGGACTCTTGGGATCAGTTGTAGTATTTAGTTAATTACCCATTTTGGCCAAAGGTCGACACATAAGATCGATCTACACACAAGTATTTCCACACACAATTATCTCCATGCAACAAGATAGACAGGGCCCACACACACAATTCACACAACGTATTAATGCGATATTACCTCCTTAAGGGAGTAAGCAGTTATAATACAAGAACAAATTCACACAAACTTAAACATAAGCACAAGCAACTATAATACAAGAGCAAAATCACACAAACTTAAGCAAAAGCATTCAATATGAACACTTTAAATTTAGCAGAATTTAAAGCAGAAACATTTTGGATCGCACTATTGTAGAATATCACAGACGCGTCGGTCGTATCAACGTTATTACATATTTTTTCTCAGCACTCATTTTTAAAGTAAGATGCCAATTTTACCTTCGTACTGAACCCCAGCACTAAACCCTCAGTTAAATTTAACACCTCACTAAACTTTGCTTCAATTAAACCCCTCGCTTGAACTAAATCTCAACTCACTAAACTGCGCCTCGACTAAACTTCACCACAACTAAACCTCACAACTCTTACCTCACCTCAATTAAACCTCCCAATACTGAAACCCCAGCAACCAACTCAATGGCACCGACCCTCAACAGCTGCTGACCAAATACCAATCCCCAGTAACCCTATGTTTCTGACCAAATACCAATCCCAACTACCAACACCAAACACCAACACCAAATACCAATCCTCAGTAACCCTGTTACTGGCCAATTACCCTACTACCAGTATTGGCCAGACTGACCTTGATCTCGTCGGGATTCCACTCACGAGTCAGCAAATGACCAATTCATTGTCAGATTAGCGGAATGGGGAAAACCGATGTATAAAACTACTTACATTGGGGGCCCAATTCCTTCTTCCATGATCCGACATGATTCAGCTCCTTGTCCGCAAACTCGTGATGGTAATCTGTTTAGATCCCGGACGAGCCCCCAAATGTTGATTCCGGTTCTTTTATCCCCCCAGTCTAGGTCAGTAAAACATTGATTCGAATACTGTAGTCCAAACTCTTTATTCACGGCGGTGCCGATTTCTGATCCACTCACTCGATCCCTCAGCAACCTCGCGCAGACAGAACAGAAAAGAAAGACGACACGCACCAACGAATCAATCACCTATTTATACAGATATACAGTGGCGGGAAATCAATGGCGGAAACTACAGTGGGAGGCAACCCTTTAGTCCAATGACAGGTAGATAACAGTTGTCAGGGCAGAGAAACAAAATAGAAACTTCTTCATTGGCCCAGACATGGTGGCGACAAATGGGTCACATGATTTCTAGGACTTGGGCCTCCACTCTGTGATGTCACCACCAGTGAAGCCAAGTCTCAACAGTTACCTTCCATCCCCAAAGCACCCCCATCCCTGCATATTCACAAACCCAATCCCCTTACCCCTCTCTCCTTCCCTCTATATCCCATTCACTCGCCTCACATTACACTACTCTTCCTTACAACCTCTTGTCTTCTTTACATCTCTGGCCTTTGCTCACCCATCAAAACCCCCGCGCCTATATCCACCTTTGTCCCTCCCCACTTCTTTGCCGGATTTTTTCCCCCTACTACAATCAGTCTTCTGCAGAAGGCTCCCATCCCGAAACATTGCCTTTCCATGTTTTTTTAAGTTTAGAGATACACCGCAGAAACATGCCCTTCGGCCCACTGAGTCCACGCCGACCAGCAATCCCCGCACATTAATGCTACCCTACACAAACATTTGGGACAGTTTTTTCACCTACCAAACCAATTAAACTACAAACCTGTAGGTCTTTGGAGTGTGGGAGGAAACCACAGATCTCAGGGAAAACCCATGCGGTCACGGGGACAACGTACAAACTACGTACAGACAGCACCCATAGTCGGGATCGGACCAGGGTCTCTGGCACTGCAAGCGCTGTAAGGCAGCAACTCTACCGCTGCGCCACCACACCTTTCTTCCAGAGGTGTTGCCTGAACCCCTGAGTTACTCCAGCACTTTGATTTTTATTCGCCAGAGGAAATAGTTGTGGCAGGTACAGTAAGTAACAACGTCTGAAAGACATTTGGACAGGTATATGGATAGGAAACCTTTAGTATTTGGGCCAAACACAGGTGATTGGGACACAAAATGCTTGAGTATCTCAGCGGGACAGGCAGCATCTCTAGAGAGATGGAATGGGTGATGTTTTGGGTCAAGACACTTTCTCAGATCTTCTCCTTTCAGGTCAAGACCCAAAACATCCCCCATTCCTTCTCTCCAGAGATGCTGCCTGTCCCGCTGAGTTACTCCAGCATTTTGTGTCTGTCTTTGGTTTATACCAGCATCTGCAGTTCCTTCCTACACACAAGTGAATGGGACCAGCTTAGATGGGGCATTATGTTCAGCGTGGACCGGTTGGGCTGAAGAGCCTGTTTCTATACTATATGTCTCTATGTCTTTGAAGTGTGGGACAAAACCAGAGTACCAGGAGAATCCCACAGGAGAATCCCACAGGCAGAACATACAAACTCCACACCAAGCACTGGAGATCAGAATTGAACCTTGATTGCTGAGCTGCCCTGCTGCATCCGCCAAGCATCCCTCATCTGAGGGATGTGTAGGAAGGAACTGCAGATGCTGGTTTAAACCGAAGAGACACAAAAAGCTGGAGTAACTCAGCAGGTCGGGCAGCATCTCTGGAGAGAAGCAATGGGTGACGTTTCGGGTCGAGACCCTTCTTCAGACTCGTTAGGGATAAGGGAAATGAGAAATATAGACGACGATGATAGAGAGATAAAGAACAGTGAATGAAAGATATGCAAAAAGGTAACGATGATAAAGGAAACGGGTCATGTTGTGGGGAGAATCAAATGGGGTGTTTGATGTTTGGTGGAGGCCTCCAGCTGCAGAAAGGTCTGCGTATCTTCCGTATGACTACACTTTGTCAGCTTTTTGAAAAAATAGATTTCTTTCCCCCCCAAAAGCTAAAATGAATCCAGTTCCTTCAAGATTTCCAAAGGCTGCTTGTAATGCTGTGCAAGTTCTTGTGGTTGTGCTTGATATTGCTCAGCACATGTTTATAACACCGGGCTGCTCACAAACCATTTTCACTATTATGCTGGGATTTGGAATCCCTGCAGGCTGATTAAAAACATTTGTCTTCACTCAAAAAGAAACCGTCAAAGGGAAGGGCTTCACAAAAAAGTTCCAGTCAGTCTTGAGCAGAGATGAAATTAAAATTACAGTTGTTCGTGATTGAACACAGCTGACAGGCAAAGCTGCCTCACGTGGATGCTAGATTGGAATAGCAGCTAGCTCTCCGATCTTTACTAATATTGGGACTCGTTTGACCCAAAACGTCACCCATTCCTTCGCTCCATAGATGCTGCCTCATCCGCTGATTTTCTCCAGCTTTTTGTCTGCCTTGGCTAATATTGGGCCTCGTTTGGCAGTCCCCTCCTGCCAAGAGTTAAGAGTCAACGGTATTTAATTAGGAACAATAACATTTTCCCTTTCAGCTGCTTTACGGGCATATTAATGCGACAACACTACAAGTAAAACCAGTCGACCCTTGATATTATGGACCTCTTTATAACAGATTTTGCTTATAGCAGATGGTCCTACCGAACTCCATTGCTTGGCGGGGCTGCAGAAACTATCCCCCACCCACATTGGCTTCCTGGCCACTTCCAGGCCAAACTGCTAATTCCACCCCTGTTCACTTCCAGGCTGAGCTGCTGAATCGTCCTTATAATGGTCCATAGCAGGGGAATGATATGCATTTTTGCCGATTATTCACTCTAACCGAGTAAAGGGTTATCATTGTATTAATGGCCTGTCCCACCAGCATGCGATTGCATGCGTCTAGCGCGATCAAACGCGTCGCTTGAAGCTTACGGCCTCGCGGGGCCGGTCCCACTTCCAAGCACGGAGGTGTATGGAGTTGTGCGCGGCTGGTCCCGACATTGCGCGGGGCTCTGAAAATCCCGCACTGTCCGAAATCTTCGTGCGCCAACGGCCTGTCGGCCCGCAGGCACATTGAGGGCGTACGCAGCATCTCGATGGGCGTACGCAGCGTCTCGACGGGCGTACGCAGCGTCTTGACGTTGTACGCTGCGTCTTGACGGCGTACGCATAGCGTGTGGCGTTGCACGATAATGTCACCGCCCGACGCCGTGCGACGTCCAAATTCAGTCGGCCCCCCTCCTGCCCAGCTGATTGGGGAGTATGATGTTGGGACCAGCCCCGCACAACTCCATACGCCTCCGCGCTTGGAAGTGGGACCGGCCCCGTGCGGCCATACGCCTCAAGCTATCGCATGCTGGTGGGGCAGGCCCTTAAGTACTCCCCGTTGGATTGCAACCTTGTCGTGGTCGGGGAGCTTGTGTGTCCCAGTGACCCCTAGAGCTGTGCCAGCGGAAGATTTGTCTCCTGTTAGGGTCTCCCATGCTGGACAGGTGGAAGGGTAGAGGCGAGACGAAGAGCTATCCACTGGTCCTCCAGGTTGGAGGTTGAGCACAGGGCTAACAACCCTGTCTCGTAAAACAAATATGTTATAGAAACAGCAACTGAAGGAATCAACACTACTGGGCGTGATGGACTTCCAGGGCTATCGACAGATACTAGGATGAATGACAATGGTGAAAGCCGAAAGGAAGCCACTGGCAGGAAGGTGGAAGTTAAAACAATGGACCTGGGGTAGTGTCCAGAAGCTAGCCCAGAACAGACAGGAGTGGAGGACCTTCGTTGCTGCCCTACATGCCAGGAGGCATAATAGGCAGTAAAGTAAGTTATGGATTGTATAAGTAGAAGAAGCAAACAACTGCAGATGTCGGTAAATACATAAAAGGACACAAAGTGCTGGAGTAACTCAGCAGGTCAGACTGCATCTCCGGAAAACATGGATAGATGATATTTTGGATCGAGATCTGGCTTCGGACACTCTGTGTGGAACTGGGGCTGGAATGCAGGTGAGTTGACGGTCCTGGCCTGCTGATGGTCGGGGAGAGGCGAGGATCGGCAGCGTACAGGCAAAGTTCGGTAATGGCGGCAGGAGCAGCCTGGAAGTGGCTGAGGAAAAGAGTCAAGAGTGTTTTATGGTCACATGTCCCGGACGGGACAACAAAATTCTTACTTGCTGCAGCACAACAGAATATGTGAATATGTAACCATTGTATATAACTGGAAAAAAAAAAGAAAAAAGTTCAATAAATAACAAATATAGTGCAAATAACAAATAATAATATAGTCTATGCAATTCACAGCTCATAGCTTATTCGTTGTTGTGTTTAATAGCCCAATTACTGTGGGGAAGTAGCTGTTCCTGAACCTGGACGTGACAGTCTTCAGGCTCCTGTACCTTCTTCCTGATGTCAATGGTGAGATAAGTGTGTGGCCAGGATGGTGTGGGTCCTTAATTATTTTGGCAGCCTTTTTGAGGCAGCGACTGCGATAGATCCCTTTGACGGTGGGGAGGTCAAAGCCGGTGATGGACTGGGCAGTGGTCACAACATTTTATAGTCTTTTTCGCTTCTGGACATTTAAGTTGCCGAATCAGGCTACAATGCAACCAGTCAGAATGCTCTCTACCGTGCACCTGTAGAAGTTTAGGAGAATCCTCTTCGACATGCCGAATCTCCGTAATCTTCTCAGGAAGTAGAGTCGCTGATGTGCCTTCTTTACAATTGCATCGGTGTGCTGGGTCCAGGAAAGATCTTCTGATATATGCATGCCCAGGAATTGGAAGTTATTGACCCTCTCCACCATCGTCCCGTTGATATAAACAGGATTGTAGGTCCTCATCCTTCCCCTACTAAAGTCCACTATCAGTTCCTTGGTCTTACTGATGTTGTGAGCCAGGTTGTTGTGCTGGCACCATTTGGTCAGTCGGTCGATCTCACTTCTATACTCTGACTCATCCCCATCTGTGATTCGTCCAACCACAGTGGTGTCATCGGCGAACTTGATGATGGAGTTCACACTATGACCGGCTACGCAGTCATGGTTATAGAATGAGTAAAGCAGGGGGCTGAGCACACAGCCTTGAGGTGCTCCCTTACTAATTGTTACTGAGGATGAAGTGGTTCCTCCAATGGATGAGGAAGTCGAGGATCCAATTGCAGAGGGATGCGCAGAGGCCCAGTTCGTGAGCTTGGTAACCAACTTGGAAGGGATGTTGGTATTTGTAAAGATGCTATAACGACACATCGTTACTTTACTATCTTTATTCATACTGGAGCATTACATATTGCACTAGCTGTACGTGGTCTGTCACAGGAACTAGAGAGCGATTTGTGGGTGGGGAGGTTGTAGTTATACTTGTGATATGGGGAGTGGTTAGTAGGTATGAGGTCACTATGTTAAAGGCACATGCATATCTCATCTACATCCTTCCCCTTGGAAACGACAGGCAAATACAATGGTGACAGGGCGACCACGGCTCATGCGCTAGGACGGTTAAACAAAATCGCCATAGCGGACAGGCGGTTTGACAAGACGTCCCGACCGGGTTCGCATCTCGCCATCCTCCCTTCCGGCAGGAAGAAGAGGCACCGATGGGGACAGACGAACCGGAAAGGGGGAAACGGGAGGAGACGGAGGAGACCGCGGCACCAGAACCGGAGGTGATGCGGGATCAGGAGCGGGCAGAGCGCGGGCAGGCGAGCGAGGACTAGCCGGAGTAGGGTGGGACGGAAGGAGTTGAGGTGGTGTAGACCGTTGCATGTTAGGAAGGACGGGCAGAGCATCGCCCGGACGCGGAAACGGCAGTGGGGGAGCAAAGGGATCCGCGGCGGGCGGCCTCGGCTCGTTGACGAGCCGAAGGTGCTGGTGGGACCGTCGGTAAATGGCTCCCGCATGGTCGACGAGATAAGACCTGGGCGACCCCGCAGAGCCGATGACGGTAGCGAGCTTGGAGTGACCGGAAGGGGTCTGCATGCGGACAACTTGACCGGGGAAGAGGCTCGGCAGCGGGTGGCAGGACCTGTCATGGGAACGCTTCTGGACATCATGCCTGAAGGCAATGCGTTTCTGAACCGCCGCAGGCGTGAGGACAGACGGTATGAGGGAGCGCTGGGCCACAGGGAGCGGGAGTCTGGTAGCGCGAGACATGAGCCGCTGAGCAGGGGAACCCATGGCAGAGTCGCGGGAGATGTTGCGGAGGTTGAGGAGGGCCAGATAGAAATCGGAGTTAACACCACGACATTGTTCCAGCAGGTTCTTTGCACTGCGGACGGCGCGCTCGGCCAGACCGTTGCTTTGCGGGTACTCCGGGCTGCTGGTGAAATGGTGGAAGTTCCATCTGGAAGCGAAAGCTTTAAACTCGGAGCTCGTAAACTGGCTGCCATTGTCCGACTGCAGGCTTGCCGGGGGGCCAAAAGTGCCAAAATGATGGCCTAACCTGTCGATGACGGCCGAAGGGGTTAGGGAGTGCAGCCGGTCGACCTCGAACCAGCTGGAGTAGGAGTCAATGAGAACCAGGAAGTGTTTGCCCCGCCACTCGAAAATGTCGACGGCAACCGCCATCCACGGCAGTTCGGGGGCAGGCTGCTGCAGAAGCGGCTGATGCTGCTGGAGGGGGGCGAGACTGTTGCAGGTGGAACACGAGGAGACCCTCTCCCGGATGTATTGGGCCATACCAGGCCAATAGAATTGGCTCTGGGCGTGAGACACGGTGGCTTCGGCCCCAGGATGTCCGCGGTGAACGACCTGAAAATAGTAGTCGTGCAGCGCAGCAGGCACGACCACCTTGTGACCCTTCACCACCATGCCGTCGTGTAGTACGAGCTCGTCACGGACCAGGAAGTAGGGCACGGCGCCAGCCGGCAACGCGGAACGATGGTCGGGCCAGCCCCGCTGGATGACGGCAGAAAGCTTTTGCAGGGCAGGGTCATTGGCAGTGTGTTCAACCAGGGACTTCATCTGCTGTGAAGGGACGATGTTCACTTGGAGCACCATTAGATCAGACATCTCATAGGGGTGGCGAACGGTGGACGTTAGCGGGGCGCGAGACAACGTGTCGGCCACAAACATGTCCTTGCCCTTACGATAAACCACATTGAAAGTGAAGCGTTGGAGCTGCAGCATCATGCGCTGCAGGCGGGATGAGGCGACATGGATCGACTTGTTGAGAATGGTGACAAGCGGCTGGTGGTCAGTTTCAATGGTGAAAGTGTTGCCCAGGACGTAGTCTTTGAATTTGGAGCAGGCAAACACCACGGCCAGTAGCTCCTTCTCGATCTGCGCGTAGTGCTGTTCGGTGGCGGGCATGGTGCGGGATGCGAAGGAGACAGGCAGCTGTAGGCCGTCATGGACCTGGAGACAGGCGGCACCGAGTCCAAACTGAGAGGTGTCGCAGGTGAGGACAATGGGACGCTGCAGGTCAAAAAACTTGAGTGTGGGGGTACTGATTAGCTTGGATTTAAGGATGTCGAAGGCTTTCTGGTGGTGGGGGAACCAAACCCAGGACGTGTCCTTTTTTATCAAATCCCTCAGGGGAGCGCTGAGCTCGCTGAGGTCGGGGATGAACTTCCCCAGGTAGTTCACCATGCCCAGGAAGCGTTGTAGGCCTGCCACATCAGTAGGAGAAGGCATCCCGGAAATGGCAGCCATTTTTTGTGGGTCCGGTTTCAGCCCCTCGGCGGTGAATACATGTCCAACATTGGTGACCTCCGAGACGCGAAATCGGCACTTCTTGGGGTTCAGTTTCAAGTTGATTTCCCGGGCCTGGCGGAGTTTGAAGTCGTGTTCGGCGACATCCTTACCGTAAACGAGGATGTCGTCAACGATGATGCCGCACGGTCGATCGGAAAACAGCTGTTCCATTGTCCGTTGGAATACCTCATATATCATCTACAGTATTAAACGCCGAGCTGTAGTCTATAAACAACAGTAGGTGTTTTTGTTGTCCAAGTGATCCAATGCGGAATGGAGAGCCAGTGAAAGTGCATCCTCCATTGACCTGTTGTGGCGGTAAGCGAACTGCAATGGATCGAGGTTCTTGTCGAGGTAGGAGTTGATGTGCACCATAACCAACCTCTCAAAGCACTTCATCACCACAGACGTTAGTGCCACTGGTCAATAGTCATTGAGGCACGTCACCTTGCTCTTCTTGGGCCCTATTGATGCCCTCTTAAAACAGGTGGGAACCTCAGACCTCAGAATTGAGAGGTTGAAAATGTCCGTAAAAACTCCAGCCAGTTAGTCTGCACAGGTTTTTAGAACACGGCCGGGTATACCATCAGGTTCAGGCGCTTTCCGAGGGTTCACCCCCTGAAGGATCTTCTGACCTCGGCCTCTGTGACTAGGACTGTAACACCGTCAGGGCGAATAGGGGCTCGGACAGGCACATCAGTGTTCTCCCTATCGAACCTTGCGTAGAACGCATTGAGCTCATCACGAAGTGATGCTTCGCTGTCGTTTGAGCCGCCTCCTGAATTTGCCTTGAAGGAGGTGATGGCATTCAAGCCCTGCCACAGTTGCCGAACATCCGTCTCATCATCCAGCTTAGAGCAAAAGTCCCTTTTGGCCTATTTGATGGCCTTACCAAAGTCGTATCTGGACTTCTTATAGACCTCTGCATCGCCAGACCTGAATGCCCGGGATCTTGCCTTCAGAAGAATGCGGATCTCATGGCTCATCCAAGGCTTCTGGTTAGGAAACACCTGGAAAGTTTTTGTTGGAACGCAGTCCTCCACACATTTCCTTATGAAGTCTGTAACCACTATGGCGTATTCATTCAGGTCCGTTGCCAAGTCCCTGAACATTGCCCAATCTACAGACTCCAAGCAGTCCTGGAGTTGTTCCTCTGCCTGCCCTGACCAGCTCTGTACAGTCCTCACCTCTGGGGGTGCTCTCTTCAGTTGCTGCCTGTAGGCAGGAAGAAGCAGCACCACTGAATGGTCGGATTTTCCAAAGTGAGGACGAGGGATAGAGCGATAAGCGTCTTTAATGGTGGTGTAGCAGTGGTCAAGGGTGTTTGATCCTCTGGTGCTGCAGGAGTCATGTTGGTGGAAGTTAGGGAGCAATTTCTACAGGTTTGCTTTGTTGAAGTCCCCGGCTACATTGGTAAATGCCTCGGGGTAGGCCGTCTGGTGCTTGTTGACCACGGCGTGCAGCTCCACCAGTGCCAGACGGACGTCTGCCTTGGGTGGGATGTTACCGCAGTCAGGATAATGGAAGTGAATTCCCTCGGTAGGTAGAAGGGACGGCACTTCACCACCAGGTGTTCGAGGTGTGGAGAGCAGGAGTTTGATTGGACAGCCACGTGTGAGCACCACAAAGAGTTGACCATGAGGCAGGTGCCCCCTCCTCTCCCTTTCCCAGATGCCTGCGTATGGCCCATACGGTGGATGGAGAACCCTTCAGGCTGGACCGCTGAGTGTGGGGAGCTGGGGGTGAGCCATGTCTCTGTGAAACAGAACACAGAGTATTCCCTCAGCTCCCTTTGATAAAGCAGCCTTGACCTTAAGTCCTCCACTTTGTTTTCTAGTGACTGTACATTGGCCAGTAGGATAGTAGGGAGAGGGGGCCGAATTCCCCTACGCTTCAGTTCTACTTGTAGTCCTGCCCGACGTCCACGTTTCTGTACTCCATGAAACCCTCCTCAATGTTTAAAGATAGAGTACTTATGGGTCTCCGCGAGGTCGGGGATTCCCCTGAGTTCGGGGATTCCCTTACAGTCGGCACCTCCAGCTCCGTTGCTGCTGGGAGATCCTGCCCGACGGCCTCGATTCCGGACTCCATAAAGGTCTCCCAGGTGTTTACAGGTACAGTATTTACTGTACTTGTGCACCTCCTCCGATCGGGGATTCCCTTACCTTCGCTATCTTCGGGAGTTCGCAGTAGCGCTAATGCATTTAAATGCGTTAGCAGCTCGCTACTTACATCATTGATTTCTGCAGATTCTTTGATACAGGTGAACTCAGAAATACTATATTTGAAGATTTTCTGTTGTGCCGCTGGCAAAATGTCGCCGCAGGTAGGCGCCGTCAAGGACATTAAACCAAATGACATGGAGCAATGTATACAAAGCCCCTAGTAGATCGATACTGTGGTAGTGTTGTTGTTATGGTTGTGCAGTTTCATACATGCACCTGATAATTGATGAGAACAAACTGTTTTCATATTTTGCTTGGTCAGCTTAGAACCCAGCGGTAGGAATATTGATTTCTCCAATTTCAAGTAACCCTTGCTTTCCCTCTCACTCCGTCCCTCCCACACCCTAGTTCTCCGACTAGTTTCACTGTTCTCCTGATTAATTTTACTGATTGTATGCCTCCTTGTCACCTTCCCCTCAGCTAACAACGAACCATTCTACATTTCCTTATCATCATTCACTTTGATCTGTCGTTTGCACACCTTATCCCTCCATATCTCTGTATCTCCCTCTCCCCCCACTCTCAGTGTGAAGAAGGGTCTCGACAAAAAATGTCACCCATTCCTTCTCTCCAGAGATGCTGCCTGTCCCGCTGAGTTACTCCAGATCATTTTTCGGATCACATTCTCCAGGCTCTGCGGCCGACCATCGATGGAGCTGGAGGCCTCCTCGGACTGTCGTGAGCCCCACCGCGGGGCGCGGACTTAACATCGGAGTGGATCCCTTGCTTGGGATCACTCCCACCGTGGCTACCGTGGACATAACAACAAGGGCTCGCAGTCTCGGGAGAGGCTAGTCGGGAGCTCCAACGCCGCAGAAGGCTCGACCAGCCCCGACACGAGGTTCGATCGCCCGGCGTGGGGGAGCTGACAAACCCCCGATGTGGGAGCTGATCGCCTCGACGCGGAGGGCCCGAACGTCGCCGGCTACGGGAGTCAAGACTGTCCCGTCAACGGAGGCTCGAGGCCCACGACCGAGGAAGAACAAAGGAAGAGACTTGAAGTTTATTTCGCCTTCCATCACAGTGAGGAATGTGTAGGAGTCACTGTGGTGGATGTTCATGTTAAAATGTGTTTTTGAAATGATCTGTTGCTTTTAATTGTATGACTGACCTGGCCAGTGAAATTCCTCGTATGTTGCAAAACATACTTGGCGAATAAAATCTGATTCTGAATCTGATTCTGAATCTGATTCTGATTCTGATTCTTTTTGCGTCTATCATGCTGTTCTTGAACCTGGAGGTAAGAGTTCCTGTGCCGTCCCAATGGTAGCAGCAGGATAAGAGCATTGGGCAGGGTGGAGTGAGTTTTTGATCATGTTAAATGCTTTCTTGACCCAGCACTTCATGTAGACCCCTGCGATAGTGGCAAGGTCAATACCAGTGATGGACCTGGCATTGTCCACCGCTTTCAGTAGCATAGAAACTTAGAAAATAGGTGCAGGAGGAGGCCATTTAGCCCTTCGAGCCAGCACCGCCATTCATCGTGATTATGGCTGATCGTCCCCAATCAATAACCCGTGCCTGTCTTCTCCCCATATCCCTTGACTCCACTAGCCCCTAGAGCTTTATCTAACTCTCTTTTAAATTAATCCAGTGAATTGGCCTCCACTGCCCTCTGTGGCAGAGAATTCCACAAATTCACAACTCTCTGGGTGAAAAAGTTGTTTCTCATCTCAGTTTTAAATGACCTCCCCTTTATTCTTAGACTGTGGCCCCTGTTTCTGGACTCCCCCAACATTGGGAACATTTTTCCTGCATCTAGCTTGTCCAGTCCTTTCATAATTTTATACGTTTCTATAAAATCCCCTCTCTTCCTTCTAAATTCAAGTGAATACAAGCCCAGTCTTTCCAATCTTTCCTCATATGACAGTCCCGCCATCCCGGGGATTAACCTTGTTCATTCTTGGGCATTTGAGTTGCCGAATCAGTCAACGATGCAAACATTCAATGTGTTCTCCACTACACACCCGTAGAAGTGCGATAATGTGTTTGGCAACGTTCTGAATCTCCTCAACATCTGAGAAAGTATAGGTGTTGATATGATTGTCTCTATGCGCTGAGCCCAGGACAGATGCGTTTGCCAGGAAGTTGAAGCTGTTGACTGTCCACTGCTCAACCGCCAGTGAAGACATGTTGATGGACCCTCAGCTTTCCCTTCCTGAAGTCAACAATCACTAACCAAGCACACAACCTTAACCACAACCCTACCTCAGCAACAAACTACTATGGACTTTGTATATGATAGACACAACATGCTGGATAACTCAGCGGGACAGACAGCATCTCTGGAGAGAAGGAATTGGTGATGTTTCGGGTCAAGACCCTTCTTCAGTCCCAACCCAAAATGTCACCCATTCCTTCTCTCCAGTGATGCTGCCTATCCTGCTGAGTTACTCCAGCATTCTGTGTCTATCTTCAGTATAAACCAGCATCTGCAGTTCCTTCCTATACACTTTGTATAAGGTTGTATATGTACTCCGGTTTACAACATTATGGTCTGGTTACAGCTGATAAATTGTCTTATGATTGTTTATTGTATGCTTTATTTGTTGTGTTAATGTGCCTGGAAAGTCAAGAAATCAAGAATGTTTCAATGTCTTATGTACCGAAACGGAACAATTAAATTCTTGAGGGCCTGTCCCACGATGCGAGTTTACCCAAGAGCTCTCCCGAGTTAAAAAAAAAATCAAACTCGTGGTACTTCATCACGAGGATTTTTTTACTCTTGGAAATTTTTTTGTTGGAAACTTCACGAGTATCACGAATTTACCGCGTTTCCTGAGTACCTGCCGTTAGCGTTACGAGCCGCTACAAGACGTCCACGAGCTCCGACGTACCCGCTACGTACATTCTACGTACTTACCACGAGTTTGACTTTTTTTTTAAACTCGGGAGAGCTCTTGGGTGAACTCGCATCGTGGGACAGGCCCTTTACTTGCAGCAGCATAACATTTGAAGGCAGGTACGGGTTACTGATTGTGGACGATCAGCCATGATCACAATGAATGGCGGTGCTGGCTCGAAGGGCCGAATGGCCCCCTCCTCCATCTATTGTCTATGTTTCTATGTTTCTAACAGATTGATAAAGACACACTCAATAGATAGCATAATAAACAAGGCAAACAATGTTCAATACATTTACATAGTGCAAAACTAAACAAGAACCCATAGTCCCTGTAGCAACCAAGACAGTTCATAGTTTGAAGTGTAGTTGGTGCTTGTAGTGCTCAATGGCCTGATGGTGTTGTGTAAAACCAGAAACATACAGTAGAACAATGCAGCACAGGAATAGGCTCTTTGACCCACAACTGCTAGTGAAACTGATCTCATCTGTCTCTATGCGATCCACAGAAACATAGAAAATAGGTGCAGAAGGAGTCCATTTGGCCCATCGAGCCAGCACCGCCATTCGTTGTGATCATAGCTGATCATCCACAATCAGTAACCCGTGCCTGCCTTCTCCACATATCCCTTGATTCCGCTAGTTCCTAGAGCCCTATCTAACTCTCTTTTAATTTCATGCAGTGAATTGGCCTCCACTGCCCTCTGTGGCAGAGCATTCCACAAATTCACAACTCTCTGGCTGAAAAAGTGTTTTATCATCTCAGATTTAAATGGCCTCCCCTTTATTCTTAGACTGTGGTCCCTGGTTCTGGACTCCCCCAACATTGGGAACATTTTCCTGCAATATCCATATCCCTCTATCCCAGCACTTTAATGTGCCTATCTAAAAGCCTCTTAAATACCACCATCATATCTGCTTCCATCATCACCCAATGCATTCCATGCCCCCACCGCACTGTGTAAAAAACTTGCCCCGTGCATCTTCATTAAACTTTCCCCCTCTCACCATATAATATGCCCCCTATTCTTGGCCAATTCCACCCTGGGAAATAGGTTCCATCTGTCTACCCTGTCTATGCTTCTCATGGTTTTATATACGTCTATCAAGTCTCCACTCAACCGTCAACGTTCCAGAGAAAATATTCCAAGTCTATACAACCTCTCCCTGTAGCTGACGCCCTCTAATCCAAGCAGCATTCTGGTAAACCTCATCTGCACCCTCTCCAAATCATCCACGTGATCCCTGTAATGTGGTGACCAGAACTGCACACAATACATCAAATGCAACCTAACCAAAGCCCTCTAGAGCTGCATCATGACTTCCTGACTTATATTCAGTGCCCCTTGCAATTAAGGCAAGCATACCATGCTCCTTCCTTACCACCCTCTCTACTGATGCAGCCTCATTTAGTGACTACTAGACCAAGGGGGACCCGTTGGGTCCCGTCCCCTCAACGTGTGGTTGCGGGGGGGGGGGGGGGGGGGGGCGGCCTGCGGCGTCACACACACTAACCACCCCCCCCCACACACACACTAATCCCCCCCTGATATTATATTAATATTATTCATTCGCTCCTTTTACCCCATCCCCGTTCTATCCACTCACGGATAGCCCCCAACGGCGCAGCTAGAGGGAGAGGGCAGAGAGTGAGAGGGCAGAGAGAGAGAGGACAGAGAGAGGGCAGAGAGAGAGAGAGGGCAGAGAGAGAGGTCAGAGAGAGAGAGAGGGCAGAGAGAGGGCAGAGAGAGAGGGGGAGAAGAGAGAGAGAGAGAGAGAGAGAGAGAGGGTAGAGAGAGTGGGCAGAGAAAGAGGGCAGAGAGAGGCAGAGGCAGTGAGAGACAGAGAGGCAGAGGGAGGCAGAGAGAGGCAGAGAGAGGGAGAGAGGGAAGAGACAGAGAGAGAGGGCAGAGACAGAGAGAGAGAGGGCAGAGACAGAGAGAGAGGGCAGAGACAGGGAGAAACGGCGGGCATGGGTCGACCCAAGGATCCCAAGTAAGGGGGGGGCAGAGAGGGATGGGGCAGAGAGGGAGGGGGCAGAGAGGGAGGGGGGGCAGAGAGGGAGGGGGGGCAGAGAGGGAGGGGAGACAGAGAGGGAGGGGGGGCAGAGAGGGAGGGGGGCAGAGAGGGAGGGGGCAGGGAGGGAGGGGGGGCAGAAAGAGGGGAGGCAAGAGAGGGAGGGGAGCAGAGAGGGAGGGGGAGCAGAGAGGGAGGGGGCAGAGAAGGAGGGGGAAGAGAGGGAGGGGGCAGAGAGAGAGGGGGCAGAGAAGGAGGGGGCAGAGAGGGGGGAGAGAGGGGGAGGGGGAGCAGAGAGGGATGGGCAGAGAAGGAGGGGGGGGCAGAGATGGGGGGCAGAGAGGGATCGGGGGCACAGAGAGGGAAGACCGAGGTGGCGGGTGAGCGGGCATCCAGACGGACTCGGCGCGCGGCAGCATCCTCCCCACCAGGCGGCAAGTATAGGAGCAAAGAGGTCCTTCTGCAGTTGTACAGAGCCCTAGTGAGACCACACCTGGAGTATTGTGTGCAGTTTTGGTCCCCTAATTTGAGGAAGGACATTCTTGCTATTGAGGGAGTGCAGCGTAGGTTTACAAGGTTAATTCCCTGGATTGCGGGACTGTCATATGCTGAGTGAATAAAGCGGCTGGGCTTGTACATTCTGGAGTTTAGAAGGATGAGAGGGACTCTTATTGAAACATATGATTATTAAGGGTTTGGACACGCTAGAGGCAGGAAACATGTTCCCAATGTTGGGGGAGTCCAGAACCAGGGGCGACAGTTTAAGAATAAGGGGTAAGCAATTTAGAATGGAGATGAGGAAACACCTTTTCATACAGAGAGTTGTGAGTCTGTGGAATTCACTGCCTCAGAGGGCGGTGAAGGCCGGATCTCTGGATACTTTCAAGAGAGAGCTAGATAGGGCTCTTAAAGATAGCGGAGTCATGGGGATATGGGGAGAAGGCAGGAATGGGGGACTGATTGCGGATGATCAGCCATGATCACATTGAATGGTGTTGGCTCGAAGGGCCGAATGGCCTACTCCTGCACCTATTGTCTATTGTCTATTGTCTATTCTGCAGTCTCCAGCACCTGGACTGATCCCTATTCAAAACAATCTTAAAACTTATGGATCGACACAAAAAGCTGGAGTAACTCAGCGGGACCGGCAGCATCTCTGGGGAGAAGGAATGGGTGATGTTTTTGGTTGAGACCCTTCTTCTGACTGGTTAAGGATAAGGGAAACGAGAAATATAGACGGGGATGTGGAGAGATAAAGAACAATGAATGGAAGATATGCAAAAAAGTAATGATGATAAAGGAAACAGGCCGTTGTAGGCTGTTTGTAGGGTGAAAATGAGAAGCTGGAGCGCCTTGGGTGGGGGAGGGATAGAGAGAGAGGGAATGCTGGGGCTACCTGAAGTGAGAGAAATCAATATTCATACCACTGGGCTGTAAACTGCCCAAGCAAAATATGAGATGCTGTTCCTCCAATGTGTGTTTACACCCCAGCGGTATGAATATTGACTTCTCTAACTTCAAGTTGCTTTCCATCTCCCCCCATCCCTACCCCAATTACATTTTTTCTCTCTTTGCTTTATCGTCTTTGCTCTCTATCCCTCCCCCATCCAAGTCGCACTAGCTTCTATTTACTGAAGGGAGACACAAAAGGCTGGAGTAACTCAGCAGGACAGGCAGCTTCTCTGGAGAGATTTACTGGCCTGGTGCTCTGGTTCCCATCCACCGGCCATCTAGTATTATACTAAAAGTCTCATCTTGACCACTTGATGTCTATGTTGTTAATTGATTTTAGAAAAAAACGCTACCCTATATTGCTATGGTTTTTTTTTAATTTTTTTTTTTAATATTTTTTTATTGGAGATACGTACACAACCTAGTTACATCATTACAGTCTTACATTTTTAAATTGATAATTTTGTCAATTATTATTACATTGTCTCCAATACCTTTTGCCTTTTTTTTTAAACTAAATAGAACTAAAGAGAAAGATGAAGTAAAGAAAGAAAAGAAAGAGAAGAAAAACAAAAAATAAATAAAAAATAAATAAAAAAGATAGTTAAAGAAGAATGGAAAAATTTATTAAAATAAAAAACTTCATTCGAGATATATTCGTACATTTCTAAATATAGCATTTCATCCATTCTTTAGCCCGGGTGCTAGTCAGGTTCCTGTGCTGAACTGTTCTGACCCTTTAAGTAATCAATAAAAGGAGACCATGTTCCTACGAATAATTCCTGTTTGTCCAACGGAGAATCTGATTCTTTCCACGTTTAAGGTCTCCGTCATTTCTATAATCCACATTTTGATTGTGGGGGTCGTAGGGCCTTTCCAAAATTTTAGAATTAATTTTTTTCCTGTTATTAAACTATAATCAATAAAGTTTCTTTGTGTTGTTCTAAATGTTTGATTTAATTCTAATATTCCAAGTATTATTAATTTTGGATCTGGGTCCAATTGTGTGCTGGTTACTTTAGATATTATACTGAAAATATTTACCCAGAATTTTTTAATTTTTATACAGTTTGCAAACATATGAGATAAGGTAGCTTCTAAATGTTGACATTTATCACATATAGGTGAGATATGTTGAAAATTTTAATGTAGTTTTGTTTTTGAATAATGTAACCTATGTATTACTTTAAATTGTATTAGAGAATGTCTGGCGTTTAATGAACATTGATGTATGTGTTGCAAACTTTCTTCCCAAGTATCTTTCGTTATTATTTGATTTAATTCTTTTTCCCATGTTTGTCTGTGTAAGTCCGTCGATGGAATGTCACTGTCTAATAAGATATTATATATATAAGATATTAATTTTTCTGTATTAGGATGTTTGTTCCAACATTCATCAAGAATTTCTGAATTTCTAATTCGAAAATTTTGAGTATTCGATTTTACATAATCTCTAAGTTGAAGATATCTGAAATAATCATTTCCTCGAAGTCCATAAGTCTGTTGCAACTCCTGAAATGTCAGAAAAGTGCCTTCCTTGTAAAGTTGTCCCATATTTTTAATTCCATAATTCTTCCATTGTGTAAAACCCCCGTCCAACCATGAAGGCTTAAACAAAGGGTTATTCACAATTGGAAGAAAAAGTGATAAATTATCTAATTTTAATGTCTTTTTTAATTGTTTCCAAATTCGTATAGCACTAAATATTATAGGGTTTTCCCTATAAATTTTTTTGTTTAATTTAGACGTAGCAAATAATATCGAACCGATATCAAAAGGTAAACAATCTTCCTTTTCCATTTTTAACCAGTCTGGTTGATGATCTATTTCTTCCAACCAGAAATTCATATTTTTAATATTAACTGCCCAGAAATAAAACAAAAAGTTGGGTAAAACCAAGCCTCCATTTATTTTTGATTTACACAAATGTCTTTTGTTTATCCTATGATTCTAATAATCCCAGATAAAATCATTAACAATAGAGTCCAGTTTTTAAAAAAAAAATTTTGCCAGATATATCGGAATTGTCTGAAAAAGGTATAATATTTGCGGTAAAAAAAATCATTTTTATGGCATTAATTTTGCCAACCATTGAGATAGGAAGTGTTTTCCAGTATTGAATATTCTTATGTAGTTTATTCAGTAATGGTGGAAAATTTGCTTTAAATAATGATGTATATATCTTAGTTACATAAATACCTAGATATTTAAATGTTTCCTTTACTATTTTAAATGGAAATTGTTGTATTATCTGTTTGTTATGTTCCCTTATTGGCATAATTTCACTTTTATTCCAATTTATTCTGTATCCTGAAAGTGAACCAAATTGGGTTATTAGCTTTAATAAGTTTGGAATACTAATTTCTGGTTTTGTAATGTAAATTAATACATCATCTGCGTATAGAGAAATTTTATTCACTGTGTCCTTTGTGTTATACCCGTGTATTTCCGGATGCCCCCTGACTCTGCAAGTGGCTCAATAGCAAGCGCAAATAATAATGGAGATAACGGGCATCCTTGTCTACAACCTCTAGATAGGCTAAATTTAGATGACAACCTTTGGTTTGTAAATATTCTAGCCGTGGGATTTGTATATAACAGTTTTATCCATGTACAGAATTTCTCCCCTAGCTGCATATTTTCCATCACCGAAAATAAATAAGACCATTCGACCTGATCAAATGCTTTTTCAGCGTCAAGTGAGATTATTGCTAGATCTTCATTAATAATTCTCTTGGAATATATAATATTAAATAATCTTCTTAGATTATAATATGAGTACCGTTTCTGAATAAAGCCTGTTTGGTCAGGGTGTATTAATTTATTCATCACTGTACTTAATCTATGCGCTAGTATTTTAGTTAATATTTTCTGATCTGTATTTAAAAGTGCAATTGCTCTATATGATCCCGGGTCTTCCGGATCTTTATCAGCTTAAGGAATAAGTGTTATTATAGATTCATTTAAAGTGTCTGGAAGTTTTTGTTGAGTATAGATATACTCATACAGTCTTTGTAAACGTGGGCAAAGCAAATCATAAATTTTTTAATAAAATTCGGAGCCTAAACCATCTGGTCCTACTGCTTTACCATTTTTTAAAGAGCCAATAGACTCCTCAATATCTTTTATGGTAATCTCCCTTTCTAATAATTCTCTATCGTTTGAATCTAAACCTTTTAAATTACATTTTAGTAAAAAATCTGCTATTCCTTCTGATTGTCCTATCGTTTTAGTTGAATAAAGGTTATGATAGTATTGGAGAAATCTATCATTTATGTCCTTGGGCATTTTTAATAATTCTCCTGTCTCTGTTCTAATTTTATGAATTATTTTTTCCCCTTCCATTTTTCGTAACTGACGTGCTAATAGTTTTTGTGGTTTGTCTCCAAATTCAAAATGTAATTGTTTGGTTTTTTGATAAAGTTTTATTACTTGTTCTGAATACATTTTATTTAATTTATATTTCAATACAGCAATTTTATTATGTTTTAAAATAGATGGCATTCTCGCATTTTCTATATCTAGTTGCTTGATTTCACTTTCCAATGTTTGTTGCTTAATCCTGTTCTCTTTATTATAAAATGCTTGAGCGGAAATTAATGTACCTCGAACAAACGCTTTAAACGTTTCCCACATAAGAGAAGTAGGTGTGTCAGGGTTGTCATTTACCTCAAAAAATATTTGAATCTGTTTAATAATATATTCCTGGCATGATCTTTCGTTCAAAATTTGTGGGTTAAATCTCCAATATGTTTGTTTCTCGGACATTCCATTTACGCTATGGTTTTTTGCCATCTTACTCACAGTCCTCCTCCGCTGCAGCAGCCCCAAGGATTTTTCCGATCACTGAAAAATAAAAAAAATTATGATTGTTTAAAAAATCATGAGAGCAGCTGATTTGTCCTCTCGTCTGTCAATCACCATGTGGAAGGTAACGCCCCTTCCGCAGGGGGGGGCAGGAGTATAAAGCCCAGGATGCCGGACTTCAATCAGTCACTCTGTAAGATCGTGAGGGAGAGTCCACAACTGTGACTCTAAGCTGTGAGTCAACTGAATTGTGAGTCTGCAATGTACTTGCAATAAATGATTTGTTAGCCCTTAATGAAAATGCAATGAGTTGTTTGGTCTGCCCTGTGCTTGAGACTGCAATGGAAATGGAAATGAAATGAAAATGCAATGAGTTGTTTGGCCTGCCCTGTGCTTGAAACTGCAATGGAAATGGAAATGAAATGAAAATGCAATGTTTGGCCTGCCCTGTGCTTGAAACAGCAATGGAAAGGGAAATTAAATGAAAATGCAATGAATTGTTTGGCCTGCCCTGTGCTTGAAACTGCAATTGAAATGGAAAGGAAATGAAAATGCAATGAGTTGCTTGGCCTGCCCTGTGCTTGAATCTGCAATGGAAACGGAAATGAAATGAAAATCCAATGAGTTGTTTGGCCTGCCTGTGCTTGAAACTGCAATGGAAACGGAAATGAAATGAAAATGAAATGAGTTGTTTTTTGGCCTGCCCTGTGCTTGAAATTGAATTTGAAATTGAAATGGAAATGAAATGAGTTGTTTGTCCTCCTCTGTGCTTGAAATTGAAATGGAAATGGAAATGGAAATGAAATTAGTTGTTTGGCCTGCCCTGTGCTTGAAATTGAAATTGAAATGGAAATGGAAATGAAATGAGTTGTTCGGCCTGCCTGAAACCACTCATTTCAGCCCACAAGGCCCCTATTAGCGGAGAAACCAGCCCCTTTTGCCCAAAATGCCCGTATTAACCCAGGAGAAGCATTTTGGCCCAAAAGGCCCATGCCAGGCCAGCCTTTGACTGAGATTTCACTCTTTTTTTTTTTAAAGAGCATTCGGCCCTATCAGGCCTGTACTAGCCCAGGAGGAGTCCCTTTGGCCCATCCGTAAGTATTCTTCTGCAAGTATTAAACCTCACCCCAGTATTTTTCTCCCTCCCTTCATTGGCTCCCTGTGAGATCCAGGCCAGGATAGACTTTCCTCCTTCATTGCTGTGATCTGCAGAAAAAAATGAAAAATGTCTAAAATTGATTCTCCACCCTGTCCCCCTTTTCTCTCACAGAGTCTCTCATCTGTTTTGGGCAGAATTTCTGGCAGTTTCTTAGCTGCCAGCCCACCAGCCTTGAGTGACTGAGTTGCCAGCCCACCAGGCCTGAGTGACTGAGCTGCCAGCCCACCAGGCCTAAGTGACTGAGCTGCCAGCCCATCAGGCCTGAGTGACTGAGCTGCTAGCCCACCAGGCCGGAGTGACTGAGCTGCCAGCCCACTAGGCCCGAGTGATTGAGCTGCCAGCCCACCAGGCCTGAGTGACTGAGCTGCCAGCCCACCAGGCCTGTGTGACTGAGCTGCCAGCCCAAGAATCCATTTGGACCACAATGTCCACACTTGAAACCCACAGCCCACAACACCCATACTAGCGCCCCCCCCCCCCCACCAATATTGGAATTGGTAGAGAGGTGGAATATTGCATTGGGGGACAAGCCCTCCCATGTGAACATGGGACCCAACGGCTCCCACTTAGTCTAGTTCTAGTTTAAACCCTCCTAAGTAGCACTAGCAAACCTCCCTGCAAGGATGTTGGTGCCCCTCCAGTTCAGGTGTAAGCTGTCCCTTGTATAGGTCACCTCTGCCCAATGGTCCAAAAATCGGAATCTCTGCCCCAACTCCTTAGCCACACATTCCTCCATCCTATCCTCCTATTGCTACCCTCACTAGCATGGAGCACAGGGAGTAATCTAGAGATTAGCACCCTTTAAAACGTTTGCCGAACTCCCCATATTTATTCCGCAAGACATCCCTTTTCCTGTCCTATGTCAGTTAGGTAGCTGTTCTGCAAGCTTTTAAGAAGCAGTTCTGAAACCTGGAAGTCACGGTTTCAGACTCCTATACCTTCTTCCCGATGGCAGCAGTGAAATTTGAGAGGGGCCGGGGTGGTGTGGGTCTCTGACGATGCTGGCTGCCTATTTGAGACAGTGGATCCCGTAGATCCCTTCATTAGTGGAAAGTCAGTACCCATGATGCACCGATTTTTGTAATCTTGTTCGTTGCTTGGCGTTCGAGTTGCTGAACCAAGCTGTAATGTAACCAAATGTAGACACAAAATGCTGGAGTAACTCAGAGGGTGAGGCAGCAACTATGGAGAGAAGGAATGGGTAACGTTTCGGGGCGAGACCCTTCTTCAGACTGATGTCGGGGGAGGGGGTGGAACAAGATAGAAAGTAGGCAGAGAAAGTAGGACTAGTGGGAGAACTGGAAAGGGGGAGGGGTAGGAGACAGAAAGTTAAGGGCTATCTGAAGTTAGAGAAGTCAATATTCATACCGCTGGGGTGTAAACTACCCAAGCGAAATATGAGGTGCTGTTCCTCCAATTTGCGCTGGGCCTCACTCTGACAATGGAGGAGGCCCAGGACAGAAAGGCCAGATTGGGAATGGGAGGGGAAATTGAAGTGCTGAGCAACCGGGAGATCAGGTAGGTT